>JAQFVV010012475.1:5189073-5575335 GCA_028023455.1 Epiperipatus broadwayi | reverse complement strand
CAAATTCCTAAAAATTTATGAATTTGAATACTTTAATATTGCAGTTCACTATCATTTAACTAATTCTACCTAAATATGACAAAAGCAGCGAAAAACTTCATTCAAAATATAGTGCTATACACCAGCAGATCCAATGCTCATTTTAGCCTTGGAAATAGAACCAGGTTATAAATTCATAAACGTTGATAAAATTGAATACTTTAACATTGCAGTTCAGTAAAATTTAATGAATTCTACCTAAATATGACAAAATCAGTGAAAAATTCATTCAAAATATTGTATTGTACACCAGCATGTTCATAGTGCGTTTTAAACTTGAAAATACAGCGAGTTTACACATTTTTTAAAACTGTGAAATTTGAATACTTTAACATTGCAGTTCAGTATAATTTTGCTAATTCTACCTAAATATACAAAATCAGTGAAAAAATTTATACAAAATATTGTAATGTACACCAGCATGTTCATAGCACATTTTAAGCTTGGAAAGACAGCCAGGTTACAAATTCCTAAAAATTGATGAATTTGAATACTTTAACATTGCAGTTCGTTATAATTTAGCTAATTCTATTTAAATATGACAAAATCAGCCAAAAAATTCATGTAAAATATAGTATTGTATACCAGCATTTTCATATCGTGTTTTATGCTTGGAAATACAGCCAGATTACAAATTCCTAAAAATTGATGAATTTTAATGCTTTAACATTGCAGTTCAGTATAATTTAGCTAATTCTACCTAAATATGACAAAATCAGTGAAAAACTTCATTCAAAATATTGTATTGTACATCAGCATGTTCTTAGCATATTTTAAGCTTGGAAATAGAACAAGGTTAGAAATTCCTAAAAAGTAATAAATTTGAATAATTTAACATTGCAGATCAGTATAATTTTGCTAATTCTACCTAAATATGACAAAATCAGTGAAAAAATTCATTCAAAATATAGAATTGTACACCAGCATGGTCAATACTCGTTTTAAGCTTGGAAATACAGCCAGGTTACATATTCCTTGAAATTTATGAATTTTAATACTTTACCTTTGCAGTTCAGTATAATTTAGCTAATTTTACCTAAATATGACAAAATCAGTGAAAAAATTCATACAAAATATTGTATTGTAGTCTAGAATATCATAGCACGTTTTAAGCTTGGAAATAGAATCCTGTTACAAATTCCTAAAAATTGATGAATTTAAATGCTTTAATATTGTAGTTCAGTATAATTTAGCTAATTCTACCTAAATATGACAAAATCAGTGAAAAATTCGTACAAAATATTGTAATGTACACCAGAACGTTCATAGCGCGTGTTAAGCTTGGAAATACAGCCAGATTACAAATTCCTAAAAATTGATTAATTTGAATACTTTAACATTGCAGTTCAGTATAATTTAGCTAATTCTACCTAAATATGACAAAATCAGTGAAAAAATTCATTCAAAATATTATATTGTACTTCAGCTTATTCATAGCGCGTTTTAAGCTTGGAAATAGAATCATGTTACAAATTCCTAAAAATTGATGAATTTGAATGCTTTAACATTGCAGTTCAGTATAATTTAGCTAAGTCTACCTAAATATGACAAAATCAGTGAAAAAACTAAAACAAAATATAGTACTGTACACCAGCATGTGCATAGCGTGTTTTAAACTTGGAAATACAGCCAGTTTACAAATTTTTAAAAATTGATGAATTTGAATACGTTAACATTGCAGATCAGTATAATTTAGCTAATTCTACCTAAATATGACAAAATCAGTGAAAATATTTGTACAAAATATTGTAATGTACACCAGAATGTTCATAGCGCGTTTTAAGCTTGGAAATACAGCCAGATTACAAATTCCTAAAAATTTGATTAATTTGAATACTTTAACATTGCAGTTCAGTATAACTTAGCTAATTCTACCTAAATATGACAAAATCAGAGAAAAAATTCATTCAAAATATAGTATTGTATACCAGCATGTTCAAAGCTCATTTTAAGCTTGGAAAAACAGCCAGGTTACAAATTCCTAAAAATTGATGAATTTGAATACTTTAACATTGCAGTTCACTATCATTTACCTAATTCTACCTAAATATGACAAAAGCAGCAAAAAACTTCATTCAAAATATAGTGCTATATACCAGCAGATCCAATGCTCCTTTTAGCCTTGGAAATAGAACCAGGTTATAAATTCCTAAACGTTGATAAAATTGAATACTTTAACATTGCAGTTCAGTAAAATTTAGCGCATTCTACCTAAATATGACAAAATCAGTGAAAAAATTCATTCAAAATATTGTATTATACACCAGCATGTTCATAGTGCGTTTTAAACTTGGAAATATAGCCAGTTTACACATTTTTTAAAACTGTGAAATTTGAATACTTTAACAGTGCAGTTCAGTATAATTTTGCTAATTCTACCTAAATATACAAAATCAGTGAAAAAATTTATACAAAATATTGTAATGTATACCAGCATGTTCATAGCACATTTTAAGCTTGGAAAGACAGCCAGATTACAAATTCCTAAAAATTGATGAATTTGAATGCTTTAACATTGCAGTTCAGTATAATTTAGCTAATTCTACCTAAATATGACAAAATCAGCAAAAACATTCATTCAAAATATAGTATTGTACACCAGCATTTTCATATCGTGTTTTATGCTTGGAAATACAGCCAGATAACAAATTCGGCAAAATTGAAGAATTGGAATACTTTAACAATGCAGTTCAGTATAATTTAGCTAATTCTACCTAAATATAACAAAATCTGCGAAAAGATTTGTACAAAATATTGTATTGTACATCAGCATGTTGTTAGCTCATTTTAAACTTGGAAATAGAACCAGGTTACAAATTTTTAAAAATTAATGAAATTGAATGCTTTAACATTGCAGTTCAGTATAATTAACTAATTCTATTTAAATATGACAAAATCAGTAAAAATTTCATTCAAAATATAGTATTGTACACCATCATGTTATTAGTGCTTTTTAAGCTTGGAAATACAGCAATGTTACAAATTCTGAAAAATTGAATGAATTTAAATGCTTTAACTATGCAGTTCAGTATAATTTACCTAATTCTTTTTAAATATGAAGAAATCAGTGAAAAAATTTATTCAAAATATAGTATTGTACATCAGCATGGTCTTAGCACGTTTTTAGCTTGGAAATAAAACCGGTTACAAATTTATCAAAATTGATGAATTGGAATACTTGAACATTGCAGTTCAGTATAATTTAGCTACTTTTACTTAATATGACAAAATCATTGAAAACATTTATTCAAAATATAGTATTGTACACCAGCATGTTCAAAGCTCATTTTAGGATTGGAAATACAGCCAGGTTACAAATTCCTAAAAATTGATGAATTTGAATACTTTATCATTGCAGTTCAGTATAATTTTGCTAATTCAACCTAATTATGACAAAATCAGTGAAAAAATTCATACAAAATATTGTAATGTACACCAGCATGTTAAAAGCGCATTTTAAGCTTGGAAAGACAGCCAGATTACAAAATCCTAAAAATTGATGAATTTTAATGTTTTAACATTGCAGTTCAGTATAATTTAGCTAATTCTACTTAAATATGACAAAATCAGTGAAAAAATTCATTCAAAATATTGTATTGTACATCAGCATGTTCTTAGGGTGTTTTAAGCTTGGAAATAGAACCAGGTTACAAATTCCTAAAAATTGATGAATTTGAATGCTTTAACATTGCAGTTCAGTATAAATTAGCTAAGTCTACCTAAATAAAACAAAATCAGTGAAAAAACTCATTCAAAATATAGTACTGTACACCAGCATGTGCATAGCATGTTTTAAACTTGGAAATACAGCCAATTTACAAATTTTCAAAAATTGATGAATTTGAATACTTTAACATTGCAGATCAGTATAATTTAGCTAATTCTACCTAAATATGACAAAATCAGTGAAAATATTTGTACAAAATATTGTAGTGTACACCAGAATGTTCATAGCGCATTTTAAGCTTGGAAATACAGCCAGGTTACAAATTCCTAAAAATTGATGAATTTGAATACTTTACCATTGCACATCACTATCATTTAACTAATTCTACCTAAATATGACAAAAGCAGCGAAAAACTTCATTCAAAATATAGTGCTATACACCAGCAGATTCAATGCTCGTTTTAGCCTTGGAAATAGAACCAAGTTACAAATTCCTAAAAGTTGATGAAATTTAATACTTTAACAATGCAGTTCAGTCAAATTTAGCGAATTCTACCTAAATATGACAAAATCAGTGAAAAAATTTATTCAAAATATTGTATTGTACAGAAGCATATTCATAGCGTGTTTTTAGCTTGGAAATATAATTATGTCACAAATTCCTAAAAATTGATGAATTTGAATACTTTATCATTGCAGTTGAGTATAATTTAGCTAATTCTACCTAAATATGACAAAATCAGTGAAAAACTCATTTAAAATATAGTACTGTACACCAGCATGTTCATAGTGCGTTTTAAACTTGGAAATACAGCCAGTTTACAAATTTTTGAAAACTGATGAATTTGAATGCTTTAACATTGCAGTTCAGTATAATTTAGCTAATTCTACCTATATATGACAAAATCAGTGAAAAAATTCATACAAAATATTATATTGCACATCAGAATGTTCTTAGCTCACTTTAAGGTTGGAAATAGAACCAGGTTACAAATTCCTAAAAAGTAATGAATTTGAATAATTTAACATTGCAGATCAATATAATTTAGCTAATTCTACCTAAATATGACAAAATCAGCAAAAAAATTCATTCAAAATATAGTATTGTACACCAGCATGGTCAATGCTCGTTTTAAGCTTGGAAATACAGCCAGGTTACCTATTCCTTTAAATTGATAAATTTGTATACTTTACCATTGCAGTTCAGTATAATTTAGCTAATTCTACCTAAATATAACAAAATCAGTGAAAACATTTGTACAAAATATTGTATTGTACATCGGCATATTGTTAGCTAGTTTTAAACTTGGAAATAGAACCAGGTTACAAATTTCTAAAAATTAATGAAATTGAATTCTTTAACATTGCAGTTCAGTATAATTAACTAATTCTTAATAAATATGACATCAGTAAAAATTTCATTCAAAATATAGTATTATACACCATCATGTTCTTAGTGCTTTTTAAGCTTGGAAATACAGCGATGTTACAAATTCTGAGAAATTGAATGAATTTGAATGCTTTAACATTGCAGTTCCATATAATTTACAGAATTCTATTTAAATATGAAGAAATCAGTAAAAAAATTTATTCAAAATATAGTATTGTACATCAGCATGTTCTTAGCGCATTTTTAGCTTGGAAATACAGCCAAGTTACAAATTCCTAAAAATTCATTAATTTGAATAATTTAACATTGCAGTTCAGTATAATTTAACTAATTCTACCTGAATATGACAAAATCAGTCAAAAAATTCATTCAAAATATAGTATTGTACAGCAGCATGAAGCTTGAAAATACAGCCAGGTTACAAATTCCGAAAAATTGATGAATTTGAATACTTTAACATTGCAGTTCAGTATAATTTAGCTAATTCTAAGTAAATATGAGAAAGTCAGTGAAAAAATTTACTCAAAATTTTGTATTGTACATCAGCATGTTCTTAGGGTGTTTTAAGATTGGAAATAGAACCAGGTTACAAATTCCTAAAAGTTGTTGAATTTGAATAGTTTCACAATGCAGTTCAGTATAATTTAGCTAATTCTATTTAAATATGACAAAATCAGTGAAAACATCAATTCAAAATATAGTACTGTACACCAGCATTTTCATATCGCGTTTTATGCTTGGAAATGCAGCCAGAATACAAATTCGTCAAAATTGATGAATTGGAATACTTTAACATTGAAGTTCAGTATAATTTAGCTAATTCTACCTAAATATAACAAAATCCGCAAAAATATTTGTACAAAATATTGTATTGTACATCAGCATGTTGTTAGCTCGTTTTAAACTTGGAAATAGAACCAGGTTACAAATAGCTAAAAATTAATGAAATTGAATGCTTTAACAATGCAGTTCAGTATAATTAACTAATTCTATTTAAATATGAGAAAATCAGTGAAAAAATTCATTCAAAATTTAGTATTGTACACCATCATGTTTTTAGTGCTTTTTAAGCTTGAATATACAGCCATGTTACAAATTCCGAAAAATTGATGAATTTGAATACTTTAACTTTGCAGTTCGGTATAATTTAGCTAATTCTACCTAAATATGACAAAATAAGTGAAAAAATTCATTCAAAATATAGTATTGTACACCAGCATGGTCAATGCTCGTTTTAAGCTTGGAAAAAAGAGCCAGGTTACATATTCCTTGAAATTGATGAATTTGAGTACTTTACCATTGCAGTTCAGTATAATTTAGCTAATTCTACCTAAATATAACAAAATCAGTGAAAAAATTCATTCAAAATATTGTATTGTACTCTAGCATTATCATAGCGCGTTTTAAGCTTGGAAATAGAATCATGTTACAAATTCCTAAAAATTGATGAATTTGAATGCTTTAACATTGCAGTTCAGTATAATTTAGCTAATTCTATTTACATATGACAAAATCAGTGAAAAAATTCATTCAAAATATAGTATTGTACACCAGCATGGTCAATGCTAGTATTAAGCTTGGAAATACAGCCAAATTACAAATTCCTAAAAATTTATTAATTTGAATACTTTAACATTGAAGTTCAGTATAATTTAGCTAATTGTAAATAAATATGACAAAGTCAGTGAAAAAATTCACTCAAAATATTGTATTGTACATCAGCATGTTCTTAAGGTGTTTTAAGCTATTAAATAGAACCAGGTTACAAATTCCTAAAAGTTGTTGAATTTGAAGACTTTAACAATGCAGTTCAGTATAATTTAGCTAATTCTACCTAAATATGAAAAAATCAGTGAAAACATTCATTCAAAATATAGTACTGTACACCAGCATTTTCATATCGTGTTTTAAACTTGGAAATACAGCCACTTTACAAATTTTCAAAAATTGATGAATTTGAATACTTAAACATTGCAGATCAGTATAATATAGCGAATTCTACCTAAAAATGACAAAATCAGTGAATATATTTGGACAAAATATTGTAATGTACACCAGAATGTTCATAGCACGTTTTAAGTTTGGAAGTACAGCCAGATTACAAATTCCTAAAAATTTGATTAAATTGAATACTTTAACATTGCAGTTCAGTATAACTTAGCTAATTCTACCTAAATATGATGAAAGCAGAGAAAAAATTCATTCAAAATATAGTATTGTATACCAGCATGTTCAAAGCTCGTTTTAAGCTTGGAAATACAGCCAGGTTACAAATTCCTAAAAATTGATGAATTTGAATACTTTACCATTGCACATCACAATCATTTAACTAATTCTACCTAAATATGACAAAAGCAGTGAAAAACTTCATTCAAAATATAGTGCTATACACCAGCAGATTCAATGCTCGTTTTAGCCTTGGAAATAGAACCAAGTTACAAATTCCTAAAAGTTGATGAAATTAAATACTTTAACATTGCAGTTCAGTAAAACTTAGCGAATCTCAAAAAAAAACGGAAAAATTTTTTAAAATATTGTATTGTACACAAATATTTAGCATTTTAAAAAATATAATTAAAAATTGAAAATTAAATAAAATTAGAGTAGAATAAGAATTCTACCTAAATATGACAAAATCAGTGAAAAACCCATTCAAAATATAGTACTGTACACCAGCCTGTTCATAGTGTGTTTTATACTTGGAAATACAGCCAGTTTATAAATTTTTGAAAACTGATGAATTTGAATACTTTAACATTGCAGTTCAGTATAATTTAGCTAATTCTACCTATATATGACAAAATCAGTGAAATAATTCATACAAAATATTGTAATGTATACCAGCATGTTCATAGCGCGTTTTAAGCTTGGAAATACAGCCAGATTACAAATTTTTAAAAATTGATGAATTTGAATACTTTAACATTGCAGTTCAGTATAATTTAGCTAATTCTGTTTAAATATGACAAAATCAGCGAAAAAATTCATTCAAAATATTGTATTGCACATCAGAATGTTCTTAGCGCATTTTAAAGTTGGAAATAAAACCAGGTTACAAATTCCTAAAAAGTAATGAATTTGAATAATTTAACATTGCAGATCAGTATAATTTAGCTAATTCTACCTAAATATGACAAAATCAGTGAAAAAATTTATTCAAAATATAATATTGTACACCAGCGTGGTCAATGCTCGTTTTAAGCGTGGAAATACAGCCAGGTTACATATTCCTTTAAATTGATGAATTTGTGTACTTTACCATTGCAGTTCAGTATAATTTAGCTAATTCTACCTAAATATGACAAAAGCAGTGAAAAAATTTATTCAAAATAATGTATTGTACACAAACATAATCATAGCGTGTTTTTAGCTTGGGAATAGAATTATGTTACAAATTCCTAAAAATTGATGAATTTGAATACTTTAACATTGCAGTTGAGTATAATTTAGCTAATTCTACCTAAATATGACAAAATCAGTGAAAAACTCATTCAAAATATAGTACTGTACACTAGCATGTTCATAGTGCATTTTAAACTTGGAAATACAGCCAGTTTACAAATTTTTAAAAATTGATGAATTTGAATACTTTAACATTGCAGTTCAGTATAATTTAGCTAATTCTACCTATATATGACAAAATCAGTGAAAAAATTCATAGAAAATATTGTAATGTACACCAGCATGTTCATAGCGCGTTTTAAGCTTGGAAAGACAGCCAGATTACAAATTCCTAAAAATTGATGAATTTGAATACTTTAACATTGCAGTTCAATATAATTTAGCTAATTCTACCTAAATATGACAAAATCAGTAAAAAAATTCATTCAAAATATTGTATTGCACATCAGAATGTTCTTAGCGCATTTTAAGGTTGGAAATAGAACCAGGTTACAAATTCCTAAAAAGTAATGAATTTGAATAATTTAACATTGCAGATCAGTATAATTTAGCTAATTCTACCTAAATATGACGAAATCAGCGAAAAAATTCATTCAAAATATTGTAATGTACACCAGAATGTTCATAGCACGTTTTAAGCTTGGAAAGACAGCCAGATTACAAATTCCTAAAAATTGATGAATTTGAATGCTTTAACATTGCAGTTCAGTATAATTTAGCTAATTCTACCTAAATATGAAAAAATAAGTAAAAAAATTCATTCAAAATATAGTATTGTACAGCAGCATGAAGCTTCGAAATATAGCCAGGTTACAAATTCCTAAAAATTGATGAATTTGAATACTTTAACATTGCAGTTCAGTATAATTTAGCTAATTCTAAGTAAATATGACAAAATCAGTGAAAAAATTCATTCAAAATATAGTATTGTACACCAGCATGTTCATAGCGCGTTTTATGCTTGGAAATACAGCCAGGTTACAAATTCCTAAAAATTGATGAATTTGAATACTTTAACATTGCAGTTCAGTATAATTTAGCTAATTCTACCTAAATATGACAAAATCAGCGAAAAAATTTATTCAAAATATAGTATTGTACACCACTATGTTTGAAGCTCGTTTTAAGCATGGAAATACAGTCCGTTTACAAATTCCTAAAACTTGTTGACTTTGAATACTTTAACAATGGAGTTCAGTATAATTTAGCTAATTCAATTTAAATATGACAAAATCAGCAAAAACATTCATTGAATGTATAGTACTGTACACTAGCATGTGCATAGCGCGTTTTAAGCTTGGAAATACAGCCAGGTTACAAATTCCAAAAATTGATTAATTTGAATACTTTAACATTGCAGTTCAGTATAATTTAGCTAATTCTACCTAAATATGAGAAAATCAAAGAAAAAGTTCATTCAAACTATTGTATTGTACATCAGCATATTCATGGCGCATTTTAAGCTTGGAAATAGAATCATGTTACAAATTCCTAAAAATTGATGAATTTGAATGCTTTAACATGGCATTTCAGTATCATTTAGCTAATTCTACCTAAATATAAAAAAATCAGCGACAAAATTCATTCAAAATATAGTATTGTACACCATCATGTTCTTAGTGCTTTTTAAGCTTGGAAATACAGCGATGTTACAAATTCTGAAAAATTGAATGAATTTGAATGCTTTAACATTGCAGTTCCGTATAATTTACCTAATTCTATTTAAATATGAAGAAATCAGTGAAAAAATTTATTCAAAATATAGTATTGTACATCAGCATGTTCTTAGCGTGTTTTTAGCTTGGAAATAAAACTGGTTACAAATTCATCAAAATTGATGAATTGGAATACTTGAACATTGCAGTTCAGTATAATTTAGCTACTTTTACTTAATATGACAAAATCAATGAAAACATTTATTCAAAATATAGTATTGTACACCAGCATGTTCATAGCGCGTTTTAAGCTTGGAAATACAGCCAGATTACAAATTCCTAAAAATTGATGAATTTGAATACTTTAACATTGCAGTTCAGTATAATTTAGCTAATTCTACCTAAATATGACAAAATCAGTGAAAAAATTCATTCAAAATATAGTATTGTACAGCAGCATGTTCTTAGCACATTTTAAGCTTGGAAATACAGCCAGGTTACAAATTCCTAAAAATTGATGAATTTGAATACTTTAACATTGCAGATCAGTATAATTTAGCTAATTCTACCTAAATATGACAAAATCAGTGAAAAAATTCATTCAAAATATAGTACTGTACACCAGCATGTTCATAGCGCGTTTTAAGCTTGGAAATACAGCCAGGTTACAAATTCCTAAAAATTGATGAATTTGAATACTTTACCATTGCAGTTCAGTATAATTTAGCTAATTCTACCTAAATATGACAAAATCAGTGAAAAAATTCATTCAAAATATAGTACTGTACACCAGCATGTTCATAGCGCGTTTTAAGCTTGGAAATACAGCCATGTTACAAATTCCTAAAAATTGATGAATTTGAATACTTTAACATTGCAGTTCAGTATAATTTAGCTAATTCTACCTAAATATGACAAAATCAGTGAAAAAATTCGTACAAAATATTGTAATGTACACCAGAACGTTCCTAGCGCGTATTAAGCTTGGAAATACAGCCAGATTACAAATTCCTAAAAATTGATGAATTTGAATACTTTAACATTGCAGTTCAGTATAATTTAGCTAATTCTACCTAAATATGACAAAATCAGTGAAAAAATTCATTCAAAATATTGTATTGTACATCAGCATGTTCTTAGGCTGTTTTCAGCTTTTAAATAGAACCAGGTTACAAATTCCTAAAAGTTGTTGAATTTGAATACTTTAACAATGCAGTTCAGTATAATTTAGCTAATTCTACCTAAATATGACAAAATCAGAGAAAACATTCATTCAAAATATAGTACCGTACACCAGCATTTTCATATCGCGTTTTATGCTTGGAAATACAGCCAGGTTACAAATTCGTCAAAATTGATGAATTGTAATACTTTAACATTGCAGTTCAGTAAAATTTAGCTAATTCTACTTAAATATAACAAAATCAGTGAAAGGATTTGTACAAAATATTGTATTGTACATCAACATGTTGTTAACTCATTTTAAACTTGGAAATAGAACCAGGTTACAAATTCCTAAAAATTAATGAAATTGAATGCTTTAACAATGCAGTTCAGTATAATTAACTAATTCTATTTAAATATGAGAAAATCAGCGAAAAAATTCATTCAAAATTTAGTATTGTACACCATCATGTTTTTAGTGCTTTTTAAGGTTGGAAATACAGACAGGTTTCAAATTCCTAAAAATTGATGAAGTTATATACTTTAACATTGCAGTTCAGTATGATTTAGCTAATTCTACCTAATATGACAAAATCAGCAAAAACATTCATTAAAAATATAGTATTGTACACCAGAATGTTCAAAACTCGTTTTAAAGTTGGAAATACAGCCAGGTTACAAATTGCTAAAAATTGATGAATTTCAATACTTTAACATTGCAGATCAATATAAGTTAGATAATTCTACCTAAATATGGCAAAATCAACAAAAACGTTTATTCAAAATATAGTATTGTACACCAGCATGTTCAAAGCTCAATTTAAGCTTGGTAATACTGCCAGGTTGCAAATTCCTAAAAATTGTTGAATTAGAATACTTTAACAATGCAGTTCAGTACAATTTAGCTAGTTCTACCTAAGTATGACAACATCAGTGAAAAAATTCACTCAAAATATAGTACTGTACACAAGCATGTTCATCGCGCGTTTGAAGATTGGAAATACAGCCAATTTCCAAATTTTTAAAATTGACAAATTTGAAGACTTTAACATTGCAGTTCAGTATAATTTAGCTAGTACTACCTAAACATGACAAAATCAGTGAAAAATGTCATTTAAAATATTGTACATCAGCATATTCATAGCACATTTTATGCTTGGAAATAGAACCAGGTTACAAATTCCTAAATATTGATGAATTTGAGTACTTTAACATTACAGTTCAGTATCATTTAGCTAATTCTATTTAAATATGACAAAATCAGCCTCGAAAATTCATTCAAAATACAGTATTGTACACCAGCATGTTCATAGCATGTTTTACGCTTGGAAAGATAGCCAGATTAGAAATTCATCAAAATTGATGAATTGGAATACTTTAACAATGCAGTTCAGTTTCATTTAGCTAATTCTATCTAAATATGAAAAAATCAGCGAAAAAATTTGTACAAAATATTGTAATGTACACCAGCATGTTTTTAGCATGTTTTAAGCTTGGAAATAAAACCAGGTTACAAATTCCTAAAAATTAATGAAATTGAATACTTTAACATTGTAGTTCAGTATAATTTAGCTCATTCTAACTAAATATGACAAAACCAGTGAAAAAATTAATTCAAATTATAGGACTGTACACCAGCATGTTCTTAGCGGGTTTTAAGCTTGGAAATACAGCCAAATTACACATTCCTAAAAATTGATGAAGTTGAATACTTTAACATTGCAGTTCAGTATAATTTAGCTAATTCTACCTAATATGACAAAATCAGCAAAAACTGTCATTAAAAATACAGTATTGTACACCAGAAAGTTCAAAGCGCATTTTAAGCTTGGAAAGACAGCCAGATTACAAATTCCTAAAAATTGATGAATTTTAATGCTTTAACGTTGCAGTTCAGTATAATTTAGCTAATTCTACCTAAATATGACAAAATCAGCGAAAAAATTCATTCAAAATACTGTATTCTACATCAGCATGTTCTTAGCACATTTTAAGCTTGGAAATAGAACAAGGTTACAAATTCCTAAAAAGAAATAAATTTGAATAATTTAACATTGCAGATCAGTATAATTTAGCTAATTCTACCTAAATATGACAAAATGAGCGAAAAAATTCATTCAAAATATAGTATTGTACACCAGCATGGTCAATGCTCGTTTTAAGCTTGGAAATACAGCCAGGTTACATATTGCTTGAAATTGATGAATTTGAATACTTTACCATTGCAGTTCAGTATAATTTAGCTAATTCTACCTAAGTTTGACAAAATCAGTGAAAAAATTCATTCAAAATATTGTATTGTACTTTAGCATTATCATAGCGCGTTTTAAGCTTGGAAATAGAATCATGTTACAAATTCTTAAAAATTGATGAATTTGAATGCTTTAACATTGCAGTTCAGTATAAGTTAGCTAATTCTACCTAAATATGACAAAATCAGTGAAAAAAATCGTACAAAATATTGTAATGTACACCAGAACGTTCCTAGCGCGTATTAAGCTTGGAAATACAGCCAGATTACAAATTCCTAAAAATTCATGAATTTGAATACTTTAACATTGCAGTTCAGTATAATTCAGCTAATTCTAAATAAATATGACAAAGTCAGTGAAAAAATTCACTCAAAATATTGTATTGTACATCAGCATGTTCTTAGGCTGTTTTCAGCTTTTAAATAGAACCAGGTTACAAATTCCTAAAAGTTGTTGAATTTGAATACTTTAACAATGCAGTTCAGTATAATTTAGCTAATTCTACCTAATATGACAAAATCAGCAAAAACTGTCATTAAAAATACAGTATTGTACACCAGAAAGTTCAAAGCTCATTTTAAACTTGGAAATACAGCTAGGTTACAAATTGTTAAAAATTGATGAATTTGAATACTTTAACATTGTAGTTCAGTATAATTTAGCTAATTCTACATAAATATGCCAAAATCAGCAAAAAATTCATTCAAATTATTGTATTGTACATCAGCATGTTCTTAGTGCTTTTTAAGCTTGCAAATAGAACCAGGTTACAAATAACTAAAAATTGATGAATTTGAATGCTTTAATATTGCAGTTCAGTATAATTTAGCTAATTCTACCTAAATATGACAAAATCAGTGAAAAAACTCATTCAAAATATAGTACTGTACACCAGCATGTTCATAGCGTGTTTTAAGCTTGGAAATACAGCCAGTTTACAAATTTTTAAAAATTGATGAATTTGAATACTTTAACATTGCAGATCAGTATAATTTAGCTAATTCTACCTAAATATGACAAAATCTACGAAAAAATTTATTCAAAATATAGTATAGTACACCACTGTGTTCGAAGCTCGTTTTAAGCTTGGAAATACAGCCCGTTTACAAATTCCTAAAAATTGTTGAATTTGAATACTTTAACAATGCAGTTCAGTATAATTTAGCTAATTCTACGTAAATATGACAAAACCAGTGAAAAAATTCATACAAAATATAGAACTGTACACCAGCATGTTCTTAGCGTGTTTTAAGCTTGGAAATACAGCCAGGTTACAAATTCCTAAAAATTGATGAATTTGAATACATTCACTTTGCAGTTCAGTATAATCTAGCTAATTCTACATAAATATGACAAAATCATCAAAAAAAATCATTCAAAATATTGTATTCATCAGCATGTTCTTAGCACGATTTACGCTTGGAAAGATAACCAGGTTACATATTCGTCAAAATTGATGAATTGGAATACTTTAACATTGCAGTTCAGTATAATTTAGCTCATTCTACCTAAATATGACAAAATCTACGAAAAACTTTATTTAAAATATAGTATAGTACACCACTATGTTCAAAGCTTGTTTTAAGCTTGGAAATACAGCCCGTTTACAAATTCCTAAAAATTCTTGAATTTGAATACTTTAACAATGCAGTTCAGTATAATTTAGCTAATTCTACATAAATATGACAAAATCAGTGAAAAAATTCATACAAAATCTTGTATTGTACACCAGCATGTTCATTGTGCATTTTAAGCTTCAAAATAAAACCAGGTTACAAATTCGTAAAAATTAATGAAATTGAATACTTTAACATTGCAGTTCAGTATAATTTAGCTAATTCTACCTAAATATGATGAAATCAGCCAAAAAATTCATTCAAAATATAGTATTGTACAGTACTTTTTTTGTTGTGGGCTTTAAGCATTCAAGTGCTACTAGGTTACAAATTCCTCAAAATTGATGAATTTTAATACTTTAACACAGCAGTTTAGTATAATATAGGTGGGTCTACTTAAATACAACAAAATCAGCAAAAAAATTTATTCAAAATATATTATTGTACACAAGCTTTTTCTTATATGGTTTTCAGCTTGCAAATGGAACTAGGTAACATGGCAGTTTATTATAATTTAGGTAGGTCTAGATAATTATAAAAGAATCAACAACAAAATTCATTCAAAATATTGTCCTGTATACTAGCTTATTTCTAGAAACTTTGAACCTTCAAATGTGGCCAGGTTAAAAATTCTTCAAAATTGATGAATTTTAGTACTTCAACATGGCAGTTTACTAAAATTCAGCTACTTGTAGCTTCAAGGTATAGCAAAATCGGCCAAAAAATTCATTCAAAATATAGTATTGTACACAAGCTTTTTCTAGCCAGGTATGAGCCTTCCAATGTGGCCCAGTTAGAAATTCCTCAAAATTTATGAATTGTAATACTTTAACATGGCAGTTTAGTATAATTCGGCTAGTTCTAGCTAAACATAACAAAATCCGCAAAAAAATTCATTCCAAATATAGTATTGTACACTAGCTTTTTCCTTTATGGTTTTCAGCTTCAAATGCATCTAGGTTTCAAATTTTTCAAAATTGCTGAATTTTTGTAGTTTAACAGCTTGTTCTAGCTAAATATAATGAAATTAGCAAAAAAATTCATTCAAAATATAGTATTGCACTCATGCCTTTCCTGTATTGTTTTCAGATCTCAAATGCAACTATGTTACAAATTTTTCAAAATTGATGAATTTTAATACGTTAACATGTCAGTTTAGTGTAATTTAGCTAGTTCTTGCTAAATAGAAAAAAATTAGCAACAAATTTGATTCAAAATATAGTATTGTACACAAGCTATTTTTTTGGTGTTCTTTGTGATTTCAAACGCGGCCAGTTACAAATTACTCAAAATTGATGAATTTTAATACTTTGACCTCACAGTTTAGTATAATTTATCTAGTTCTAACTAAATATAACAAAATCAGCAAACAAATTAATTCAACAAATAGCATTGTACGCAAGCTTTTTCGTATATCATTTTAAAAACTCAAATGCAGCCAGGTTACAAACTCGTCAACATTTATAAATTTTAATACTTTAATATGGCACTTTACTATAATTGAGCTAGTTTTAGCTAAATATAACAAAATCAGCAAAAAAATCATTCAAAATAAAGTATTGTACACTCGAATTTTTCTAGTAGGCGTTGAGCCTTCAAATGGGGCCAGGTTACAAATTCCTCAAAATTGATGAATTTTTATACTTTAACAATGCAGTTTAGTGTAATGTAGCTAGTTATAGCTAAATATAACAAAATTAGCAAAAAATTTGATTCAAAATATAGTGTTGTAAACTAGCTTTTTTCTGTTGGGCTTTGAGTTTTCAAATAAGGCCAGGTTACAAATTACTCAAAATTGATGAATTTTAAAACTTTGATTTGGCAGTTTGATAAAATTTAGCTAGTTCTAGTTAAATATCACAAAATCAACAAAAAAATTCATTCAAAATATAGTATTGTACAGTAACTTTTTCCTATATGGTTTTAACCTTGCAAATGCACCTAAATTACAAAATCCTCAAAATTGATAAATTGTAATACTTTAACGTAGCAGTTTAGTATAATTTAGCTAGTTTCAGTTAAATATAACAAAATCAACAAAAATTTCATTCAAAATATAGTATTGTACACCAGCTTTTTCTAAAACATTTTAAGCTCTCAAATGCAACGTTGTTACAAATTCCTCAAAATTGATGGATCTATATATTTGAACATGGTAGTTTAGTATAATGTAGCTAGTTCTAGCTAAATATAACAAAATCAGCAACAAAATTAATTCAAAATATAGTATCGTACTCCAGCATTTTTTCTATATCGTAATAAGATCTCAAATACAACTAGGTTACAAAAAAATTTATTCAAAATATAGTATTGTACACTAGCTTTGACCTATATGGTTTTGAGCTTGCAAATGTTACTAGGTTACAAATTCTTCAAAATTGATGAATTTTAATACTTTAACACAGCAGTTTAGTATAATGTAGCTAGTTTTAGCTATAGATCACAAAATCAGCAAAAAAATTCATTCAAAATATAGTATTGTACAGTACCTTTTTTTTTTGCAGGCTTTGAACCTTCAAGTGCTACTAGGTTACAAATTCCTCAAAATTGATGAATTTTAATACTTTAACACAGCAGTTTAGTATAATATAGCTGGGTCTACTGAAATATAACAAAATCAGCAAAAAAAATTTATTCAAAATATATTATTGTACAGTAGCTTTTTACTATATGGTTTTCAGCTTGCAAATGGTACTAGGTAATATAGCAGTTTAGTATAATTTAAATAGGTCTAGATAATTATAACAAAATCAATAAAAAAATTCATTCAAAATATATTCCTGTACACTAGCTTATTTGTATAGGCTTTGAACCTTCAAATGCGGCCAGGTTACAAACTCCTCAAAATTGACGAATTTTAGTAATTCACCATGGCTGTTTACTAAAATGTAGCTAGTTCTAGCTAAAGGTATAGCAAAATCAGCCAAAAAATTCATTCAAAATATAGTATTGTACACAAGCTTTTTCTAGCCAGCTTTAAGAATTCAAATGCGGCCAGATTAGAAATTCTTCAAAATTGATGAATTGTAATACTTTAACATGGCACTTTAATATAATTCAGCTAGTTCTAGCTAAATATAACAAAATCCGCAAAAAAATTCATTCAAAATGTAGCATTGTACACTAGCTATTTCCTTTATGTTGTTCACTTGAAATGCACCTAGGATTCAAATTTCTCAAAATTGATGAATTTTTATACTTTAACAGCTTGGTCTAGCTAAATATAATGAAATCAGCAAAAAAAATTTATTCAAAATATAAGATTGTACTCATGCTTTTTCCTATATTGTTATCAGATCTCAAATGCAACTATGTTACAAATTCTTCAAAATTGATGAATTTTAATACTTTAACATGGCAGTCTAGTTTTATTTAAGTATTTCCAGCTAAATATAACAAAATCAACAAAAAAATCTACTCAAAATATAATATTGTACACAAGGTTATTTTGGTGGGCTTTGTGCCTTCAAATGAAGCCAGGTTACAAATTACTCAAAATTGATAAATTTTAATACTTTGATTTGGCAGTTTGATATAATTTAGCTAGTTCTAGTTAAATATAACAAAATCAACAAACAAATTCATTCAAAATATAGTATTGTACAGTAACTTTTTTTATATGGTTTTAATCTTGCAAACGCACCTTGGTTACAAAGTCCTCACAATAATTCAATTTTAATACTTTAACATAGCTGTTTAGTATAATTTAGCTAGTTCTAGCTAAATATAACAAAATCAACAAAAAATCTCATTCAAAATATAGTATTGTACACGAGCTTTTTCTAAAACATTTTAAACTTTCAAATACAACGCTAAGTTACAAATTCCTCAAAATTGATGGATTTTAATACTTTAACATGGCAGTTTAGTATAATTTAGCTAGTTCTAGCTAAATATAACAAAATTAGCAAAAAATTAATTCAAAATATAGTATTGTACTCCAGATTTTTCCATATGTTATAAGATCTAAATACAACATTAAAAAAATTCATTCAAAATATAGTATTGTACACTAGCTTTTACCTATATGGTTTTGAGCTTGCAAATGTTACTAGGTTACAAATTCTTCAAAATTGTGAATTTTAATACTTTAACATAGCAGTTAAGTATAATTTAGCTAGTTCTACATCTATATCACAAAATCAGCAAAAATATTCATTCAAATATAGTATTGTACAGTACCTTTTTCTTGAGGGTTTTAAGGCTTCAAATGCAACCTAGGTTACAAATTCCTCAAAATTGATGAATTTTAATACTTTAACATAGCAGTTTAGTATTATTTAGCTAGGTCTACTTAAATATAACAAAATCAGGAAAAAAATTTATTCAAAATATATTATTGTACACTAGCTTTTTCCGATATGGTTTTCAGCTTGCAAATGGAACTAGGCAACATGGCAGTTTAGTATAATTTAGGTAGGTCTAGATAATTATAAGAAAATCAACAAAAAATTCATACAAAATATAGTCCTGTACACTGGCTTATTTGTATAGGCTTTGAACCTTCAAATGCGGCCAGGTTACAAATTCCTCAAAATTGACGAATTTTAGTACTTCACCATGGCAGTTTACTAAAATGTAGCTAGTTCTAGCTAAAGGTATAGCAAAATCAGCCAAAAAATTCATTCAAAATATAGTATTGTACACAAGCTTTTTCTAGCCAGCTTTGAGCATTCAAATGTGGCCAGATTAAAAATTCTTCAAAATTGATGAATTGTAATACTATACCTTAACATGGCACTTTAGTATAATTCAGCTAGTTCTAGCTAAATATAACAAAATTCGCAAAAAAAATTCATTCAAAATGTAGCATTGTACACTAGCTATTTCCTTTATGGTTTTCAGCTTCAAATGCACCTAGGATTCAAATTTCTCAAAATTGATGAATTTTATATACTTTATCCATTTGTTCTAGCTACACATAATGAAATAAGCAAAAAAAAAATTCATTCAAAATATAAGATTGTACTCATGCTTTTTCCTATATTGTTTTCAGATCTCAAATGCAACTATGTTACAAATTCTTCAAAATTGATGAATTTTAATACTTTAACATGGCAGTCTAGTGTAATTTAGGTATTTCCAGCTAAATATAACAAAATCAACAAAAAAATCCACTCAAAATATAATATTGTACACAAGCTTATTTTGGTGGGCTTTGTGCCTTCAAATGAAGCCAGGTTACAAATTCCTCAAAATTGATGAATTTTAATACTTTGACATCACAGTTTAGTATAATTTATCTAGTTCTAGCTAAATATAACAAAATCAGCAAACAAATTAATTCTAGAAATAGTATTGTATACTAGCTTTTTCGTATATCGTTTTAAGAACTCAAATGCAGCCAGGTTACAAACTCCTCAACACTGATAAATTTTAATACTTTAACATGGCAGTTTAGTATAATTGAGCTAGTTCTAGCTAAATGTAACAAAACCAGCAAAAAATTGGATTCAAAATATAGTTTAATACACTGGCTTTTTTGTGGTGGGTTTTGACCCTTCAAATGAGGCAAAGTTACAAATTCTTCAAAATTGATGAATCTTAATACTTTGACATGGCAGTTTAGTATAATTTAGCTAGTTCTAGCTAAATATAACAAAATCAAAAAAAAAATCATTCAAAATATAGTATTGTACACTTGCTTTTACCTATATGGTTTTGAGCTTGCAAATGCTACTAGGTTACAAATTCCTCAAACCTTATGAATTTTTAGAATTTAACACAGCAGTTTAGTATAATTTAGCTAGATCTACATAAATATACCAAAATCAGCAAAAAAATTCATTCAAAATATAGTATTGTACATGAGCTGTTTCCTATATGGTTTTCATCTTGCAAATGCACCTAGGTTACTAATTTTTCAAAATTGATAAATTTTAAAACTTTGACATGGCAGTTTAATATAATTTATGTAGTTCTAGCTAAATATAACAAAATCAGCAAAAAATTGTTTCAAATTATAGTATTGTACCCTAGCATTTTTCTAGCAGGCGTTGACCCTACAATTACAGCCAGGTTATTAATTCCTCAACAGTGATGAATTTTAATACTTTAACATGGCAGTTTGGTATAATTGAGCTAGTTCTAGCTAAATATAACAAAATCAGCAAAACTATTCCTTCAAAATATAGTATTCTACACTTGCTTTTTTCTAGTAGGCGTTGAACCTTCAAATGCAGCCAGGTTACAAATTCCTCAAAATTGATGAATTTTTTATACTTTAACAAAGCAGTTTAATGTAATGTAGCTAGTTATAGCTAAATATGAAAAATCAGCAAAAAATTTGATTCAAAATATAGTGTTGTACACTAGCTTTTTTTAACTGTTGGGCTTTGAGCCTTCAAATAAGGCCAGGTTACAAATTACTCAAAATTGATAAATTTTAGTACTTTGATTTGGCAGTTTGATATAATTTAGCTAGTTCTAGCTAAATATAACAAAATCAACAAACAAATTCATTCAAAATATAGTATTGTACAGTAACTTTTTTTATATGGTTTTAATCTTGCAAATGCATCTTTGTTACAAAACCTCAAAATTGATCAATTTTAATACTTTAACATAGCTGTTTAGTATAATTTAGCTAGTTCTAGGTAAATATAACAAATTCAACAAAAAATCTCATTCAAAATATAGTATTGTACACCAGCTTTTTCTAAAACATTTTAAACTTTCAAAGGCAACGTTGTTACAAATTCCTCAAAATTGAAGGATTTTAATATTTTAACATGGTAGTTTAGTATAATGTAGCTAGTTCTAGCTAAATATAACAAAATTAGCAACAAAATTAATTGGAAATATAGTATTGTACTCCAGCATTTTTCCTATACTGTTATAAGATCTCAAATACAACTAGGTTACAAAAAAATTCATTCAAAATATAGTATTGTACACTACCTTTTACCTATATGGTTTTGAGCTTGCAAATGTTGCTAGGTTACAAATTTTTCAAAATTGTTAATTTTAATACTTTAACACAGCAGTTTAGTATAATGTAGCTAGTTTTAGATCTATATCACAAAATCAGCAAAAATATTCATTCCAAATATAGTATTGTACAGTGCATTTTTTTTTGAGGGCTTTGAGCTTTCAAGTGCTACTACGTTACAAATTTCTCAAAAATGATGAATTTTAATACTTTAATACAGCAGTTTAGTATAATATAGCTGGGTCTACTTAAATATAACAAAATCAGCAAAAAAATTTATTCAAAATATATTATTGTACACTAGCTTTTTCCGATATGGTTTTCAGTTGCAAATGGAACTAGGCAACATGGCAGTTTAGTATAATTTAGGTAGGTCTAGATAATAATAAGAAAATCAACAAAAAATTCATACAAAATATAGTCCTGTACACTAGCTTATTTGTAGAGGCTTTGAACCTTCAAATGCGGCCAGGTTACAAACTCCTCAAAATTGATGAATTTTAGTACTTCAACATGGCAGTTTACTAAAATGTAGCTAGTTCTAGCTAACAGTGTAGCAAAACCAGCCAAAAAATTCATTCAAAATATAATATTGTACACAAGATTTTTTAGCCAGCTTTGAGCATTCAAATGCGGCCAGGTTAAAAATTCTTCAAAATTGATGAATTGTAATACTTTAACATGGCAGTTTAGTATAATTCAGCTTGTTCTAGCTAAATATAACAAAATCCACTAAAAAATTCATTCACAATATAGTATTGTACTCTAGCTATTTCCTTTATGGTTTTCAGCTTCAAATGCAACTAGGTTTCAAATTTCTCAAAATTGATGAATTTTTATACTTTAACAGTTTGGTCTAGCTAAATATAATGAAATCAGCAAAAAAAATTCATTCAAAATATAGTATTGTACTCATTTTTCCTATACTGTTATCAGATCTCAAATGCAACTATGTTACAAATTCTTCAAAATTGATGAATTATAATACTTTAACATCGCAGTTTACTGTAATTTAGGTAGTTCTAGCTAAATATCACAAAATCAACAAAAAAATCCATTCAAAATATAGTATTGTACACAAGCTTTATTGGTGGACTTTGTACCTTCAAAGGAAGCCAGGTTACAAATTCCTCAAAATTGATGAATTTTAATACTTTGACATCACAGTTTAGTATAATTTATTTTAGTTCTAGCAAAATGTAACAAAATCAGAAAACAAAATTAATTCAACAAATAGTATTGTACACTAGCTTTTTCATATATTGTTTTAAGAACACAAATGCAGCCAGGTTACAAATTCCTCAACATTGATAAATTTTAATACTTTAATGGCAGTTTAGTATAATTGAGCTATTTCTAACTAAATGTAACAAAATCAGCAAAAAATTGTTTCAAATTATAGTTTTATACACTAGCATTTTTCGAGCAAGCATTGACCCTACAATTGCAGCCAGGTTACAAATTCTTCAACATTGATGAATTTTAATACTTTAACATGGCAGTTTAGTATAATTGTGCTAGTTGTAGCTAAATATAACAAATTCAGCAAAACTATTCCTTCAAAATATAGTATTGTACACTCACTTTTTACTAGTAGGCGTTGAGCCTTCAAATGCGGCCAGGTTACAAATTCCTCAAAACTGATGAATTTTAATACTTTGACATGGCAGTTTACTATAATTTAGCTAGTTCTAGCTAAATATAACAAAATCAGCAAAAAATTCATTTCCAAATATAGTATTGTACACTTTTTTCTGGTGGGGTTTGAGCTTTCAAATGCTACTAGGTTACAAATTCCTCAAAACTAATGAATTTTAATACTTCAACACAGCAATTTAGTTTAATTTAGCTATATCGACATAAATATAACAAAATCAACAATAAAATTCATTCAAAATATAATATTGTACACTAGCTTTTGCCTATTTGGTTTACAGCTTGCAAATGCAACTAGGTTACAAATTTCTCAAAATTGATAAATTTTAAAACTTTAACATGACAGTTTACTATAATTTAGCTAGATCTAGATAAATATAAAAAAATCAGAAAAAAATTCATTCAAAATATAGTATTTTACACTAACTTTTTCCTATATTGTTTTAAGATATCAAATTTAACTAGGTTACAAATTTGTCAAAATTGATACATTTTAATACTTTAACATGGCAGTTTAGTATAATTTAGCTAATTCTATTTAAATATGACAAAATCAGTGAAAAAATTCATTCAAAATATAGTTCTGTACACACGCATGTTCAATGCTCATTTTAACATTAGAAATAGAACCAGGTTACAAATTCCTAAAAATTTATGAATTTGAATACTTTAACATTGCAGTTCAGTATAATTTATCTAATTCTACCTAAATATGACAAAATCACTGAAAAAATTCATTCAAAATATTGTATTGTATACCAGCATATTCATAGCGCGTTTTAAGCTTGGAAATAAAGCCTGGTTACAAATTCCTAAAAATTGATGAATTTGAATACTTTAACATTGCAGTTCAGTATAATTTAGCTAATTCTACCTAAATATGACAAAATCAGTAAAAAAATTCATTCAAAATATAGTATTGTACACCAGCATGTTCATAGCCTGTTTTAAGCTTGGAAATACAGCCAAATTACAAATTCCTAAAAATTGATTAATTTGAATACTTTAACATTGCAGTTCAGTATAATTTAGCTAATTCTACCTAAATATGACAAAATCAGTAAAAAAATTCATTCAAAATATAGTATTGTACACCAGCATGTTCTTAGCACGTTTTAAGCTTTGAAATAGAACCAGGTTATAAATTCGTAAAAATTAATGAAATTCAATGCTTTAACATTGTAGTTCAGTATAATTTAGCTAATTCGTTGTAAGTATGATAAAAGCAGTGAAAAATTTCATTCAAAATATAGTACTGTACACCAGCATGTTCTTAGCGCGTTTTAAGCTTGGAAATACAGCCAGGTTACAAATTCCTAAAAATTGATGAATTTGAATACTTTAACATTGCAGTTCAGTATAATTTAGCTAATTCTACCTAAATATGACAAAATCTATGAAAAAATTTATTCAAAATATAGTATTGTACACCACTGTTCGAAGCTCGTTTTAAGCTTTGAAATACAGCCTGTTTACAAATTCCTAAAAATTCTTGAATTTGAATACTTTAACAATGCAGTTCAGTATAATTTAGCTAATTCTACATAAATATGACAAAATCAGCGAAAAAAAATCATTCAAAATATTGTATTGTACATCAGCATGTTCTTAGCACGTTTTAAGCTTGGAAAGATAACCAGGTTACATATTCATCAAAATTGATGAATTGGAATACTTTAACATTGCAGATCAGTATAGTTTAGCTAATTCTACCTAAATATGACAAAATCTACGGAAAAATTTATTCAAAATATAGTATAGTACACCACTGTGTTCGAAGCTCGTTTTAAGCTTGGAAATACAGCCCCTTTACAAATTCCTAAAAATTGTTGAATTTGAATACTTCAACCATGCAGTTCAGTATAATTTAGCTAATTCTCTTTAAATATGACAAAATCAATGAAAACATTTATTCAAAATATAGTATTGTACACCAGCATGTTCAAAGCTTGTTTTAAGCTTGGAAATACTGCCAGGTTACATATTCCTAAAAATTGTTGAATTTGAATACTTTAACAATGCAGTTCAGTACAATTAACTAGTTCTATTTAAATATGACAACATCAGTGAAAAAATTCATTCAAAATATAGTACTGTACACCAGCATGTTCATCGCACGTTTTAAGCTTGGAAATACAGCCAATTTACAAGTTTTTAAAATTGACAAATTTGAATACTTTAACATTGCAGTTCAGTATAATTTAGCTAATTCTACCTAAACATGACAAAATCAGTGAAAAACTTAATTTAAAATATTGTACATCAGCATGTTCATAGCACATTTTAAGCTTGGAAATAGAACCAGGTTACAAATTCCTAAAAATTAATGAATTTGAATACTTTAACATTGCAGTTCAGTATCATTTAGCTAATTCTATTTAAATATGACAAAATCAGCCAAAAAATTCATTCAAAATATAGTATTGTACACCAGCATGTTCATAGCACGTTTTATGCTTGGAAAGATAGCCAGATTACAAATTCATCAAAATTGATGAATTGGAATACTTTAACAATGCAGTTCAGTTTCATTTAGCTAATTCTATCTAAATATGACAAAATCAGCGAAAAATTTTTTACAAAATATTGTAATGTACACCAGCATGTTCTTAGCGGGTTTTAAGCTTGGAAATACAGCCAAATTACACATTCCTAAAAATTGATGAATTTGAATACTTTAACATTGCAGTTCAGTATAAGTTAGCTAATTCTACCGAAATATGACAAAATCAGTGAAAAAATTCATACAAAATATTGTATTGTACACTAGCATGTTCATTGTGCATTTTAAGCTTGGAAATAAAACCAGGTTACAAATTCCTAAAAATTAATGAAATTGAATACTTTAACATTGGAGTTCAGTATGATATAGCTAATTCTACCTAAATATGACAAAATCAGCGAAAAAATTCATTGAAAAAATAGTACTGTACACTAGCATGTTCTTAGCGCTTTTTAAGCTTGGAAATACAGCCAGGTTTTAAATTCCTAAATATTGATGAAGTTGAATACTTTAACATTGCAGTTCAGTATAATTTAGCATATTTTACCTAAATATGACAAAATCAGCAAAAACATTCATTAAAAATATAGTATTGTACACCAGCATGTTCAAAGCGCGTTTTAAACTTGGAAATACAGCCAGGTTACAAATTGCTAAAAATTGATGAATTTAAATACTTTAACATTGCAGTTCAGTATAATTTAGCTAATTCTAACTAAATATGACAAAATCAGAGAAAAAATTCATACAAAATATTGTATTGTACACCAGCATGTTCATTGTGCATTTTAAGCTTCAAAATAAAACCAGGTTACAAATTCCTAAAAATTAATGAAATTGAATACTTTAACATTGCAGTTCAGTATAATTTAGCTAATTCTACCTAAATATGATGAAATCAGCCAAAAAATTCATTCAAATATATAGTATTGTACAGTACATTTTTTCTTGTGGGCTTTGAGCATTCAAGTGCTACTAGGTAACAAATTCCTCAAAATTGATGATTTTTAATACTTTAACACAGCAGTTTAGTATAACATAGCTGGGTCTACTTAAATACAACAAAATCAGCAAAAAAATTTATTAAAAATATATTATTGTACACTAGCTTTTTCCTATATGGTTTTCAGCTTGCAAATGGAACTAGGTAATATAGCAGTTTAGTATAATTTAGGTAGGTCTAGATAATTATAACAAAATCAATAAAAAAATTCATTCAAAATATATTCCTGTACACTAGCTTATTTGTATAGGCTTTGAACCTTCAAATGCGACCAGGTTACAAATTCCTCAAAATTGACGAATTTTAGTAATTCACCATGGCAGTTTACTAAAATGTAGCTAGTTCTAGCTAAAGATATAGCAAAATCAGCCAAAAAATTCATTCAAAGTATAGTATTGTACACAAGCTTTTTCTAGACAGCTTTGAGAATTCAAATGCGGCCAGATTAGAAATTCTTCAAAATTGATGAATTGTAATACTTTAACATGGCAGTTTAGTATAATTCAGCTAGTTCTAGCTAAATATAACAAAATCCGCAAAAAAATTCATTCAAAATGTAGCATTGTACACTAGCTATTTCCTTTATGGTTTTCAGCTTCAAATGCACCTAGGATTCAAATTTCTCAAAATTGATGAATTTTTATACTTTAACAGCTTGGTCTAGCTAAATATAATGAAATCAGCAAAAAAAATTTATTCAAAATATAAGATTGTACTCATGCTTTTTCCTATATTGTTCTCAGATCTCAAATGCAACTATGTTACAAATTCTTCAAAATTGATGAATTTTAATACTTTAACATGGCAGTCTAGTGTAATTTAGGTATTTCCAGCTAAATATAACAAAATCAATAAAAAAATCTACTCAAAATATAATATTGTACACAAGTTTATTTTGGTGGGCTTTGTGCCTTCAAATGAAGCCAGGTTACAAATTTTTCAAAATTGATGAATTTTAATACTTTGACATCACAGTTTAGTATAATTTATCTAGTTCTCGCTAAATATAACAAAATCAGCAAACAAATTAATTCAACAAATAGTATTGTACACTAGCTTTTTCGTATATCGTTTTAAGAACTCAAATGCAGCCAGGTTACAAACTCCTCAACATTGATAAATTTTAATACTTTAACATGGCAGTTTAGTATAATTGAGCTAGTTCTAGCTAAATTTAACAAAACCAGCAATAAATTGGATTCAAAATATAGTTTAATACACTGGCTTTTTTGTGGTGGGTTTTGACCCTTCAAATGAGGCAAGGTTACAAATTCTTCAAAATTGATGAATCTTAATACTTTGACATGGCAGTTTAGTATAATTTAGCTAGGTTCTAGGTAAATATAACAAAACCAGCAAAAAAATCATTCAAAATATAGTATTGTACACTTGCTTTTACCCATATGGTTTTGAGCTTGCAAATGCTACTAGGTTACAAATTCCTTAAACCTGATGAATTTTTAGAATTTAACACAGCAGTTTAGTATAATTTAGCTAGATCTACATAAATATACCAAAATCAGCAAAAAAATTCATTCAAAATATAGTATTGTACACGAGCTGTTTCCTATATGGTTTTCAGCTTGCAAATGCACCTGGGTTACAAATTCCTCAAAATTGATAAATTTTAAAACTTTGACATGGCAGTTTAATATAATTTATGTAGTTCTAGCTAAATATAACAAAATCAGCAAAAAATTGTTTCAAATTATAGTATTGTACCCTAGCATTTTTCTAGCAGGCGTTGACCCTACAATTACAGCCAGGTTATTAATTCCTCAACAGTGATGAAATTTAATACTTTAACATGGCAGTTTAGTATAATTGAGCTAGTTCTAGCTAAATATAACAAAATCAGCAAAACTATTCCTTCAAAATATAGTATTGTACACTCGTTTTTTTCTATTAGGCGTTGATCCTTCAAATGCGGCCAGGTTACAAATTCCTCAAAAGTGATGAATTTTTATACTTTACCAAAGCAGTTTAATGTAATGTAGCTAGTTATAGCTAAATATGACAAAATCAGCAAAAAACTTGATTCAAAATATAGTGTTGTACACTAGCTTTTTTTAACTGTGGGCTTTGAGCCTTCAAATAAGGCCAGGTTACAAATTACTCAAAATTGATAAATTTTAATACTTTGATTTGGCAGTTTGATATAATTTAGCTAGTTCTAGTTAAATATAACAAAATCAACAAACAAATTCATTCAAAATATAGTATTGTACAGTAACTTTTTTTTATATGGTTTTAATCTTGCAAATGCACCTTGGTTACAAAATACTCACAATTGATCAATTTTAATACTTTAACGTAGCTGTTTAGTATAATTTAGCTAGTTCTAGCTAAATATAACAAAATCAACAAAAAATCTCATTCAAAATATAGTATTGTACACCAGCTTTTTCTAAAACATT
This sequence comes from Epiperipatus broadwayi, assembly GCA_028023455.1. Classification (NCBI taxonomy): domain Eukaryota; kingdom Metazoa; phylum Onychophora; class Udeonychophora; order Euonychophora; family Peripatidae; genus Epiperipatus; species Epiperipatus broadwayi. Next base: position 5,545,640 of record JAQFVV010012475.1, on the reverse strand, counting down.
TTAAACTTTCAAATGCAACGTTGCTACAAATTTCTCAAAATTGAAGGATTTTAATATTGTAACATCGTAGTTTAGTATAATGTAGCTAGTTCTAGCTAAATATAACAAAATTAGCAACAAAATTAATTCAAAATATAGTATTGTACTCCAGCATTTTTCCTATATCGTTATAAGATCTCAAATACAACTAGGTTACAAAAAAATTCATTCAAAATATAGTATTGTACACTAGCTTTTACCTATATGGTTTTGAGCTTGCAAATGTTACTAGATTACAAATTTTTCAAAATTGTGAATTTTAATACTTTAACACAGCAGTTTAGTATAATGTAGCTAGTTTTAGATCTATATCACAAAATGAGCAAAAATATTCATTCCAAATATAGTATTGTACAGTACCTTTTTTTGAGGGCTTTGAGCCTTCAAGTGCTACTACGTTACAAATTCCTCAAAAATGATGAATTTTAATACTTTAATACAGCAGTTTAGTATTATATAGCTGGGTCTACTTAAATATAACAAAATCAGCAAAAAAATTTATTCAAAATATATTATTGTACACTAGCTTTTTCCGATATGGTTTTCAGCTTGCAAATGGAACTAGGCAACATGGCAGTTTAGTATAATTTAGGTAGGTCTAGATAATTATAAGAAAATCAACAAAAAATTCATACAAAATATAGTCCTGTACACTAGCTTATTTTTATAGGCTTTGAACCTTCAAATGCGGCCAGGTTACAAATTTCTCAAAATTGACGAATGTTAGTACTTCAGCATGGCAGTTTACTAAAATGTAGCTAGTTCTAGCTAAAGGCAGCCAAAAAATTCATTCAAAATATAATATTGTACACAAGATTTTTTAGCCAGCTTTGAGCATTCAAATGCAGCCAGGTTAAAAATTCTTCAAAATTGATGAATTGTAATACTTTAACATGGCAGTTTGGTATAATTCAGCTTGTTCTAGCTAAATATAACAAAATCCGCGAAAAAATTCATTCACAATATAGTATTGTACTCTAGCTATTTCCTTTATGGTTTTCAGCTTCAAATGCAACTAGGTTTCAAATTTCTCAAAATTGATGAATTTTTATACTTTAACAGCTTGGTCTAGCTAAATATAATGAAATCAGCAAAAAAAAAAATTCATTCAAAATATAGTATTGTACTCATGCTTTTTCCTATACTGTTATCAGATCTCAAATGCAACTATGTTACAAATTCTTCAAAATTGATGAATTATAATACTTTAACATCGCAGTTTACTGTAATTTAGGTAGTTCTAGCTAAATATCACAAAATCAACAAAAAAATCCATTCAAAATATAGTATTGTACACAAGCTTTATTGGTGGACTTTGTGCCTTCAAATGAAGCCAGGTTACAAATTCCTCAAAATTGATGAATTGTAATACTTTGACATCACAGTTTAGTATAATTTATCTAGTTCTAGCAAAATGTAACAAAATCAGAAAACAAATTAATTCAACAAATAGTATTGTACACTAGCTTTTTCATATATTGTTTTAAGAACTCAAATGCAGCCAGGTTACAAATTCCTCAACATTCATAAATTTTAATACTTTAATGGCAGTTTAGTATAATTGAGCTATTTCTGTCTAAATGTAACAAAATCAGCAAAAAATTGTTTGAAATTATAGTATTATACACTAGCATTTTTCGAGCAAGCATTGACCCTACAATTGCAGCCAGGTTACAAATTCTTCAACATTGATGAATTTTAATACTTTAACATGGCAGTTTAGTATAATTGTGCTAGTTCTAGCTAAATATAACAAATTCAGCAAAACTATTCCTTCAAAATATAGTATTGTACACTCACTTTTTAGAAAAGGCGTTGAGCCTTCAAATGCAGCCAGGTTACAAATTCCTCAAAACTGATGAATTTTAATACTTTGACATGGCAGTTTACTATAATTTAGCTAGTTCTAGCTAAATATAACAAAATCAGCAAAAAAATTCATTCCAAATATAGTATTGTACACTTTTTTCTGGTGGGGTTTGAGCTTTCAAATGGTACTAGGTTACAAATTCCTCAAAACTAATGAATTTTAATACTTCAACACAGCAGTTTAGTTTAATTTAGCTATATCGACATAAATATAACAAAATCAACAATAAAATTCATTCAAAATATAGTATTGTACACTAGCTTTTGCCTATTTGGTTTTCAGCTTGCAAATGCAACTAGGTTACAAATTCCTCAAAATTGATAAATTTTAAAACTTTAACATGACAGTTTACTATAATTTAGCTAGTTCTAGCTAAATATAAAAAAATCAGGAAAAAAATTCATTCAAAATATAGTATTTTACACTAACTTTTTCCTATATTGTTTTAAGATCTCAAATTTAACTAGGTTACAAATTTGTCAAAATTGATACATTTTCATATTTTAACATAGCAGTTTAGTATAATTTAGGTAGCTCTAGCAAAATATAACAAAATCAGCAAAAAAATTTATTCAAAATATAGTAGTGTACAGGAGCATTTTTCTAGCGTGCTTTGAGCTTTCAAGTGCTAGTAGGTTAAAAATTCCTCAAAATTCATGAATTTAAATACTCTAACACAGCAATTTTATATAATTTAGCTAGTTCTAGCTAAATAAAATAAAATCAACAAAAAAAATTATTCAAAATATAGTATTGTATAGTAACTTATTCCTATATGGTTTTAAGCTTGCAAATGCACCTAGGTTACAAATTCCTCAAAAGTGATTAATTTTAAAACTTTGACATGGCAGTTTAGTATAATTTAGGTAGTTCTAGCAAAATATAACAAAATCAACAAAAAAATTCATTCAAAATATAGTATTGTAGACCAGCTATTTCTAAAACGTTTGAAGCTCTCAAATGCAACTAGGTTACAAATTCCTCTAAATTGATAAATTTTAATACTCTAACATGGCAGTTTAGTATAATTTAGCTAGTTCTAGCTAAATATAACAAAATTAGGAAAAAATTAATTCAAAATATAATATTGTACTCAAGCTTTTTCCTGTATTGTTATAAGATCTAAATGCAACTCTGTTATAAATTCCTCAAAATTGATGAATTTTAATACTTTAACATGGCAGTTTAGTATAATTTAGGAAGTTCTAGCTAAATATAACATAATCAACAAAAAAATCCATTCAAAATATAGTACTGTACATGAGCTTTTTTCTAGTGGGCTTTGAGCCTTCAAATGCAGCCAGGATACAAATTTTTCAAAATTGGTGAATTTTAAAACTTTAACAAAGCAGGTACGTGTAATTTAGCTAGTTCTCGCTAAATATAACAAAATCAGCAAAAAATATGATTCAATATATACTATTTTTGACAAAAGCTTTTTTTTGTGGGCTTTTTGCCTTCAAATGCGGCCAGGTTACAAATTCCTCAAAATTGATGAATTTTAATACTTTAACACAGCAGTTTAGTATAATTTAGCGAGAGCTTGCTAAATATAACAAAGTCAGCAAAAAAATTCATTCAAAATATAGTATTGTACACTTTCTTTTACCTATATTGTTTTAAGCTTGCAAATGCAAATAGGTTACAAATTTCTCAACATTGATGAATGTTAGAGCTTTAATATGACAGTTTATTATAATTTAGCTAGTTCTAGCTAAATATACCAAAATCAGCAAAAAATTCAATCCAAATATACTATTGTTCACTAGCTTTTATCTGGTGGAATTTGAGCTTTCAAATGCATCCAGGTTACAAATTCCTCAAAATTGATGAATTTTAATACTTTAACACGGCAGTTTAGTGTACTTTAGTTAGTTCTAGCTAAATATAAAAAATTAAGAACAAATTCATTAAAAATAGAGTACTGTACACTAGCTGTTTTTTTGGTGGGTTTTGAGCTTTCAAATGCAGCCAGGTTTAACAAAATCAGCAAATACAATTCATTCAAAATATAGTATTGTACAATATAGCTCTTAGCTATATGGTTTTGAGCTTGCAAATGTTACTAGATTACAAATTTTTCAAAATTGATTAATTTTAATACTTTAACACAGCAGTTTAGAATAATGTAGTTAGTTTTAGCTATATATCACAAAATCAGCAAAAAAATTCATTCAAAATATAGTATTTTACAGTACGTTTTTTCTTGTGGGCTTTGGGCCTTCAAGTGCTACTAGGTTACAAATTCCTCAAAATTGATGAATTATAATACTTTAACACAGCAGTTTATAATATAGCTGGGTCTCCTTAAATATAACAAAATCAGCAAAAAAATTTACTCAAAATATATTAAACAGAGCAAAACTCTCCATACAATATTGCTATCTGTGCTAAACAGAGTAATCAATGGATGCCAGAAGGCTTGTGCATAAAATCCCTATCTAATGCCTACTCATCCAATATCCCCAGACTAGTTTCTGGCTTGTGGCAATGTGCTAGTATAGAAGATGTGATCATGTGAGGTTTTTCAAAATATATTATTGTACACTAGCTATTTTGTTATATGGTTTTCAGCTTGCAAATGGAACTAGGTAACATGGCAGTTTAGTATCATTTAGGTAGTTCTAGCTAAATATAACAAAATCAACAAAAAAAAATCATTCAAAATATAGACCTGTACACTAGCTTTTTTCTTGAGGTTTTGTACCTTCAAGTGTGGCCATGTTACAAATTCCTCAAAATTGATGAATTTTAGTACTTCTACATAACAGTTTACTAAAGGGTAGCTTATTCTAGCTAAATGTATAGTAAAACCAGCAAAAATATTCATTCAAAACATAGTATTGTACAGAAGCTTTTTCTAGCCGGCTTTGAGCCTTCAAATGCGGCCAGGTTAGAAATTCCACAAAATTAATGAATTGTAATACTCTAACACAGCTGTTTAGTATAATTTAGCTAGTTCTAGTTAAATAAAACAAAATCAGCAAAAAACATCATTCAAAATACAGTATTGTACAGTAACTTTTTCCTATATGGTTTTAAGCTTGCAAATGCACCTAGGTTACAAAATACTCAAAATTGATAAATTTTAGAATTTTGACATGGCAGTTTAGTATAATTTAGCTAGTTATAGCTAAATATACCAAAGTCAGCGAAAAATTCATTCAAAATATATTATTATACACTACCTTTTTCCTAAATCGTTTTAATATCTCAAATGAAACAAGGTTACAAATTTCTCAGAATTGATGAATTTTAATACTTTGATTTCGCAGTTTATTATAATTTAGGTAGTTTTAGTTAAATATAACAAAATCAACAAAAAAAATTCATTCAAAATATAGTATTGTAGACTAGGTATTTCTAAATGTTTTAAGCTATCATATGCAACTAGGTTACAAATTTTTCAAAATTGATGAATTTTAATACTTTAACATGGTAGTTTAGTATAATTTAGCTAGTTCTAGCTAAATATAATAAAATCAGCAAAATTATTCATTCCAAATATAGTATTGTAAACAAGCTTTTTTCTGGTGGGGTTTGAGCTTTCAAATCCGACCAGGTTTAACAAAATCAGCAAAAAAATTCATTCAAAATATAGTATTGTACACTAGCTTTTACCTATATAGTTTTGAGCTTGCAAATGCTACTAGGTTACAATTTCCTCAAATCTGATGAATTTTAAAAATTTAACACAGCAGTTTAGTATAATTTAGCTAGATCTACATAAATATAACAAAATCAGCAAAAAAAATTATTCAAAATATAGTACTGTGCACAAGCTTTTCCTATATGGTTTTCAGCTTGCAAATGCAACTAGGTTACAAATTTTTCAAAATTGATAAATTTTAGAACTTTAACATGATAATTTACTATAATTTAACTAGTTCGAGCTACATATAACAAAATCAGCAAAAAAATTCATTCAAAATATAGTATTTACACTAGCTTTTTCCTATATTGTTTTAAGATCTCAATTTTAACTAGGTTACAAATTTCTCAAAATTGATGCATTTTAATACATTAACATGGCAGTTTAGTATAATTTAGGTAGTTCTACCTAAATATAACAAAATCAACCAAAAAATTCATTCAAAATATAGTATTGTACAGTAGCATTTTTCTTGCGTGCTTTGAGCTTTCTAGAGCTGCTAGATTAAAAATTCCTCAAAATTGATGAATTTTAATGCTCTTAGACATCAGTTTAGTATAATTTAGCTAGTTCTAGTTAAATAAAACAAAATCAGCAAAAAAAATCATTCAAAATATAGTATAGTACAGTAACTTTTTCCTATATGGTTTTAAGTTTGCAAAAGCACCTAGGTTTCAAATTCCTCAAAATTGGTAAATTTTAGGACTTTGACAGGGCAGTTTAGTATAATTTAGCTAGTTCTAGCTAAATATAACAAAATCAAAAAAAATTCATTCAAAATATGGTCTTATACACTAGCTTTTTCCTAAATCGTTTTAATATCTCAAATGAAACTAGGTAACAAATTCCTCAGAATTGATGAATTTTAATACTTTGATTTGGCAGTTTATTATAATTTAGGTAGTTTTAGTTAAATATAACAAAATCAACAAAAGAAATTAATTCAAAATATAGTATTGTAGACTAGATATTTCTAAAACGTTTTAAGCTCTCAAATGCAACTAGGTTACAAATTTTTCAAAATTGATGAATTTTAAGACTTTAACATAGCAGTTTATTATAATTTAGCGAGTTCTAGCTAAATATAACAAAATTAGCAAAAAAATTTATCCCAAATATACTATTATATAGTACTTTTTTTCTTGTGGGCTTTGAGCCTTCAAGTGCTACTAGGTTACAAATTCCTCACAATTGATGAATTTTAATACTTTAACACAGCAGTTTAGTATAGTATAGCTGGGTATACTTAAATATAACAAAATCAGCAAAAAAACTTTTAAAATATATTATTGTACACAAGGTTTTTCCTATATGATTTTCAGCTTGCAAATGGAACTAGGTAACATGGGAGTTTAGTATAATTTAGGTAGTTCTAGCTAAATTTAACAAAACCAACACAAAATTCATTCAAAATATAGTCCTGTACACTAGCTTACTTTTAGAGGCTTTGAACCTTCAAATGCAGCCAGGTTATAAATTTTTCAAAATTCATGAATTTTAGTATTTCAACATGGCAGTTTACTAAAATGTAGCTAGTTCTAGTTAAATGAATAGCAAAATCAGCCAAAAAATTCATTCAAAATATAGTATTGTACACAACCTTTTTCTAGCTGGCTTTGAGCCTTCAAATGCGGACAGGTTACAAATTCCTCAAAATTGATGAATTATAATACTTTAACATGGCAGCTTAGTATAATTCAACAAATTCTAGCTAAATATAACAAAATCCGCAAAAAAATTCATTCAAAATATAGTATTGTACTCAAGCTTTTTCCTTTATTGTTATCAGATCTCAAATGCATGTATGTTACAAATTCTTCAAAATTGATGAATTTTAATACTTTAACATGGCAGTTTACTGTAATTTAGGTAGTTCTAGCTAAATATAACAAAATCAACAAAAAAATTTACTCGAAATATAGTATTGTACACAAGCTTTTTTTGGTGGGCTTTGTGCCTTCAAATGAAGCCAGGTTACAAATTCCTCAAAATTGATGAATTCTAATACTTTGACATCACAGTTTCGTATAATTTATCTAGTTCTAGCAAAATATAACAAAATCAGCAAACAAATTAATTCAACAAATAGTATTGTACACTAGCTTTTTCATATATCGTTTTAAGAACTCAAATGCAGCCAGGTTACAAAATCCTCAACATTGATAAATTTTAATACTTTAAAGGCAGTTTAGTATAATTGAGCTAGTTCTGGCTAAATATAATAAAATCAGCAAAAAATTGTTTCAAATTATAGTATTGTACAGTAGCATTTTTCGAGCAAGCCAGATTACAAATTCTTCAACATTGATAAATTTTAATACTTTAACATGGCAGTTTAGTATAATTGTGCTAGTTCTAGCAAAATATAACAAAATCAGCAAAACTATTAGTTCAAAATCTAGTTGGCATTGAGTTTTCAAATGTGGCCAGGTTACAAATTCCTCAAAACTGATGCAGTTTACTATAATTTAGCTAGTTCTAGCTAAATATAACAAAATCAGCAAAAAATTCATTCCAAATATAGTATTGTACACTAACTTTTTTCTGGTGGGGTTTGAGCTTTCAAATGCTACTAGGTTACAAATTCCTCAAAACTAATGAATTTTAATACTTCAACACAGCAGTTTATAATATACCTGGGTCTACTTAAATATAACAAAATCAGCAAAAAAATTTACTCAAAATATATTATTGTACACTAGCTATTTCCTATATGGTTTTCAGCTTGCAAATGGAACTAGGTAACATGGCAGTTTAGTATAATTTAAGTAGTTCTAGCTAAATATAACAAAATCAACAAAAAAATTCATTCAAAATATAGTATTGTACAGAAGCTTTTTTAGCCGGCTTTGAGCCTTCAAATGCGGCCAGGTTAGAAATTCCTCAAAATTGATAAATTGTAATACTCTAACACAGCTGTTTAGTATAATTTAGCTAGTCCTAGTTAAATAAAATAAAATCAGCAAAAAAAAATCATTCAAAATACAGTATTCTACAGTAACTTTTTCCTATATGGTTTTAAGCTTGCAAATGCACCTAGGTTACAAAATACTCAAAATTGATAAATTTTAGAACTTTGACATGGCAGTTTAGTATACTTTAGCTAGTTCTAGCTAAATATAACAAAAGTCAGCAAAAAATTCATTCAAAATATATTATTATACACTACCTTTTTCCTAAATCGTTTTAATATCTCAAATGAAACTAGGTTACAAATTTCTCAGAATTGATGAATTTTAATAGTTTGATTTGGCAATTTATTATAATTTAGGTAGTTTTAATTAAATATAACAAAATCAACAAAAAGTTCATTCAAAATATAGTATTGTAGACTAGCTATTTTTAAAACGTTTTAAGCTCTCATATGCAACTAGGTTACAAATTTTTCAAAATTGATGAATTTAAATACTTTAACATGGCGGTTTAGTATAATTTAGCTAGTTCTATCTAAATATAACAAAATCAGCAAAAAGATTCATTCCAAATATAGTATTGTACACAAGCTTTTTTCTGATGGGATTTGAGCTTTCAAATCCAGCCAGGTTTAACAAAATCAGCAAAACAATTTATTCAAAATATAGTATTGTACACTAGCTTTTACCTATACAGTTTTGAGCTTGCAAATGCTACTAGGTTACAATTTCCTCAAATCTGATGAATTTTAAGAATTTAACACAGCAGTTTAGTATAATTTAGCTAGATTGAAATAAATATAACAAAATCAGCAAAAAAAATTCTTTCAAAATATAGTATTGTATACTAGTTTTTTCCTATATGGTTTTCAGCTTGCAAACACAATTAAGTTACAAATTTTTTAAAATTGATAAATTTTTGGACTTTAACATGACAGTTTACTATAATTTAGCTAGTTCTAGCTAAATATAACAAAATCAACAAAAAATCTCATTCGAAACATAATATTGCAGGTCAGCTTTTTCTAAAACATTTTAAGCTCTCAAATGCAACTTGGTTACAAATTCCTCAAAATTGATGGATTTTACTATTTTAACATGGTAGTTTAGTATAATTTAGCTAGTTCCAGCTAAATATAACAAGATCAGCAAAAACGTTTTTTTTTCGAATTATAGTACACAAGCTGTTTTCCAGCAGGCATTGACCCTTCAAATGTGGCCAGGTTACAAATTCTGTTAATTGGATGAATTTTAATTCTTTAACATCGCAGTTTAGTATAATTTAGCTAGTTCTAGATAATATAACAAAATCAGCAAAAAAATTAATTCAAAATATATTATTGTACTCCAGCATTTTTCCTATATCGTTATTAGATCTCAAATACAACTAGATACAAATTTCTCAAAATTGATGCATTTTAATATTTTAACATGGCAGTTTAGTTTAATTGAGCTAGTTCTAGCTAAATATAACAAAATCAGAAAAACTATTCCTTCAAAATATAGTATTGTACACTCGCTTTTTTCTAGTATGCATTGAGCGTTCAAATGTGGCCAGGTTTAAAATTCATCAAAATTGATAAATTTTAATACTCTAACAGGGCAGTTTAGTGTAATGTAGCTAGTTATAGCTAAATATAACAAAATCAGCAAAAAAATTGATTCAAAATATAGTGTTGTACACTAGCTTTTTTTCTGGTGGGCTTTGAGCCTTCAAATAAGGCCAGGTTACAAATTACTCAAATTTGATGAATTTTAATACTTTGATTTGGCAGTTTGATATAATTTAGCTAGTTCTAGTTAAATATAAGAAAATCAGCAAAAAAATTCATTCAAAATATAGTATTGTACAGTAACTTTTTCCTATGTGGTTTTAACCTTGCAAATGCACCTAGGTTACAAAATCTTCAAAATTGACAAATTTTAATACTTTAACGAAGCAGTTTACTATAATTTAGCTAGTTCTAGCTAAATATAACAAAATCAACAAAAAATCTCAGCTTTTTCTAAAACATTTTTAGCTCTCAAATGCAACTGGGTTACAAATTCCTCAAAGTTGATGGATTTTAATATTTTAACACGGTAGTTTAGTATAATTTAGCTAGTTCTAGCTAAATATAACAAAATCAGCAAAAAATCTCAGCTTTTTCTAAAACATTTTTAGCTCTCAAATGCAACTGGGTTACAAATTCCTCAAAATTGATGAATATTAATAGTTTTACATGACAGTTTAGTATAATTTTGCTAGTTCTAGCTAAATATAACAAAATCATCAAAAAAATTCATTCAAAATATAGTATTGTACATTAGCTTTTTCCTATATGGTTTTCATCGTGCAAATGAAACTAAGTAACAAATTCCTCAGAATTGATGACTTTTAATACTTTGATTTGGCAGTTTATTGTAATTTAGGTAGTTTTAGTTAAATATAACAAAATCAACAAGAGAAATTAATTCAAAATATAGTATTGTAGACTAGATATTTCTAAACGTTTTAAGCTCTCAATTGCAACTAGGTTACAAATTTTTCAAAATTGATTAATTTTAAGGCTTTAACATGGCAGTTTATTATAATTTAGCAAGGTCTAGCTAAATATAACAAAATTAGCAAAAAAATTCATTCCAAATATACTATTGTATAGTACCTTTTTTCTTGCGGGCTTTGAGCCTTCAAGTGCTACTAGGTTACAAATTCCTCACAATAGATGAATTTTAGTACTTTAAAATATAACAAAATCAGCAAAAAAACTATTCAAAATATATTATTGTACACTAGGTTTTTTCTATATGATTTTCAGCTTGCAAATGGAACTAGGTAACATGGCAGTTTAGTATAATTTAGGTAGTTCTAGCTAAATTTAACAAAATCAACACAAAATTCATTCAAAATAGAGTCCTGTACACTAGCTTACTTTTAGAGGCTTTGAACCTTCAAATGCAGCCAGGTTATAAATTTTTCAAAATTCATGAATTTTAGTATTTCAACATGGCAGTTTACTAAAATGTAGCTAGTTCTAGCTAAATGAATAGCAAAATCAGCCAAAAAATCCATTCAAAATATAGTATTGTACACAACCTTTTTCTAGCTGGCTTTGAGCCTTCAAATGCGGACAGATTACAAATTCCTCAAAATTGATGAATTATAATACTTTAACATGGCAGCTTAGTATAATTCAGCAAGTTCTAGCTAAATATAACAAAATCCGCAAAAAAATTTAATTCAAAATATAGTATTGTACACTAGCTTTTTCCTTTATGCTTTTCAGCTTGCAAATGCAACTAGGTTTCAAATTTCTCGAAATTGAATTTTTATACTTTAATAGGTTGTGCTAGCTAAATATAATGAAATCAGCAAAAAAATTCATTCAAAATATAGTATTGCACTCAAGCTTTTTCCTTTACTGTTATCAGACCTCAAATGCAACTATGTTACAAATTCATCAAAATTGATGAATTTTAATACTTTAACAAGGCAGTTTAGTGAAATTTCGGTAGTTCTAGCTAAATATAACAAAATCAGCAATTAATTTGATTCAAAATATAGTATTGTACACAAGCTTTTTTTTGGTGGGCTTTGTGCCTTCAAATGCGGCCAGGTTACAAATTCCTCAAAATTGATGAATTTTAATACTTTGACATCGCAGTTTAGTATAATTTATCTAGTTCTATGTAGATATAAGAAAATCAGCAAACAAATTAATTCAACAAATAGTATTGTACACTAGCTTTTTCATATATCATTTTAAGATCTCAAATGCAGCGAGGTTACAAACTCCTCAACATTGATAAATTTTAGTACTTTAACATGGCAGTTTAGTATAATTGAGTTAGTTCTAGCTAAATATAACAAAATCAGCAAAAAATTGTTTCAAATTATAGTATTGTACACTAGCATTTTTCTAGCGGGCGTTGACCCTACAATTGCAGCCAGGTTACAAATTCTTCAACATTGATGAATTTTAATACTTTAACATGGCAGTTTTGCATAAATGAGCTAGTTGTAGCTAATTATAACAAAATCAGCAATAAAACTCATTCCAAATATAGTATTGTACACTAGCTTTTTTCTGGTGGGGTTTGAGCTTTCAAATGCGGCAAGGTTACAAATTCCTCAAAATTGATGAATTTTAATACTTTGACATGGCAGTTTAGTATAATTTAGGTAGTTCTAGCTAAATATAACAAAATCAACAAAAAAAATCATTCAAAATATAGTATTGTAGACTAGCTATTTCCAAAACGTTTGAAGCTCTCAAATGCAACTAGGTTACAAATTCCTCTAAATTGATAAAGTTTAATACTTTAACGTGACAGTTTAGTATAATTTAGCTAGTTCTAGCTAAATATAACAAAATCAGGAAAAAATTTATTCAAAATATAGTATTGTACTCAATCTTTTTCTTATATTGTTATAAGATCTAAATGCAATTCTGTTACAATTTCCTCAAAATTGATAAATTTTAATACTTTAACATGGCAGTTTAGTATAATTTAGATAGTTCTAGCTAAATATAACAAAATCAACAAAAAAATCCATTCAAAATATAGTACTGTACACTAGCTTTTTTCTAGTGGGCTTTGAGCCTTCAAATGCAGCCAGGATACAAATTTTTCGAAATTGGTGAATTTTAATACTTTAACAAAACAGTTTAGTGTAATTTAGCTAGTTCTCGCTAAATATAACAAAACCAGCAAAAAATTTGATTCAATATATAGTATTGTACACAAGCTTTTTTTGGTGGACGTTGTGCTTTCAAATGCGGCCAGGTAACAAATTCCTCAAAATTGATGAATTTTAATACTTTGACATGGCAGTTTAGTATATTTTATCTAGTTCTAGCTCAATATAACAAAATCAGCAAACAAATTAATTCAGCAAATAGTATTGTACGCTACATTTTTCATATATCGTTTTAAGAACTCAAATGCAGCCAGGTTACAAATTTTTCAACATTGATGAATTTTAATACTTTAACATGGCAGTTTAGTATATTTGAGCTAGTTCTAACTAAATATAACAAAATCAGCAAAAAAATTCATTCAAAATATAGTATTGTACAGTAACTTTTTCCTATATGGTTTTAACCTTGCAAATGCACCTAGGTTACAAAATCCTCAAATTTGATAAATTTTAATACTTTAACATAGAAGTTTAGTATAATTTAGCTAGTTCTAGCTAAATATAACAAAACCAGCAACAACTTTGATTCAAAATATAGTATTGTACACTAGCTTTTTTCTGGTGGGCTTTGAGCCTTCGAATTCAGCCAGGTTACAAATTCCTCAACATTGATGAATTTTAATACTTTGACATGGCAGTTTAGTATAATTTACCCAGTTCTAGCTAAGTATAACAAAATCAGCTAAAAAATCATTCAAAATATAGTATGGTACACTAGCTTTTACCTATATGGTTTTAAGCTTGCAAATGCAACTAGGTTACAAATTCCTCAAAATTGATAAATTTTAGGTGTTTGGCATGGCAGTTTAGTATTATTTAGCTAGTTCATGCTGAATATAACAAAATCAGCAAAAAATTCATTCAAAATATAGTATTATACACTAGCTTTTTCCTAAATCGTTTTAAGCTTTCAAATGCAACTAGGTTACAAATTTTTCAAAATTGATGAATTTTAATACTTTAACATGGAAGTTTAGTATAATTTAGGTAGTTCTAGCTAAATATAACAAAATCAGCAAAAAAATTCATTCAAAATATTGTATTGTGCACTAGCTTTTACCTATATGGTTTTGAGCTTGCAAATGTTACTAGGTTACAAATTTTTCAAAATTGTTGAATTTTAATACTTTAACACAGCAGTTTAGTATAATGTAGCTAGTTTTAGCTATATATCACAAAATCAGCAAAAAATTCATTCAAAATATAGTATTGTACAGTACGTTTTTTCTTGTGGGCTTTGAGCCTTCAAGTGTTACTAGGTTACAAATTCCTCAAAATTGATAAATTTTAATACTTTAACACAGCAGTTTAGTATAATATAGCTGGGTCTACTTAAATTTAACAAAATCAGCAAAAAAAATTATTCAAAATATATTATTGTACACTAGCTTTTTCCTATATGTTTTTCAGCTTGCAAATGGAACTAGGTAACATGGCAGTTTAGTATAATTTAGGTAGTTCTAGCTAAATATAACAAAATCCAAAAAAAAATTCATTCAAAATATAGTATTGTACACTAGCTTTTTCCTTTATGGTTTTTACTAGGTTTCAAATTTCTCAAAATTGATGAATTTTTATACTTTAACGTGTCAGGTTAGTATAATTTAGCTTGTTCTAGCTAAATATAATGAAATCAGCAAAAAAATTCATTCAAAATATAATATTGTACACTAGCTTTTTCCTATATGGTTTTTAGCTTGGAAATGCAACTATGTTACAAGTTCCTCAAAATTGATCAATTTTAATACTTTCAAACAGTAGTTTAGTATAATTTAGCTAGTTTTATCCAAATATATCAAAATCAGCAAAAATTGCATTCAAAATATAGTATTGTACACTAGCATTTTTTTAAATTATTCAAATTTATCAAAATAATTTTTTTTTCTTCCTACATCTTAAGGTTAAATTTCATAATAAAAGATGTAGTGTCCCATACACTCTTGGTGGTAAATGTTTTTGCTGATTTTGTCATATTTCGCTTCAACTAGCTTAATTTAACTGAACTGCAATGCTAAATATTAAGATTCATCAAAATAAAAAAAATATTTCTACCTGCATTTCCAAACTTACATTCCCATTATATCATATGTAGTATGTACACCATAGACTTTTGGTAATAAATTTTTTTGCTCATTTTGTCAGATTTTCCTTAAACTAGCTTAATTTAACTGAACTGTCATGTTAAAGTATTATGATTCATCAAAATAGTTTTTTTTCCTACCGGTATTCCCAGGGTTACATTCCCATTATAACACATGTAGTATCCCATAGACTCTTGGTAATAATTTGTTTTTCTGATTTTGTTCTATTTATCTTAAAGTAGCTTAATTTAACTGAACTGCAATGTTAAAGTATTAGGATTCATCCAAATAAAAATGTTTTTTCTGCCTCCATTCCCAAGATTACATTCCCATTATATGTCATTTAGTATCCAATATACTCTTGGTGATAAATCTGTTGCTTATTTTGGAATATTTAGCTTAAAGTAGCTTAATTTAACTGAACTGTAATGTTAAAGAATTAAGATTAATTAAATTACAAAATTTTTCCCTGTGTCTATTCCCAATGTTACATTCCCATATAAGACATGTAGTATCTTATACAATTTTGGTAATAAATTTTTATTAAGATTCATCAAAATAAAAAAAAATTTCTTTGTCTTTATTACCAAGGTTACATTCTCATTATAACACATGTAGTATCCCATAGATTCTTGGTAATAAACTTTTTACTGATTTTGTTATATTTACCTTAAACTATCTTGATTTAACTGAACTGTAAATTTAAAGTATGAATAGTGTATGGTATACTAGAGTTTTTATAATGGGGCCCATATGCTTGCAAAAGCAGCCAGTGAAAATTTTCTCAAAATTGATGAAACTTAATACTGTAACATTAGAGTTCAGTAAAATGAAGTTAGTTTTACCTATATTAAAAACCTTCAGCCAAAAAAGTATATTATTAATAGTGTATGGTATACTAGATTTCTTATAATGAGGCCCATATGCTTCCAAATGCAGCCAGGGAAATTTTTTTTCTAAATTAATTAATTTTAATACATTAACATTACTGTTCAGTAAAATTAAGCTCGTTTTATATAAATTGAACAATACCACCAAACAAATTTATCATCAATAGGGTATGGTATATTAGATTTTTTAAAATGGGGAACATAAGCTTGCTAGTGCAGCCAGGGAAATATGTCTTTAGATTGATGAATCATAATTCTTTAACATTACATGTCAGTATAATTGAGCTAGTTTTACTTAAATTGGACAATATCAGAAAATAAATTTATCATTAATAGTGTATGGTATACTAAATTTCTTATAATTGGGCCCGTGTGCTTTTAAATGCAACCAGGGAAAACTTTTTAAAATTTATTGATTTTAATACTTTAACATTACAATTTAATAAAATTTAGGTTTTCTTTGTTAAGTTTTACTACAATTTTACTTTTTCTAAAAAATGTAAATGGTAAATTGTTTTAAGTAAATTTAACAACAGATCCAGTATAGTCATAACTACACAAGTTTTAATTAAATTTCACAATATCTGCAAAATTTCATTATCAATAATGTATGGGATAATATATTTCTTAGTATGCGACCATTAACTTGCAAATGTAGCCAGGTGGTATTGTCTTTAAATTGATAATTCTTAATACTTTAACATTCCAGGTCAATAAAAATCAGCTAATATTAATCAAATTGGATATCAGTAAAAAAAGTTATCATTAATAGTGTATGGTATACTAGATTTCTTATAATTGGGACCATACGCTTGCAAATACAACCACCGTAATTTACTCTATTTTAATATTTTAACATTAAATTTAAGTAAAATTAAGCTAGTTTTACCTAAATTGAATAATATCAGCAAAAAAATTTATCACAAGTAGTGTAAGGTGTACTTAAATTTTTTATAGTTGGGCCCATAACCTGGCAAATGCAGCCAGGGTGATTTTCTCAAAATTGATAATTCTTAATACTTTAACATTACAGTTCAGACAAATTAAGCAAGTTTTATCTAAATTGGACAATAACAACAAAAAAATTGATCATCTATACTGTATGTTAAACTAGATTTTTTATAATGGGGCGCATAAGCTTGCCAATGCAGTCAGGGAAAATTTTCTCTAAATTGATTAATCTTAATACTTTAACATTACAAGTCAGTAAGATGAAGCTAGTTTTATTTCAATTGGACAATATCAGCCAAAACATTTACCATCAATAGTGTAAGGTATGTTAGATTTCTAAACATCACATGATCACTATCTCATACTAGCACATAATTGTTATTAAACAATTCAAAACAAAGCAAAACTCTCCATATAGTAGTGCCATCTTGTGGTAACAAGAGCAATCAATGGATTCCAGAAGGCCTGTGCATAAAATCCTTATCTAGTGCCTATTCGTCCAATATCCCAGACTAGTTTCTGGCTTGTGGACTTCATTAGATCCTAAGATCTAGGTAAGTGCTCTCAGATCAAAGGCTCCTCACTGATGAAGTCCACAAGCCAGAAACTAGTCTGAGAATATTGGATGAGTAGGCACTAGATAGGGATTTTATGCACAAGCCTTCTGGCATCCATTGATTGCTCTTGTTAGCACAAGATGGCACTACTATATGGAGAGTTTTGCTTTGTTTTGAATTGTATATTAGATTTCTTATAATAAGGCCATTATTATTTCAAATGCAGCCAGGAAATAATGTTTTCTAAATTGATTAATCTAAATTCATTAACATTAAAGTTCAATAAAATTAAGCTAATTATATATAAATTGGACAATGTCAGTAAACAAATTTATTATCAATAGTGTATGGTATACTAGATTTTTTATAATGGTGCCCATATGCTTGCAAATACAGCCAGGGAAATTTTTCTTTAAATTTATGAATCTCAATACTTTAATATTATAGTTTAGTAAAAATGATTTTTTTCTGTTAAATTTTACTATCTTACTTTTTTTTTAAAATGCAAATGGGAAATTGTTTTAACTAAATTTACCAAGAGATAAGTATAGTCCTAACTACACTACTTTTAACTAAATTTGATAATATTTGCAAAAAAAGTTTATTATTAATAATGTATGTGAGAATATAATTTTTAATATGGGCACATTAGCTTGCAAATGCAGCCAGGGGAAAATTTCTCTAAATTGATGTATGTTAATTCTTTATCATTGCAGTTCATTAACATTAAACTAGTTTTACCTATGTTGGACAACATCTGCAAAATATTTATATTCAGTAGTGTATGGTATACTAGATTTCTTATAATGGCCCCCATAATCTTTCAAATGTAGCCTGAGAACATTTTTTTAAAATGATGAATATTAATACTTTAACATTACAGTTCATTAAAAAAAGCTAGTTTACCTAAATTGGACAATATCAGAAGAAAAATTTATCATCAATGGTGTATGGTATTCTTGGTTTCTTATAATGGGTCCCATAAGCTTGCAAATGCAGACAGTGAAAATTTTCTATTAATTGGTGAATCTTAATACATTAACATTATAATTCGGTAAAATAAAGCTATTTGTTTATAAATTGGACAATACCACCAAACAAATTTATAATCAATAGTGTAAAATATACTAGCTTTTTTAAAATGGGGCCCTAAGCTTGCAAATGCAGTGAGGAAAACTATTTCTCTAAATTGAGGAGTCATAATTTTTTTACATTACAGTTTAGTAAAAGTAATCTAGTTTTACTTAATTTGAACAATAGCAGCAAATGATATTATCAGCAATAGTGTATGGCATAATATATTTCTTATAATGGGGTTTATATGCTTGCAAATGTAGCCAGGGAAATTTTTTCTAAATTTATGAATCTTAATACTTTAACATTACAATTTAATAAAAATTACCTTTTTTTTGTTAAGTTTTACTATAATTTTACTTTTTCTAAAAAATGCAAATGGTAAATTGTTTTATGTACATTTGCCAAAAGATCAGTATAGTTCTAAGTACACTAGTTTTAACTAAATTTGACAATATCTGCAAAAAAGTCTATTATCAATAATGTATGGGATAATAGATTTCTTAGTATGGCCCCATTAGCTTACAAATGCAGCTAGGGGTAAATGTCTCTAAATTGATGAATCTTAATACTTTAACATTACAGGTCATGCAAAATCCGCTAGTTGTACTCAAATTAAATGATATCAGCAAAAAAAATTATCATCAATAATGAATGGTATACTAGATTTTTTATATCGGGGGCCTATAAGCTTGCAATTAAAGCCAGGGAAGTTTTCTCAAAATTAATGAATCTTAATACTTTAACATTACAGATCTGTAAAATTGAGGTAGTTTTACTTAAATTTGACAGTATCATCAAAAAAACATTATCATCAATAGTGTATGGTGTACTATATTTCTTATAATGTGGCCCATATGCTTGCAAATGCAGCCATGGGAATTTTTTTTTAAATTGTTTAATCTTAATCCATGAGCATTACAGTGCAGTAAAATTAAGCTCATTTTATATAAATTGGCCAATACCAGCAATCAAATTTATCATCAATAGTGTGTGGTATACAAGAGTATATATAGAGTAAAATTTTCTCTAAATATATGAATCTTAATATTTATTTACTACTATTTTACTTTTTTTAAAAAATGCAAATGGTAAATTGTTTTAAGTAAATTTATCAATAGATCAGTATAGTCCTAACTACATTAGCTTTAATTCAATTTGACAATATCTGCAAAAAAGATTATTGTCAATAATGTATGGGATAATAGATTTCTTTGTATGGGCCCATTAGGTTGCAAATGCAGCCAGAGGGAAATTGTCTGAATTGATAAATCTTAATTCTTTATAATTGCAGTTCAGTAACATTAAGCTAGTTTTACCTAAGTGAGACAATATCTGCAAAAAAACCTATCATCAATTGTGTATGGTATACTAGATTTCTTATAATGTGAGTCATAAGCTTACAACTGCAGCTTGGGAAAATTTTCTCTGAAATAATGAATCTTAATACTTTAACATTACAGTTCAGTAAAAATAAGCTAGTTTACCTAAATTGGACAATAATAGCAGAACAATTTATCATCAACTTTGTATGGTATTCTAGATTTCTTATAATGGGACCCATAAGTTTGGAAATGCAGCCAGGGAAATTTATCTCTAAATTGATGAATGTTAATATTTTAACATTACATTTCAGTGAAAATATGCTTGTTTTACTTAAATTGGACATTATCATCAAAAACATTTATCATCAATAATGTATCATATACTAGATTTCTTATAATGGGGCCCATATGCTTGCAAATGTAGCCAGGAAAAATTATCTCTAAATTTATGAATCACAATACTTTAACATTACAGGTCAGTAACAACGAAAATCTTTTGTTGTTTTACTACTATTTTACTTTTTTTAAAAAATGCAAATGGTAAATTGTTTTAAGTAAATTTATCAACAGATCAATATAGTTCTAACTACACTAGTTTTAATTAAATTTGTCAATATCAGCAAAAAAGTTTATTATCTATGATGTATGGAATAATACATTTCTTAGTTTAGACCCATTAGCTTGCAAATGCAGCAAGGGAATATTTTCTTTAAATTGATTAATCTTAATACTTTACCATTTCAGTTCAGTAAAATTAAGTTCATTTTACCTAAATTAGACAATATCAGCTAACAAATTTATCATCTATAGTGTAATGTGTACTAGATTTCTTAAAATAGGACACATATGCTTGCAAATGCAGTCCAGGGAAATTGTTTTTTTAAATTTATGAATCTTAATGCTTTAACATTACAGCTTACTAAAAATGAGCTTTTTTTGTTACATTTTACTTCAATTTAACTTTTTTTACAAAATGCAAATGGTAAATTGTTTTAAGGAAATTTAATATGTCAGTATAGTCCTAACTGCACTAGTTTTAAGTATATTTGATAATATCCACAAAAAAGTTTATTATCAATAATGTATTGAAACAGTAAGGTCTGCTTTGCAGGTCTTCGTTTCACCTTTTCTCACCTATTTCCTACCCTCATACCTTAGTTTGAACCCCAATCTATCGTAGTGTGTCTGCAATATGCTTATATACCGAAAATCCCGCCTAATTTTAAACCACAAGTACAATGGTCGTATTATATATATAACTCATTCCCAAATAAATAAAAGATTATAGATTATGTATATGTTCACATAATTTTGATTTATTAAAAAGTAGGTTATATAAGTTGTAATTGCGCACACACTATGATATGCATTTTAAAACATATCAAAATTATAAATTGTTAAAGTTATTTTGTTTGAATCTATTTACAAAGATATATTACTGTCGTTGTAATATATTTTTGATTTAAAATAAAATTCATTTAGTAAATATTCGTTTAGTAAATAGATTCAAATATTGCAATTTAAAAGTAAAGTAATTTTTGTTTAATTTAATAAAAGTCATTCCAAATATTTCTGTTAAAATAAATGAGGGACAATAGTTTAATTAGTAAATGTTATATAAGTTTATCTAAAAACAGCAGATGTCCACTTAAGGTTTTCTTTAATTAATAAAAGTAATTTTTAATTAAATCTAGTTTGTAATTCGAATGTCGACAGGGAAAGTAACAAAAGAAATTAATTAATGTTAAATTCCTTTAGACATTGAGATGATTACAGCTGATAAGTCCGATATATTTTTGTAATGCTCCAGGGCAGTTCTATTGTTAAATTCTACTATAAAAAGGAGGTTTTTCTTTTGTTCTCCATTCTTCTAATGTTTCTAAGAGAAATCATTCTGAGGTCTAATGTTTCTAAACAAAAATTATTGTAGTAATTTGTAAATCTTGACATGACGGAGTAGAGTGCAAGAAGGCTATTTCTCTCTGAAATGGTCATATGCTGCCATAGACCATCGGAAGTTATCACACAAGGAACCCCGGAACTGCTGCTGCTGTCAAAAATATGAACATTTCCAGATTTTGCTGTTAAATTATATAAAAACCTGCCGACCATCAATATACCTAAAAATGCTTCTCCAGAGGTAACCCTAAATTAACCCAAGAGCTCTTGTGATAACTAACATGCTATAGCTATTTTAAATTGTTTTCTGGTATTTCACATAACTTCATTATGTATTTCTTTAACATGTTTAAATATACTCAACATTTTGCTCTCTATCCTTGGGTTAATATTTTCTATTTATTAAGCTTTCTGTTATTTTATTATGATAATGTGCCAAAATCGTCTTTGACCGAGTGAATTATTCTTTTTCTTGAAACTAAGACGCCACTATAAAGGCATATTTTAAATTTCTAAATAATTTCCAATTTTTATTATCTTGCAAATCACTCCTTCGAGGGCGATTCTTTTCTTTAATATATAATATAATCACATAGTTTAAAATCTACATGTTATTGATTTTAATCTAATATGAGAGTATGTGTGAGGTTAATGATTAAATGTGTCCCCTAATGCATGATTGCATATATAAATCTATACTTAATTTTCAAACCCGCAAACATGCATTTTCCTATTTTAATTACCGTGTTCTACTTTAATTACAAAGTTCATCATTGACGTAGAGAATGTGCGGACCCTTTTTAAATGAATTTCTGGGAATTTGATTGGGCATTTCTCTTAATCCAAATAAAACCCATTCAGTATGTTTTATATACACTAGTCTCATATTGCTGGTAAATGAATTGGTTGTTGAGACTGCTTTGTTTTACTTTTCCAAGGATTCTTTACATGGCTAAGTCCATTATCTTTGATTGCAGTTTCCAGGCAGAGTGTGTCCATAAATGACACACCTGAGACTTAAATGCAATCGTCACACAGTCGCTAAGTTTCGGCTGTTCATAAAATACTTTCCTACGGGTTAGCGGCGAGATGCCCTCTGTAATTATTCCAGATCTTCAATATTGTTTTATTTTATATATTATTTTACAAAGCATCCATGACTTAAACGTGTCACACCCTCCAACTTTAATAAATTCATTATCAGCAATACTCACCTCCCAATGTAACTTTATTATTACTATTATCGAATAAATGTTTTGATTACATTCCCATTTTGTTGCTTAGTAAGCTTTTGTCCGTGCTATTCTCGAAATCAATAAATATTTTAGAACACTTAATTTTCAAATATTTTCTTAGACTTGTATAATTGCTCAAAGCACCTTGCACATGTTCCTATCTCATCAAGCACATTATCGTAATGCTATTAACCCGAGAAATAGAATATATCACTTTGCTTTAAAACCTTTTGTCATTTATTGGAATATAATGCCAACAATTATTTAATACGCGTCCCTGTCTCATATAAGCAGACAGTGGCATTATATATATAATTTATATAAATAAATTTTGTGAAATTATTTAAAACTAAATTTGATATCTTATTTTATTGATTCCTATCACTGTCTCGGTCTATATATATATTTTCTGCATTTCTTTTGTAAATCCATAGACGTTAATTAGCCACCTAAGCTTATTTTAGTATAGAGTCTTTTGTTTCTCCCTGACCACCAGGCACCGGTAAAAGGTTATACTAGTAGTAGCATCAGATGCGTTATCATGTAGGTGGCACTGTGAAATTTGGGCTTTAGATTCAAACTTAGTATATCTAGAAGGCAACCCCTTCTGGAATGTTCAGTTTCGTGTCTGGGGTTTGAATTCTGCAGTGTGTTAGTGAGATAGACGATTCTGACTGTTACAGTATGTGATAATGGATTTCTTATTATGGGTCCATAACTTCTTTATACAGCCAGGGGAATATGTCTTTAAATTGATGATTTATAATACTTTAACATTACAGGTTCATAAAAATAAGCTAGTTTTACTCAAATTGAATGATATCAGCAGAAAAATTTATCATGAATAGTGTATAATATACTAGATTATTTATAATGGGGCCACAAACTTGCAAATGCAGCCAGGGCAAATTTTTTATAAATTGATTAATCTTAATACTTTAACATTACAGTTCAGCAAAATTAAACTAGTTTTACCTAAATTGGACAATATCAGCAAAAAAAATTTTCAGCAATAGTGTATGGTATATTAGATTTCTTATAATGGGGCTCATATGCTTGCAAATTGAGCTATGGAAATTTTTTTCTAAAGTGATGAATCTAAATACTTTAACATTACAGTTCAATAAAATTAAGCTAGTTTTATCTAAATTGAACAATATCAGCAAATAAATTTATCGTCAATAGTGTATGGTATGCTAGATTTCTTATAATGGGGCCCATAAGCTTGCAAATGCAGCCAGGAAAAATTTTCTATAAATTAATTAATCATAATTCTTGAACATTACAGTTTAGCAAAAATGAGCTTTTTTGTTAAGTTTTACTAATATTTTACTTTTTTAAACTAATGCGAATGGTTAATGATTTTAAGTAAATTTAATAACAAATTAGAATAGTCCTAACTGCACTAGTTTTAGCTAAATTGGACAATATCAGCAAAAATGTTGTACCATCAATAGTGCATTGCATACTAGATTTCTTATAATGGGGCCCATATGCTTGCAAATGTAGCCAGAAAATTTTTTTTCGAAATTGATGAATCTTAATACTTTATCATTGCAGTTCAGTAACATTAAGCTAGTTGTCGTTAAATAGGACATTATCTGCAAAACATTTATCATCAATAGTGTATGGTATACTAGGTTTTTTTATAATGGAACCCATAAGCTTCCAAATGCAGCCTGAGAAAATTTTCTCTAAATTTATGAATCTTAAAACTTTTACATTACAGTTCAGCAAAATTAAGCTAGTTTTACCTAAATTGGACAATATTTGCAAAAAGATTTATGGAGCCCACATGCTTGCAAATTCAGCCAGGGAAATTTTATATAAATTGATAAATCTTAATACCTTTACATTCCAGTTCAGTAAAATTATGCTAGTTTTAGTTAAATTGAACAATATCAGCAAATAAATTTATCATCAATATTGTATGGTATATTAGATTTCTTATAATAATGCCCATATGCTTGCAAATTCAGCCAGGGAAATTTTTTTCTAAATTAATTAATCTTAATACTTTAAAATTACAGTTTAGTAAAAATGAGCTTTTTTTAAGTTTTACTACTATTTTACTTTTTTAAAAAAATGCAAATGGTAAATTGTTTTAAGTAAATTTATCAATTGATCAGTATAGTCCTAGCTACACTAGCTTTAACTAAATTTGACAATATCTGCAAAAAAGTTTATTATCAATAATGTATGGGATTATAGATTTCTTAGAATGGGCCCATTAGCTTGCAAATGCAGCCAGGGGAAAAATTTTCTAAATTGATGAATCATAATTCTTTATCATTGCAGTTCAGTAACATTAAGCTAGTTTTACATAAATTGGAAAATATCTGCAAAAAAATATATCATCAATAGTGTATGATATACTAGATTTCTTATAATAAGACCAATAAACTTTCAAATGCAGCTTGGGAAAATTTTCCCTAAAATGATGAATCTTAATACTTTAACATTACAGGTCAGTAAAAATAAGATAGTTTAACTAAATTGGACAATATTAGCAGAAAAATTTAGCATCAATTGTGTATGATATTCTATATTTTTATAATGGGACCCATAAGCTTGGAAATGCAGCCAGGGAAATTTATTTCTAAATTGATGAATGTTAATATTCTAACATTGCATTTCACATATATTATAGCACAGCAAATGTACAATCACTTTTTTTTTTAAATATCTATGTTCTACAAAAATATCAACAAATTAAAAATTCTCCTTTTTTTTTCAAAAACCTTATTTTTTATTATCAATACTGTTTTTATTTTCATACAGTCATTTTCAAGGATCTGCAACAACAATATGAAATACATATTTATAAATAAACCTCAATTACATAAATATCTTTATCTTACATTAACATAAACAGTAACAAACATATTAAACATACATAATTATATTTTACTTACATCTCTCTTCCACTGCTATTTTTTATTACTCTTTGTTTTACATTATTTAATTACAAATCTGTCTTAAAATCATCCAAAAACTTTTTATACAGATTTAAAAACCAACCCTAATTTCAAATAACCTTTCCCTTTTTAAAAAAATCTTATCTAAAACCCATTTCAAAAACCACATTCCTAAACTATAGCTTTAAATGAATATAAAACAAATATAAACATCTTTTTTATATACAAAATCACTATTAACAATTTACCTAAACCTATTTAAATATTCATGTTAATTATACATTATTTTAGATGCCTTATCTATTCCATTAATTCTATTTAAAATAGAATTATATTTTTTATGTATTTGAAATTAGGGTTGGTTTTTAAATTTGTATAAAAAGATTTTTGGATGATTTTAAGACAGATTTGTAATTAAATAATGTAAAAGAAAGAGTAATAAAAAATAGCAGTGGAAGAAAAATGTAAGTAAAATATAATTATGTATGTTTAATATGTTTGTTACTGTTTATGTTAATGTAAGATGAAGGTATTTATGTAATTGAGGTTTATTTATAAATATGTATTCCATATTGTTGTTGCAGATCCTGGAAAATGACTGCATGAAAATAAAAACAGTTGAGATGTTGGAGTTTTGTATTATATATATGTATTGTAGGGGTCGAAAATGTATATCCATCCAACAACATTTAGAATCTAAGCAAAAGTACTCCAAATCCAATCATGCCTGAGATACACAGGTCAGAAGCGATCATGATTTCTAACCTATTTGCCCAATCCCAAATCTATAACACTATGGACAACACTTATGATGATACCACATAAATTCATTCCATCCTGGCCAAGTGCTACATTGTTTTGCATGAGACTCAACTGATGATGATGATGATGAGAGATTGAGTGAACCCAAGATATAAGTTAAAAACATACATAAATATAAAGAAAATTAAAAAGATTTGAACAACTGGATTAAAGTTTAAAAATATAAATATTTATTTTGACAATAATTCAAGATTTTATATATGTAATCAACTTAACGCAGTTTAAACTATTATCTTGATTACAAATATTTGACAATCTTCATACAATTATTTTATTTTAATAGACATCAATTTAGTGCGTGGTTACAATACTGAATGTATATTTAAAATAGGTTTTTATTCAAAGTTACAAAAAAAAAAAAAAAAATTTATCTGGGTTATTGGCAGATGTTTATGCATTAAGAAACATTTAAAGATATGACAATAATAGAGGTTCATTGTTTGGATGATTTTAATGGGATGCCCTTGGCATTGGATACATAACTTTATTTTCATTTATTGAATTTATTTACAACACTAAAATGAGGATACATCATGATCAAAATATACTTAAAAACATTTATTTATTAAACATTTACGACATTTAACTATTAGATATTGTGAAACTCTATCAATATGGGGAATGGCTTATTCAATAAAGGGGAGGGCAGTTTCATGAGAAGTTGGATCTAAAACTCCAACAAAAAATATTTAAAGAGAAAAATGTTTCATTATCACATATCATTATGATTTATTTTGTCAAACAGGCTTAAAGAAAAATGAACTATAAGAAATTGTGGTGTTAGCATAATAGCTGAATATTTGCAGATCCAATATTTGTTTAAGGTGCTTTATTATATTATGGAAGAAAACAGTCTAGCCAACTTGCCAGCCCACATTTTGTGGAATTGGTTGACAAAAGGTTTTCAGAATGGAGATGCAATGGGCTGAACTTTGCCAAAATTATCTCATGCATTGCTCTCATTACATGAGTATATATAGATATGGTCCAAGGACATTCATCGCCCTGTTTATGACCTGAAAAAAAGATGAGACAACTCGGGTATTCCGATGCACATCTCTAGATAAAGCTTAATAATATAAAGAGTGGCCTATGCTAACAATGCTTTTATAAGAATATGAAATCATTCAGTTTAAATATGAACATAAAGTCTTAAATGGTTTAACGAATATGTAATGATATGCTAAAATAATGACCCATGTAAGATAAAGTCATTTATCAAAAGTGAAAACTACAGTTAATGAATTAATGCATTGCTCCCTCATCTTGAATCAATATTTTGTTTAACATATATAAAAAAACTAAGATTCACACATTTAAAAGTGCGAATAACAAAATAGATTTGAGTGGGCAGACTTTTGGCGATAAGGATTAATAAAGAAATTATTAAACTTTAAGGAGACCAATATCCACCCCAGATTGCAAAGTATTTATACCTTTTGTATAAATTTGTGATAAAACATTTATTTAAAAACATGTATTCATTTAAAATACAAACTAAATCTTACAAACTATTTAGATATAAATAATAACTCATTAACCCTCCCTTTCTATTCCACAGCAGGATATAGAAGTTCCCAAGACCGGGTTTGATTGGCATTTACAAACAAAATTAAGTGAAAGTATAACCACAATCAATTATAAAAAAAAGAAAAAGAAATGTGAGATGGAAGAAATATTTCATAGTAGTATTAATTTGTTAGAAGAGAATCAATATAAAGAAAATATCTATTAATTTAACATACTCACTGATTAGCTAGTTAAAAGAGATTCAAAATATACAGAAAATATTAATTTAAAGAGACAGGATTCATGTAAAACAATTGTAATGGCTTTAGACTTTTTACCTCAGGATTGTATGGAATAAAGTAGGCAGGAGTCTTCTGTGGCAGGTGGCATTCTTTAACATGTCTCTTGGCTTTGGCGGTTCGGGCACATTTGAGTGGTAAAAGCTACATCTCTGTATGGCAAAGAATAGAGCTGAAGACAGAGGAGAAGGCAGCTGAGGCCTCTCAGAAATCAAACAGACATGGAGTCAACTAGTGACTATTGACCCAACTCTGACACAATAGACTTTTGGCCCTATTTATACAAATTTTCAGTTATGCAAAGAATGTTTTTAATTAAATTCTTAACTCTTAATCAATCTTTAATTTACAGAAATATTTTATTTATTATTAGTGGAGAGGCAATCACTAGATAACTGTCCAAAAATAAATACAAATCAATTCCCAGATTGGAAATAGATTTGATAAAAATGTTAACATCTAACTAAAATCAATTAGCTTTGTTTTAAATTTTACTTTCATTAACTTTAATTAAAAAATTCCTTTTAAAATCATGAATCCCACCCCTTTAATTACTCTTGGACAGTTAACAACTGTATCTTCCATCTTGAATATTTGTGTAATTATATGAAAAAAAATATTTATAAAATAAATAACATATAATTAAGAAAAAAATAAAAAAATATTTACAAGATTTGATTGTGCTTTTATCTATATAAATGCCCCATTAATGTATGTATATATCTGAGTCACATCCATAAAAGTTAATATTTAAAATTAAAGAAAATTTTTATTTGAGGTTTATATTTATATATTTTTATAATCACTTCTCAGAAATATATGTATAGTTTATATACATGTGACAAAAAAAACAGGATGAAACATGGGTTAAGTGGCAGAACAGTGAAGCTCGATTTTGGGATAAGATCAACTGCTACAATATATATATATATATATATGTGTGTGTGTGTGTGTGTTTAGTATTGATATTAAAAAATAAAGATTTTGAAAAGAAAAAGGAAAAAAGATTTTAATTTGTTGACACTACATTTCAGTAAAAATAAGCTTGATTTACCTAAATTGGACAATATCAGCAAAAAAATTTATCATCAATGGTGTACGGTATACTAGCTTGCAAATGCAGCCAAAAAAAATTTTCTCCAAATTTATGAATATTAATACTTTAACATTACAGTTCAGTAAAATTAAGCTAGTTTTATCAAGATTGGACAATATCAACAAAAAAGTTTCTCATCAATAATGTATGGTATACTAGATTTCTTATAACAGGGCCCATCATCTTGCACATGCAGCCAGAGAAAAATTTCTCTAAATTGTTTAATCACATAATTCTTTAACATTACAGTTCAGTAAAACTGGGCTAGTTTTACTTAATTGGACAACATCAGCAAATAAATTTATCATCAATAGTGTATGATATACTAGATTTCTTATAATGGGTCCATATTCTTGCAAATTAAGTCAGGGAAAATTTATTCTAAATTTATGAATCTTAATACTTTAGCATTAGAGTTTAGTAAAAATGAGTTGTTTTTTATTAACTTTTACTACTATTTTACTTTTTAAAAAAAATGCAAATGGTAAATTGTTTTAAGTAAATTTACCAATAGATCAGTATTGTTCTAACTACTGTGGCTTTAATTAAATTTGACAATATCTGCAAAAAAGGTTATTATCATTAATGTATGGGATAATAGATTTCTTAGTATGGGCTCATTAACTTGCAAATGCAGCCAGGGGAAAATTCTCTAAATTGATGAATCTTAATTTTTTATCATTGCAGTTCAGTAACATTAAGCAAGTTTACCTAAGTTGGACAATATCTGCAAAAAAAATTATCATCAATTTTGTATGATATTTTAGATTTCTTATAATGGGACCCATAAGCTTGGAAATGCAGCCAGGGAAATTTATCTTTAAATTGATGAATGTTAATATTCTAACATTACATTTCAGTGAAAATAAGCTTTTTTACCTAAATTGGAGAATATCAGCAAAAAATTTATCATCAATAGTGTATGGTGTACTAGATTTTTTATAATGGGGTCCATAAGCTTGCAAATGCAGCCAGGGAAAATTTTTTCAAATTTATGAATTTTAATACTTTAATATTACAGTTCAGTAAAATTAAGCTAGTTTTACCTAAATTAAACAATATCAACAAAAAAGTTTTTCATCAATAATGGATGGTATACTAGTTTTGTTATAATGAAGCCCATAATGTTGCACATGCAGCCAGGGAAAAAATTTTCTAAACTGATGAATCATAATTCTTTAACATTACTGTGCAGTAAAATTGAGTTAGTTTTACTTACATTGGACATTATCATCAAATAAATTTATCATCAATAGTGTATGTTATACTAGATTTCTTATAATGTGGCTCATATGCTTGAAATGAAGCCAGGGAAAATTCTCTCTAAATTTATAAACCTCAATACACATTACAGCTTAGTAAAAATGAGGATTTTTTATTAGGTTTTATTACTATTTTACTTTTTTTTTAAAAATGCAAATGGAAAATTGTTTTAAGTAAATTTATCAACAGTTCAGTATAGTTCTAACTACACTAGTTTTAACTAAATTTGACAATATTTGCAAAAACGTTTATTATCTATAATGTATGGGATAATACATTTCTTAGTATAAACCCATTATCTTGCAAATGCAACCAGGGAATATTTTCTCCAAATTGATGAATATTAATACTTTAACATTTCAGATCAGTAAAATTAAGTTCATTTTACCTAAATTGGACAATACCAACAAACAAATTTTTCATCAATAGTGTATAGTATATTAGATTTTTTTTATAATGGGGCCAATTTGCTTGCAAATGCAGTCCAGAGAATTTTTTTCTAAATTTATGAATCTTAATACTTTATTTAACATTACAGTTTACTAAAAATTGGCTTTTTTTTGTTATGTTTTACTTCAATTTTACTTTTTATACAAAATGCAAATGGTAAATTATTTTAAGGACATTTAAGAACACATCAGTATAGTCTTAACTGCACTAGTTTTAACTAAATTTGACAATATCCACAAAAAAGTTTATTATTAATAATGTATGGGATAATAGATTTCTATGTATGGGCCCATTAGCTTCCTTATGCAGCCAAGGGAAAATGTCTCTAAATTGATGATTAATAATACTTTAACATTACAGGTCCATAAAAATAAGCTAGTTTTACTCAAATTGGATGATATCAGCAGAAAAATGTATCATGAATAGTGCATGCTATATTAGATTACTTATAATGGGGCCCATAAACTTGCAAATGCAGCCAGGGATAATTTTCCATAAATTGATGAAACTTAATACTTTAACATTACAGTTCAGCAAATTAAGCTAGTTTTACCTAAATTGGACAATATCAGCAAAAAAATACATCACCAATAGTGTATTGTATACTACATTTATTATAATGGGGCCCATAAGTTTGCAAATGCCACCAGGGGAAAATTTCTCTAAATTAATGAATCTTAATACTTTAATTCTACACTTCAGTAAAATTGAGCTAATTTTACATAAATTGAACAATATCAGCAAAAAATTTTTCAGCAATAGTATATGGTATATTAGATTTCTTATAATGGGACCCATATGCTTGCAAATGCAGCCAGGGAAAATTTTCCCTAAACTGATGAATCTAAATGCTTTAACATTACAGTTCAGTAAAATTAAGCTAGTTTTATCTAAATTAAACAATATCAGCAAAAGAATTTATCATCAATAGTGTATGTATACTATATTTCTTATAGTGGGTCCCATATGCTTGCAAATGTAGCCAGGGAATTTTTTTTCTAAATTGATTAATCTTAATACATTAACGTTACAGTTCAGTAAAACTAAACTAGTTTTATATAAATTGGACAATACCAGCAAACAAATTTTTCATCAATAGTGTATGGTATACTAGATTTCTTATAATGAGGTACATAAGCTTGCAAATACAATCAGGGAAAAATTTCTGTAAATTGATTAGTCATAATTCTTTAACATTACAGTTTAGCAAAAATGAGCTTTTTTTTTGTTAAGTTTTACTAATATTTTACTTTTTTAAACAAATGCAAATGGTAAATTGTTTCAAGTAAATTTAAAAACATATTAGTATAGTCCTAACTACACTAGTTTTAACTAAATTGGACAATATCAGCAAAAACATTATCATCAATAGTGTATGGCATACTAGATTTCATATAATGGGGCCCATATGCTTGCAAATGTAGCCAGAAAATTTTTTTCTAATTTGATGATTCTTAATACTTTATCATTGCATTATGTTTTACTACAGTTTTACTTTTTTTAAAAAATGCAAATGGTAAATTGTTTCTGCACTAGTTTTAACTAAATTTGATATCTGCAAAAAAGTTTATTATCAATAATGTATGGGATTTCTTAGTATGGGCCCATTAGCTTCCTTATGCAGCCAGGGGGAAATGTCTCTAAATTGGTGATTCTTAATACTTTAACATTACAGGTCAATAAAAATAAACTAATTTTAATTAAATTGGACAATATGAGCAAAAAATGTATTATCAATAGTGTATGCTATAGATTTCTTATAATGGGGCCCATAAGCATGCAAATGCAGCCAGGGAAAAATTTTTTCTAAATTGATGAATCTTAATATTTTAACATTACAGGTCAATAAAAAATAAGCTAGTTTTATTTAAATTGGACAATATGAGCAAAAATATTTTTTACCAATAGTGTATGGTATACTACATTTTTTATAATGGGTCCCATAAGCTTCCAAATGCAGCCTGGGGAAAAATTCTCTAAATTAATGAATCTGAGTAATTGTAGATTACCTTTCAGCAAAATTAGGCTAGTTTTACTAATTTGGACAATGTCAGTGAAAAGATTTATCATCAATAGTGTATGGTATTCTAGATTTCTTATAATGGGGCCCATAATCTTGCAAATGTGCCAGGGAAAATTATCTCTAAATTGATGAATGTTAATATTTTGACAATACATTTTAGTGAAAATAAACTAGTTCTAGTTAAATTAGACATTATCAGCAAAAAAATTTATCATCAATAATGTATGATATACTAGATTTTTATAATGGATCTCATAAGCTTGCAAATGCAGCCAGTGAACATTTTCTCTAAATTAATGAATCTTAATGCTTTAACATTACAGTTCAGTAAAATTAAGCTAGTTTTACCTAATTTGGACAATATCAGCAAAAAAATGTCTTATCAGTTGTGTATGGTATACTAGATTTCTTATACTGGACTCCATAATCTCGCAATTGCAGTCAGAGAAAAATTACTTTAAATTGATGAATCTTAATACTTCAACATTACAGTTCAATAAAATGAAGCTAGTTTTAAATTAATTGGACAATATTAGCAAAAAAATGTATCCCTAATAGTGTATAGTATACTAGATTTGTTATAATGGGGCCCATAAGCATGCAAATCCAGCCAGGGAAAATTTTCTCTAAATTGATTAATCTTAATACTTTATCATAACAGTTCATTAAAAATAAGCTACTTTTACATCATTAAGTCTTCATATGTTTTTAAGGAAATATTGCAAATATGATTTTAAAAATAAAGTGTAATTTTAAAATAACATATTAACTTTGCAAATGTAAAAAAAGAGTAATAAATAAAAATAGATTACCAAACAATAGACTTATTTTTAATTTTCAATCTAAAAATATATTTTAACAAAATAAAATTATTCTCCATTAAATTTTGTCAGTAATATTACTTTTGACACAGAATATTATTTGTTAAAATATTGAAATGCCACTTATAATTATAAAAAATAATAGTCTTATTTTTAGAAGTGGATATTTCTTATTCAATAATAAGAATTGCTTAAGCTTTTTTTTTCTTTATTGTCAGTAAATTTTATCAGTTAACTATTTTCTGCTAACACAAAGTCCTGCATGATTTGACATAATGGTAAAGTTTCTGATTTGGAATCAGGAGGTCACGGGATTACTTCTGGCACACACTGATCTGATCTTCAAATTTTTTATGAACACCCAAGCAATAAACCCATTAGTCTTATTTTCATTTGGTAAACCAAATATATTCAAACAAATTAGGAATATCAACATCACATTCATAAACCTCAACCATTTAATTTAATTTTATAAAAATAAATATAAATGAGTGAATAAATAATATCCAGTGCTGTGTTTTTCACTATTTCAAAGACTGAAATCAGCTCAGCTTTTGAAAAGATGAATTTACACATGAACAGCCAACTCATGTTTGTAAAGTCATAACATGTGATTTTTTATTGAAAAGATGTTATATAGTTACTTTAGTAAAAATTAATATCTAATCAAAATATAATTCTTGCCATTAAATAAATACAAAATAATACAGCAAATGCTATATATAGCCAAAGTGAAGTGCCTGAGCAGATTGCCTCTGACACAGGCTGGGACTTAGAAAGGTTAAAATAATTTTTTAAATGAAATGAACATTCTTTGACAATATCACCATTAAAAAAGTATCCGTTAGCTTTTTTTTTTAAAAAAATCCAAAATTAAAAATTGAAGAAATAAAAATTATTTGTTGTATTTATTCATTTAAATAAATAAAAATATAAACTTTTGTTTATTCTAAAGGATAATATTTTAAAAGAATTTATTTTCAGTTTATAAAAATCGTTTTAAGAGTTTACATTCATTTTGTTTTAATTTATGTACCATCACATACAAGTACATCAATAAATAAATTTATTTGAATCACTACATAATTTGCTAATATATTTATAATTTAAATTATTAATATTATTATGAACTAAGTACCAGATGTATCACAATATAAAAAGTATTTTTTACATCCATATTTATAATGTAACCTATTTAAACTTGTATGCGTAGGATTCAATCATACCTGTAATAAAATAATATTTAATAAAATATTTCCACAAAAAAACAACTATAAATATTATTAGCAAAAAATAAATAGACTATAATTGGTAATTTTTAATAAAAATAATACAGTATTTTTTTTTTTATTTTTGAAAAAGATTTTCTCTAATGATAAGTAAAAAAGACAACGACAATAAATATCCTATCCCCCTTTTAAACGACAATAGTTGTCTTTTGAAGTTATTCTTCTAATGAAATGAAAAAGATGGTTGTGGTAATATTATGTCTTTCCTGGTCACTTATGGTTCTATATAGGAGTGGTGCTGGCAACCTAAAGTTCTATTATTTTGTATCAGCTACATGTCAAATACACATTCAGGTTTCTTAAAGTTATTTTAGTAATAATGATTTTATAATTTAACTTTTTGTACTTAGATTATAAGTATAATCAGATTATAAAAACAGTTCTAAATGTTCCATAGCTTACAGAGAGTGATGATAATTTTTAATATTATGTTCATAAAAAATAAAGATTTATTTATATTTAAAACAAATAATTTTTTTAAAATATATTTCCATTTTGTTTGTTTTGCAGATAATTTTACTTTGGAGTTATTTTCTCTTATGACTAATAAGAATTACACTGAAATACTTGATTTAAGTTTCAAATTTGAAATATCTAAGTGCAATCAAAGAGACAAATCATTAGACACAAGTGACAGTGAACTACATTTTTATAGTTGATTGGAAACTGATTGGATACTTTTTGTAGAATGTATTTCCTTCACTCTGATTTATCTTAATCACCAAATATTCTTTTATACTATTATTTTAGTATTTGTTATTATATTATTTTAGGCTAGTAGTTTAAAAATTTAAATTTTTTAATGTTTTGAACCTAAGTCAACTAATTGTGCACCTATTATCTTATAACATTAAACTTGGTTTTAAATACTAATATAGTTGAATTTTCAAACTAATTTCTTTGAATAGAAAAATGAAAATATATGATTAATGAATACACATTCATTAGCCTTAGTGAAATGTTAATTTTCCAGAAATTGTTTGTTGAGATCTGTTTGTATTGATGGTTCTCACTGTTTTTAATTAACAACATGTTTAATTATATAGAAGAAAATTAGGAATCATTAATTTAGTAATGCAGTTAATAATTTTAAATGTAGATCATTTAAAGACAAGTTTAAGAAATTTAGTTAGTAAAACTAAAAACACCATTAAGTCTTATCTAGGAACATAATAAAATAAATAAAAAGAGAAAATGTGTGATTAGCCTATTCATTCAGTATTCTGAAAGTTTCTTATATAAGTAAATAGGGGGATTCAAACTTGGCACTTTTTAGTCTATATTCATTTTCCACTTCATCTCAAACAACTGATACACATGACTATATACATGTACAAAAATAGACGATCCCCAATATATGTATTTCATGCAGAAACAGCACTCATCAGTAGGAGCAGATCATAATCTTCCACACATGTATTCAATCCCAGCTCAGTCTATTTTAAGATAGCAATTCCTTAAATATTAATGAGCAGGTTTCAATCTTCTCACCCTTTCAACTATTTAACTATCCATTTTATTGGAAAATCAATGATAAAATGCTCAAAGTCCTTATTAGAGGTCTTCTATCTTTTTCACATATATGTGGTTATGTGTATTGATTAGTGACATAGAGTGGAGGACAGATATCGACTAGAAATATTCTAAGTTTAAATTCCTTTATTTACTTATATAAGAAACATTTAATATGCTAAATGAATAGGCTAATTACATATTGCCTTAGAAATAGGTTACATAATGGTATACATCAAATCCACCTTTCTCCTATTAATATATATGGATACATAATGGTCTAATAATATGAGGGGTTAGATTGATATAATGTCTACATAGGTATCACTGCTATATCAAATCCAATAAGGGCTTTGAGCATTGGTTTTTCAATGAAATGGATGGTTGACTAGTTGGAAGAATAAGAAGCTTAAAGTGTAAAGAACATCTATCTTAATATAGACTGAGCACTGATTATATATTTGTGTGGGAGATTATAAATTGCTCCAACTGATGAATTCTGAATCAGCATTAAATACATATATTGAAGATCATCTATTTTTTCATATATATATATATTCAAAACAATACAATAATTAATACAGTAAAAATATTTTAAAAAACAAATATATACCACAATTTAATAGTACTTTCGACTATCATAGATAGTCGAAAGTACTTCTATTAAATTGTGATATATATTTGTTTTTTAAAATATTTTTATTAAATTAGATCTTCTTCTAACAATTATCTTTTAGATAAATGCTTTGCTTGAGTTGGTTTTTTAGATCTAATGTCCCAACTCCTCACTGAAGAGACCCATAGGTCGAAACCGGTCTGGGGATGGGGACAATCCAAGATAAAAATGATTTGAATGCCTTCTCTTGTAGTAGCATTTATCATAAATAAAAAAAGAAAAAAGCTTGTTTAGAGCTATTAGCATGCTCTTAATTTTACATATTTGTAAGTGCAAGCTATATATAAGTCATGTGACATCTGACTTGTTATTATTACTATTATATTAATTATTGTATTGTTTTGAATAATTATATATATTTTATTATAATTGGAATACAGACATTGATTAATAATTTATATATATATGGCCATGTGTATTGGTTGATTGAGATGGAGTGGAGGATGAATATAGTTTGGAAAAATCCTAAGTTCAAATCCCTCTATTTACTTACAAATGAGAAAAATTTTTATTTTTATAACCATTTTGTTTATTTTTTCCAGTTAATATTATCAGATGCAAGTAAAAGAATAAATGTAAAAAAATAAAAATGTCTTTGAGTATTTCTGAAACTGTATGTTTTTAAATTCCCCAAAATTTATTTTTCTTATGTAGAGTATAATAATATTGTTCTAAAATTAATATTCTAAAATAAACTGGTTAATAAAACAGTAGAGAATGATAAATTCCTTCCCAGATAGTGATCAATCATTATTACTTTGTCATAGTTATTACTTCCGGAAAAAAAATTATAGTAAACACTTTATACGATAGATGATTGCAAAATATAAAGTTTGGATTTATAAATAAAACTTCAATTGCAGTAAATACAAACAAAAATATAGTATATCCTTTTTTTTTTTAGAATAATAATATATGATAGAAAGAAAAAAAGTTTTTAAAGATAATTTTAATGAAGTTACTTTAAATAATAAGTAAAACATAAGCAGGGGCTTAGCTGAACGCAAAGGAAAAAGAATAAAGACAATTAAATAAAATAATAATATGAGACTTGTTAAAAGTTAAAATATTTTTAGAAAATACAAAAATTCAGAAGAGAAAATTCGATTAAAATTTTTGCTGGATGGTCCATAAAATCTTACAAGAGACAGTTATAACAAAGTATTAAAAATGCATTATTCTGCACTAACTGAATTCAAAAAGACTTCAAGTGAATTTTTTTTTTAACTACATCTTTTCTATTTCCATAGACAGTGTGAAGCAATTTTAATTTGTAAAAATATGGGGAAATGATATAAAATGCAAATTCTGTGTGTGGGATATTTTTAATAAAATAAATATTGCCTAATTTTGGATAATGTAACAAATTATGTAACATAAACTACATTGTATAGAAATTTTAATTTTCAAGTGATATATTAAAATTATTATCTCAATTTTATAAACACTTATATATAGATATGTTTTTCAGTTGAAGAAAGTTTAAAAATTAGAGTACTTATGCAATTTATTATAGCTATTTATAAAATGTATTATCATTATTATAATGCATTTATTTTATTACAATTTTATTATAAAAATTATTCACTAACGGACATTTTATTTTATATATATTAAAACTATATTTTGACAAAAAAAAGATTATTTGTATAATATAATGCAGATAATATTTAATGCTATCATTAAATACTATTTTAAGAGAAATCATTGTTTCCGCACTAAAATAAGGTCAAAGCATGTCAGTTTTTAAATGTTGGCAATAGTTTCTGTTCCGTTTGAAAGAAGATGGTTTCACCTAGTGAAAATGGTACAAAAATTATATGTATAAAAAATATAACTAAACTTGTATTATATATAAAGCCGATAATATTTTGAAAAATACCATAAGTTTTTATTTTAAAACAAAAATCAAATTTATCACAATGAGAAAGGTAAATAAGCTTTTAAAGTAATATTTTTCTTTAATAATGATTGCTATTTTGAACTTTTTTTGCAAGCTATATATATATATAATTTGACAATCTAATAACTTTTAAAATTTGTTTGCTTTTATTATAATTATTATTTTCTTTTTTCATGTCCATATATAATGGTAAAACGTAGGTAAATTATTTATTTAATACACCATTTCAATTCAAAAGTTTTTTCAACTTTCCTCTCCAAAAAAAAAAATAACGAAAGAGAAGAGATGATTATTTGAGCAGTTTCTCATTCTTATTTTATTCTGTAACTAATAATGGCTAGTTAATTATTTATGAGTCAATATTGGAATAATTATTTTGGTTAATTATATATATATACTGACAGCCTGAAAATAAATATTAAGACTGATTGCAATATAAAAAACAATTACAATATGTTCTCAGTTCAAATTTGAGCATGAGTTTTAGAAATAGTAGATAGAAATGCTATGCAATCATCACAAGAATGACTTTTTTACTAGATTACTCCCTTTATTTTGAAAAACTGAAATTCAGTAAAGTTTCAAGTCATTAATTGTTAGATATTCGGCAGAATTTGTTTTAAGCTTTCTACTTTCTCAGCAAATACAAGAAAACGTTGTGATTTCTCAAACCTAACAAATTGCAGAGTCGTCTCCTTTAAATTATACAATATTTTATTTATATTTTTAAAAATCACAGCAATCAATCAAAGTAAGTATCTTTTAGTTTGTTGACAATACAGGTTAATTCTTTTCTGCTTTATATTTTAGTTCATGAGACATATTCTTAAATCCAGACAAGTAGATTAAAATTAATTCCAATGCATGTAGTACTAAGACCATATATATATATATTATTATTATTATTATTATTATTATTATTATTATTATTATTATTATTATTATTATTATTATTATTTACTCCATGTACACCTTGAGTCTGATTCTGAAAAAATTGTGTGTAAATGTTGACTCTGCAAATTACTGTGAAAAATGATTTAATTTTACTCTAACAATTTATAAAAGTCTGGTTGCAGAAAAATGCATTCCATTAACTATAATTTATTTTTCTATTCTTAAAATTAAGTTTTAAACTAAAATCAAATGCACAAAACTTGCTCAAAAAAATATAAAAGTAATGACAACATATGAATAATGATTCTGTGGTTACAAGTGATTATTACAACAGGCACATGAGGATAATATAAATACCAATCTATTTATCACTGATTTTATACACATCAATAATAATTAGATTGGTATAAAAATATTTTATTATATTTTCATTTTAAATGTCGTATACTTTATGTTTATGTTTGCTCTATTATCTTTCAGTCTATAATAGTAACGCATTAGATAGTTATCATTTACAACAATTTAAAAAACATGAATCGGTTGGTGCTCTTGCTGTTACTAAATAACAGATTACATATCAAAGTTAGCTGTTAATTATTTTATATGATCTTAAATTTAGAAATGGTCAGATTAACATTTAAAAATAGATGATAAATAAACGCTTAACATCACTATACTAAAACTTAATGAATTCATTCTCTTCATGACCTTCATTGAAATCCTTTGTGGTTTTTGTAAATCATTTTATTTGAATAGAAAATATTATTTAGTGATTTCTATAAGAGATTAACATATTCATAAAGTTATAATAATCAGCACTCATTCTATATATTGTGAATATTAGTTATGCAGTAAATTTGGACTAAT
Source organism: Epiperipatus broadwayi (assembly GCA_028023455.1). Classification (NCBI taxonomy): domain Eukaryota; kingdom Metazoa; phylum Onychophora; class Udeonychophora; order Euonychophora; family Peripatidae; genus Epiperipatus; species Epiperipatus broadwayi. The sequence goes on along the minus strand of JAQFVV010012475.1, from coordinate 5,504,132 downwards.
ACTAATATCTTACCCAGATGTGATACATTTTATTAAAAACACTAAAATAGAATAGAGTTATTTAAAAAAAGTACTTAGTAAATGTTATTATCGAAAAATTTTCTATTTCTTATTAATAAGATTTGAAATACAGACATTCTTCATATACTTGGAACTTAATTGTAAATTCAGGGGATTTGAACTTGGACTTTCAAGCCCCCTTCAACTATCCACATCATCTCATACCACTGACACACATGACTACACACATGCAGAAAAGATAAATAATCACCAATTGACATAGTTTGTGCTGAACCAGCACTCATCAGTAGGTTCAGATTATTATCACACATGCACATATATATATTGTACCAGGTTCGAATATGGGTCATTCAAAACACTAGTCTCTCAGGCAGAGAACATACTCGGAGAGTATGTATGCCCAAACGATAGCTATAAAATATATAACTAATGTTACATTTCCAGGACATAACTTCTTCTCAACTGTTGAGTTCAACACCAAGTTCAAAACACTTTTTTGTTTAGTGTAAACACAGGCGCCAGCTATTTATTCAGAAGAATAAACAACGCACTTTGAACAATGGCCTCTAACTCAACACCTAAGACTAAACACCCATAGACTAACTCACCTACTTGTAATCACTAACAGATTATACAAAATTAGTGGTGAAAAAAATTGATAAAAGAATTGATGAAAGGAATTGATAAAAAAATTGGTAAAAGGAATTGACGGACAAAATAAAGTTTAAGTTTAAGACAATTTATTTTAATTAACATTATTAAACTAATTTTAAGTATTTTATAAATTTTAATAACAGAACACTGGTATTTATCTAATTTAACTAATAACACTGATATAATGATCATGCACATATTAACTCATACACTCACATATATAATAATAAAGCATTAAATAGTATTTGAAATTTAAACACATATATTTAAAACACACAAATTAATAATTCATTTTTATGTGCTATAGAGTTCATATAATTTGGCTCTTGGAGGATTCACACGAATGCGATGGCTATTATATAATTGAGAATAAGAAAATGTTTTTACCTAGGATTTTAGAATGTGGATTTTTTGTTGTTTGCTGCTCTTGATGAAATGTTTCTAACCAGTTAGATTTGAAGTTTCTTGAAGAGGTTTAATGCTTATTTGTTAGTATTATTCTTGGAGACAATTAGATATTGATGGAGATTCTTCAAGCCATTACACAGACATTATTTCACAGGCAGATTTTGCTGTTCTACTGGACTCCAGACTGGAGGAAGTTGTATGTTTTCCAAAGTTTTAACACTGCATTCTTGATTTCAACTTTAATCTCAAATGATTTCTGACCTGTAGTCTGAACTGACTGAACTCTCTGATTGTCCTCACTGAACTGTCCGATAAAATTTTACTATTTATACATGTGAAGTGTTTTTGTTTTTATATCCACTGGCAATATCTGCTGTTAAAATTCCTTTGATATAAACTTATAATCCTGTTGTTGGAGATATTAATTAGCAGCTATCACAAATGTGTTGTTTTTTCCTTTGTTTAACTTAATAGCCATTGCTGTGTTTTTTAAATATAAGTTTCCTTTATTTCATTTTAATATTTATTACACATACATTATTTTACATTTGTACACACATATATAATTTGAGATCAATTCATTATTTAGTTTTTTAAGATTACCTTTTTTTAGCTTAAATAAAAAGAGATTTATACTTTAAACTTGAAAATCAACTTTTAATTTCTTCCCTTCTTTCTAATCAATCACTTATAACTCTCATGAACAATATTTTCTTTAAACTAACAACAATAATAAAAGAATTCTTTACTTATTTGAAAACCAACTACTTTTAATTTGACATTTCTAAAGTGAACCCCCTTCCCACTTTTAATTAATTATTTTCTAACTTTTATTTGAAAACTCTTTAACTTTTATGTTTTCGAAACAAACTGCAATAAAACTCCTAAATTTTTAAATACGTTTTCTTTTAACGAATGATTTTTATTTTAATAATTTTTTAGATAGAATTATTATTTACCAACCAATATTGGTACAATATATATTACAAATCAATGTCTGTATTTCTTCAAAATAATATGTGTAAATTTATAAATAAATATTAGAAAATACAGTATTTAAAAGTTTATAAAAATATATCTATAACTGTCACTTAAAAGTGCTTTCAACTATCCTTGTAGTTTTTGTCAACTAATACTTTTAAAATATCAGCTTTTCCATAATTCCATCATGTCAACTTTCCCATAATTCTGTGATCTTAGCATTTACTGCTTGCCTATTAATTAAATATTGTTTGTATTTATATATTAACATCACTTCCTTAATTTTTCTTTTATTATTATTTCTTTCAGTTTTAAATATTTTTACATTACTATAATTACAATCAAAACCATATATACATGATTTATTATGTTCATAAAAGACTGAAGCTAATAAATTATCATTATTTTTATAATTTTGTTTTGTATTTTGAACCCTTTTTAATAATAACAAGTGCTCTTTTGTTTTTTTTTCCAATGTGCATTTCAATTACCTATACATCCACTGTCACACCTACACATCCATTTGTAAATGATACAATTATTATTTGTCAATAAAGTTTTATCTTTTGAATTATTTATTAATTTATTTAATGTAGGTGGTGCATAAAATGCAATATCACACATATCTTTATAAATTTTCTTAATGAAACTTGCCTGTTTATTTGAAATATATGGTATTGATATCCAAAAAATTTTATCAGAAGAATTAACATTATTATTATTATTTTTATATTTAGAATTAAAATTTTTAACAGTATAATAAACATAATTATAATTATACCCAACATTTAGCAATTCATTATAATAAATTTCAATATTTTTGTTTTTATCCAATGCATATTTATAAAGATTATCATTTTTAAATAAGAAGGATGTTAAACCTACTATTTTATGGGACATTGGTACTTTTGATTCATATGTAATATATCCTTTTTTTGCTATTGGTTTAAGTGTTATATAGTAATCCAGTTGATCTTTGTTTCTAGTTATCTTGAGATCTAAAAATTGAACACTCATTGAATTTTCATCTGTTTTAATCCATTTTCAGCTCTTTATATTATTTAATTCATTAAATAAATCATTAATATCATTTGGCTTTCCACAAACAAAATCATCATCAACATATCGATTTATATATATATATATATATATATATATATATATATATATATATATATATATATATATATATATATATATATATATATATATATATATATATATAAAATAAAACAAGTCATATATTTTATAACTTGCTTTTAAGCTTGCATTTAATGATATATATATATATATATATATAAGTAAAATAAATAAATTGTCCGTTAATTAAACAAAATTGTAATTATAATTGAAATAATAAATTTAACGATTTACAAACTATTACAAACAATCCTTAAATCCACAGAAGTACTTTTGGTTAATTTTTTAAACCAGCCTCAACTGCTATTAAATTCAAAAAACAAAAGCAGAAGCAAACGTCATCAATTCAAACTCCATGAATCTCATATTTTAATGTTAGCAGCTTGTCGATTTATTAAATGCATTTTATTCCTGTTTATAAAAATTGCCTCTTTAATTTTTCTTTTACTATGATTTTTCTCTTCATAAAGAATTTTCATATTTTCAAAATCAAATTTAAATTTATATTTCCATGTTTTTTCACGATCAAAGAAAACTGAATGAGATATTAAATCACCATTATTTTTACTTTTTACACACTTGTATAACAATTCATGCTCCTTCAATCTCTTCTCAATATTGCACCTAGATTCATCTATATATCATAGCATACAATCACAAAAAATTTGAGGTATGACATCGTTAGAATTATTCAATAATTCTAAGGATGTCATACCTGTCAAGCAGAAAAGTAATGTCATATATCAAATTTTTTGTGATTGTATGCTATCATATATAGGTGAATCTAGTTGCAGTATTGAGAAGACTTTGAAGGAGCATGAATTGTTATACAAGTGTGTAAAAAGTAAAAATAATGGTGATTTAATATCTTCTTCAGTTTTCTTTCATCACGAAAAAACATGTAAATATAAATTTAAATTTGATTTTGAAAATGTGAAAATTCTTCATGAAGAGAGAAACCAAAGTAAAAGAAAAATTAAAGAGGCAATTTTTATAAACAGAAATAAAATGCATTTAATAAATCGACAAGCTGCTAACCTAAAATTCAAGATTCGTGGATTTGAATTGATGATGTTTGCTTCCACTTTTTTTTAATTTAATGGCAGTTGTGGCAGGTTTAAGAAATTAACTGAAAGTACTTCTGCAGATTTAAGGATTGTTTGTAATAGTTTGGAAACGGTTAAATTTATTATATATATATAAATATTTGAAACCAGGCACTCTTCACAAACCTGGGAGCTTAATTGTAAGTATAGAGGATTTGAACTCAGATTTTCAAGCACCCCTCAACTATCCACACTATCTTATACAACTGATACACATGACCACACACATGTAGAAAAGATTAATAATCACCAATATATGTATTTCATGCTAAACCAGCACTCATCAGTTGGTCCAGACTATCATCTCTCACACATATATATAATCAATGCTCAGTTTATATTAAGATAGCAAATCTTCATACTTTAATGGACAGGCTTCAATCCACTACAACCTCCAACTTTTCAGCCATCCATATCATTGAAAATCTGATGATGAAAACTCAAATCCCATGCTGATGCTAATATTATTGCCATGCCCATGTTGACCTGAAGTCACTCTGACCCCTCATGTATAGGACAGTATCCATTAAATACATATAAGAGGTATGGACAGGATATAAGCTTAATATGTAAATATTTGAAACCAGGCACTCTTCACAAACCTGGGAGCTTAATTGATATGGATGGCTGAAAAGTTGGAGGCTGCAGTGGATTGAAGCCTGTCCATTAAAGTATGAAGATTTGCTATCTTAATATAAACTGAGCATTGATTATATATATGTGTGAGAGATGATAGTCTGGACCAACTGATGAGTGCTGGTTTAGCACGAAATATGTATATTGGTGATTATTAATCTTTTCTACATGTGTGTGGTCATGTGTATCAGTTGTATGAGATAGTGTGGATAGTTGAGGGGTGCTTGAAAATCTGAGTTCAAATCCTCTATACTTACAATTAAGCTCCCAGGTTTGTGAAGAGTGCCTGGTTTCAAATATTTACATATTAAGCTTGTATCCTGTCCATCCCTCTTATATGTATTTAATGGATACTGTCCTATACATGAGGGGTCAGAGTGACTTCAGGTCAACATGGGCATGGCAATAATATTAGCATCAGCATGGGATTTGAGTTTTCATCATCAGATTTTCAATGATATGGATGGCTGAAAAGTTGGAGGTTGTAGTGGATTGAAGCCTGTCCATTAAAGTATGAAGATTTGCTATCTTAATATAAACTGAGCATTGATTATATATATGTGTGAGAGATGATAGTCTGGACCAACTGATGAGTGCTGGTTTAGCATGAAATACATATATTGGTGATTATTAATCTTTTCTACATGTGTGTGGTCATGTGTATCAGTTGTATGAGATAGTGTGGATAGTTGAAGGGTGCTTGAAAATCTGAGTTCAAATCCTCTATACTTATATATATATATATATATATATATATATATATATATATATATATATATATATATATATATATATATATATATATATATATATATAATCTTAGTTTATATTAAGATAGCAAATCTTTTTACTTTAATGGACAGGTTTTAATTCAATCTACTCCAACCTCCAACTCTTCAGCTATCCATACCATTGAAAATCTGATGATGGAAAGCCCAAATACAATGCTGATGCCAATGTTATTGCCATGCCCACATTGATTTCAAGTCACTGTAACCCTTCATGTATAGGATATTATCCATTTAAATATATAGAAGAGGAATGGGCATGATGCAGAATTAATGTGTAAGATTTGCAATACAGGCATTTTTCATATACCTGGAGCTTAATTGTAAATAGAGGGAATTTGAATACAGACTTTCAAGCACTCCTCAACTAACCACTATCTCATACCACTGATACACATGTCCACACACATGTAGGAAAATAAATAATCACCAATATACATATATTTAAATTGATAAAGTTCTACACATGACGGATTAGAGTGACTTGATCTCAATGTAGGCATGGCAATAATATTGGCATCAGCATGAGATTTGGACTTTCCATCCTCAGATTTTCAATGGTATGGATGGCTGAAGAGTTGGAAGTTATGGTAGATTAAAGCCTAAACATTAAAGTATGAAGATTTTTCTATCATAATATAAACTGAGCACTGACTATATATATATATATATGTGTGTGTGTGTGTATGTGGTAGATGATAATATGGACCAACTGATGAGTGCTGGTTCAGCAAAAAATATGTATATTGATGATTATTTATCTTTTCTACATGAGTGTGGTCATGTGTTTCAATGGTTTGAGATAATATAGATGGTTTCAGGGGGCTTGAAAGGCTGTGTTCAAATTTTCTGTATTTACAATTAAGCTCAAGGTATATGAAGAATGGCTGTATTTCAATTTTTACACATTATGCCTCCATCCTGCCCATCCCTCTTCTATATAATTAAATGGATAATATGCTATGCATAAAGGGTTAAAGTGACTTGATATCAAAGTGAGCATGACAATAATATTGGCATCAGCATGAAATTTGTGCTTTCCATCATCAGATTTTTAATGCTATGAATGGCTGAAGAGTTGGAGATTGGAGTAGATTGAAACCTGTCCATTAAAGTAGGAAGATTTACTATCTTAATATAAACTGAGAACTGGTTTATATATATATATGTGTGTGTGTGTGTGTTTGGACATGATAATCTGGACCAACTGATGAGTGCTGGTTCAACACAAAATATGTATATTGGTGATTATTTATTTTTTCTACATGTGTGTGGGTCATTTGTGTCACTGGTATGAGATAGTGTGGCTAGTTGAAGGGGGATTGAAAGTCTGTGTTTTTATTAATAAATAAAAACATGTAGATAGTTCAACACAAGTGGATAGATAGATAAATAAACAGAAAGATAGAATGTTTGATAGTGATGTATACCGATAGTGAAATATAGATAGAAAAATAGGAAGATAGAGAGACAGATAGACGGATATACACACACACATATATATATATACACACACATAAGCAAAAAACAAAACCTCTAAATTAAAGTGTACAATATTTATGATAACAACATATATACATAACAACTATAGCTGCCTTACAACATTTAAATATTGTAGAGTTTATTCGAGTTTTATTTATTATATTTATTTTGTCAGTTGTTATGTATATATATTAATATTCCAACACATCTATTAAGTAAATACACTCAATCCAAGGCACAAGATAAAACTTTTTTAAAGAAAAGATTACTCCATCTTTTTGAGAGAGAGAATGAATAGTTTATAACTCCATCTTTTTGAGAGAGAGAGAGAGAGAGAGAGAGAGAGAATGAGAAAAAGCTTGTGCTAAAATGAATAGTTTATAACTATTTTATTATTTTCAGATTATCTTATTTCTTCTAGTCATAATAACTGTGATTATTGTTTCCGCTAATCACGGTTATGAGCACCATGAACATGGACATCATGAGCATGGGTATAGTCACGATGAGCACGGATATGGGCATGATGATCATAGACATGACTGGTGGGATCCACATGGAGCTTACATTCCTGGTGCTGGTTATATAAAAGGATACCCATTTACTTATGTCAGAGGACATGGATTTGGGCATGGACATGGACATTAACTAATTCTGAAAAACACCTTAATTTTGAGAATTGATTAAAAAAAATATATAGTTCTATCTTCTATTATTAGAAAAAAAATCATTGCTTGTTTTCATTTAATTTGTACTATAAAAGTGATAATAATTGATTATCAAAATTATCAAAAAACAAAAGTGATAATAATTTATTGACTTTTTAAAAAATATATATTTTGTATGACGATGAGTAACTGATATCTAAGTAATATATTCAAACATGTTATTATATTATTTTTTTGTATACTAATTAAAATAACTTGTAATAAAATATCTTTTGTTAAACTTTATCTGTCTTTTTATAATTTTTTTTTTTTTACAATAGTTAATTAAAACTTATATTTAATAGCCTCTCTATTATTTCAACTAATAAACTTTAATTAAATAGTAATAAAAAAAGTCAGATAATATTTTATACAATATAGAGTTAGTTTTTTTATGTCTTTTTTCCAATAGATGGGTGAATGATAAGTTAGATAGGTAGATATATTTTGTTAAAATTTAATTGCTTTTTTTAGTTTCTTTACATTTGATTAAAATTTAATATATTCATATTCAATAACTTCCCTATTATACCAGGTAATGGATTTTAATTAAATAATAAAAAATTAATTATTTTTTTCAATAGATGGTTGAATGGATAGTTAGATGACTTTTTTAGTGTTAGTTTTAATTTATTTCTGAAATAATTTTCAAAAGAGTAAGGTAAAAAACCATTGATGCCTTTAGTCAGCCATTATGTGCTAAATCACAAAGAAGCTAATGGCACAATATTAGGAGCTGTCATACTGATATAGATTTCAATTTGTCTCATTAATAATACTTCTTCAGAATAATCTAACATTATTTGACTTTTTTTTTATATTTTTTTTTTAAAAAGTACAAAATCAAATTTATTATTGTAATGATGAAGTTAATTCTCCTTGCTATTTATTGTTTTTTTTTTATCAATTTAACATTCCAACAATTGAACATTGTTTCACTTAATTTAATTGCCCGAAATATGATTGAAATTAGACATAGTCGGTGTGATCAGATGTCCTTCAAGTCAGTTTGAATCATTATGTAAATCAAGTACACAGTTTCTATTTTGTAAGCTTTGTATAGTATTTCAAAAATCTTTATCATCCCCATATTTAAAAATAACATATATTTTTTCCAGTATTCAATTTTATACTCATAAATAGTGTCAGGAAATACCATTATTTGAACAATTTGGATCTTTGTTTTTAAAGTTGTGTTTTTTGAGATAACATTGTTTTAAAGCTTTTTAATGCCACTGCCCCAATATTAGTTTATAATGAATCCAATGTCATCGACTTTTTGTTTTTGATGATACAAATAATAAAAATAGTCAAGGACTTTTACATTTTCTTCATCAATTTTATAGTTATCATAATTTATCTTTTTTATTTCAGCAATAATGTAATATTTTTGATTTTTCCTAATAACTGTTGAGTTATGTGATTTTTAAAAAGTTATACACAGTCAGTCTTAAGACATATTTTGGAAGGCATTTTTGAAGTTTTTGAAGATCAAACTCATACTTTTTTACTTTGTCTTCATATTTATAATTATTGTTTTGACCCATGCATCTGAATTTCAAATTTATCTTTATTCCAAATGATTTATTTTATTACATATATGTTTAATATACAAGATGAAAAGTTACTAGAAGGGATTTGAGCACAGACTTTCAAGCTTTCTCAGCTATCCTCTTTATTTTATGTAACCAATACCCATGGTCATATACATGTGAAAAAAATAAATGATATCAACTACATGTATTTCATGCTGAACCAGCACTCAATAGTTGGTCCAGATCATCATCTCACACACAGATATATATAATCAGTGCTCAGTTTATAAGAACAGGTTTCATTCTATTCCACCCTCCAACTCTTTAGCCATCTATATTATTGAAAATTTGATAATGGAATGCTCAAAACCCTTGCTGATGCCAGTCATCAGATTTTTAATAATATGGATGGCTAAAGAATTGGAGGCTGGAGAAGATTGATGCATATCCATTAGAGTTTGAAGATTTGATATCTTAATATGAACCAAGCACTGATTATATGTATGTGTAGGAAATAATTGACCAACTGATGAGTATGGTTCAGGACAAAATATGTATTTTGGAGATTATTTATTTTTTCACATGTACATATGACCTTGTGTATCGATTATATAAGATGGAGTAAATATTTGAAAGAAACTTAAAAGTCTGTGTTTAAATCCCTTCTAATTACATTTAAAAATTCAATATATACAATATACTTGTATTTAAATAATGAAAATTCAAGATGATAAAATATATTTTATCTTGACACTTTTACCAGAGTGAGTTAATCTGTTTTGTCATAGCCTTTTTAAATATAGCTTATACTAAAATAGAGACATTTTTTATAAGAACAATGAAATGTCTTGGTACATCCACTTTTTTCAAAACAAAAACAATCCATAGTAAATTAGGATCAGTTAATTCAAAGATTTTTTGTAATCAATAAGCAATGTCTAAATGTTTTAGCTTTTTACATTGTTCTATTCAATTATTTATTTATAGTATTTATTCTATTTCAATATTTCCTGAAGTCATATTATATATCTGACAGTTCTCCTTTGATGTAAGGCTATAATCTATAATAAATAAATTTCATCATTATTATATTTTATATAAGATATGAGACATTGACCAATAATTTTCAATAATGTTAAGTCTCATTACTTTCATATATGAAGTTCAGTATTCATATAGAAGAATTAAATAATAGAGAAATTTTTCTTTATGAAAAACATAAAGGTTAAAATACTATGCTTATGGAACCAAAAGGTATCTTAAATTTCTATAGACAATTAAATTTTCAAAAATTTTTCTGTCATCTAATAAATAATATTATTTTGATCAAGATCAAAATATATACATATAATCAAAAAATTTCATTATCGTTTAGGTTTTAATTGATTACAAAATTTAGTCAGTGTAGAATATAGATTTAATGATTACAAAAAAAGATTTATAAAATGTTTATGATTATGTGAATTTTAAAGTATTGTTTAAGAATACATTGCCAATTTTGTAAGTAGTAGAAACTTAAAAGAAGTAATTTGTAAGACTTTTTTGTGTTTGACACCACATAAATATTTGAATTCTAAACTTTATTAAGACTTACAATATTATAACTTTATTAAAAATTTTGTATCATCTTTTAAAAAATAATAATTCTGTAATATATAAAAGATTACAAAATGTCAATGATTGACAATTTTAAGTTCAATGGAATATGTACTTTTTTCTGTATGTCCAGAAGAAAGTCATGATAATCAAATTATGTGTTGAGACTTACTGTACCAATGCTTATTTTACATAGAAATCTTTTAATATATTAAAAATACTTTATCTTTTTAAATATTCACTCAGATTAACTTAAAGACAAAAATATCTACTTCTTTACATATCTTGCCAATTATAATTTGTGTATGCATAGCTTCATTTAATAATGTATTTTGAAATCATAAAGTTTATTGCATAGTAGTTATTTTTAGTTGGTTGAGTACTATCAATTAGGATTTCTATATTTAAGATTAAATGGCTATCATATTGGCTGGTAAACTTCTAAAATTGATGAGTTGAAGAAAAAATATAGAGCCTTAATGCATATTCTAAATATGCAACTAAATAAAAAAAAAGCATTGCTATTTATTTCCTTGTTCAATTAAATGTCAAATAAATTTTTAAAAATTTCAAGAAGTTTGTCACAATCCATAAATACAATGATGAGTTTTTTTATTATAATGCAAATAGATGTTAATAATTGATACTTAAGAAAAAACTGAATAAAAATGAAGCATCATTAACTTTGGTTTAATGAATTACTTTACGTAAATAAAGCATTTTACTAATATTGAATGAAATTGCTTTGTTGTGATTATAAAAGTGGTTGTTTAACAATATTATTTGACTTCCAGAATGTCTTGTATTGAAACAATAGTAGGAAGTTGTCCATCTTTCATGGGTAAATGCATATGGCTATGGCTTAAATTTGTGTTCTGTTGCCTATTCTCCTCAACCTGTTTTTTTGATTACAAATTTCATGTATATGCAGATGCTATATAATATTAATTACAATATTGGTGATGCATTATATTATCTATTTCTTATATTTTTATGAGTTATAAATAAATATATATAATGAATAACTTTTTAAAGTTTTTTTTTTTTTTTGCTAATTTTAACTGTATTATAAAACTTTTATTATCAAAATGAAAGCTTTAAATATTTACCAATTATTAATATTTTAGAATTAATCCAGTAGCTTGATTTACTAAAATAACTATTACAAGTTATATATTAATATTATCTTTCAAAATTTAACTTTTATCAAAATATAATAATATATGAACATATGTCTTACAAATTAAACTACAAAATATATATGTATATGCCTTGAATTCATTTGAGTTTTCTTTCAAGCATAATTTAGTATAATAGTGTGAATTCGAATACTGATTTACAATCGATCATCATCATCACCATGCATCTTTTTCTATTTGAATATATACAAAAATCACAAATTTATTTGATATTAAACATATAATTATACATGATTAACTTTTCTAAAAATATTCATTAAAAAACAAATAACCAAGATATGAATTTAAGGGGACCTATGTTTTTCTTCTTTTATTCTATATATAAATGTGTCTTTCATTACCAAATACTTTTATAATATTTAAACAGTCAATTTGTGCATTTAATACTTAAAATTGTATTGCATAATTAACAATGTAAATATAAATTTGTAAGAAAATTGTTTTGTTAAACAACTGTATAATCAACTATGATATATTTGTGTGTAAAATTTATATTTATATTGTTAATCAACTATGATATATTTTGATCTGCTAGATGGTGCCAGCACATGTTTTACTAGCTAAATCTAGTCATTTTAAATTCGGACGTTTGCCTACTGAATGTGAGTAAACATCTTTAATTTGATATTTACTATAATTTTAAACTGTAACTGGAACATTCTCTATTGTTATTATATCAAAAAAGTTTAAATTTTATATACAATTTGATCAAATTCTAGTTAAGGGGAAATTCAGTCATGGCTACTTTCTCCAGCCATTCTCCCCTGCTTAAAATTAATGAAACGTTTGAACAGTCATCTGATAATATTAATAAACTTGAATTGTTTAAAAAATCTAATGTATACAATGAACAAGATTATTCAGTCAATTCTCAGTCATAACATGATTGAACATAGTAATTCATACATTGGGAATAGCAATACAACGTTAGTGAAACCGCTAAATGTTAATAATAACGTTGGGCACCATTCAGGGCTCTTCAAGACAAAAAATGCAAATTTTGAAAATCAAAATTTTGGCATCGAAAATGAAATTGAAGTTAAACAATGTACTCCACAACAATTAACTATGAATTTAAAAAGTGATTCAATCAGTAAAACATCATATGCAGAAAAGGTGGGTAACAACAAATTTTCTAAATCAAGTCACACACATCAAACTGAAGAAGTCTACCAAAACCTCATGAAAATTCAGGAACATGGAGATGAGTCCCAGAATGAAATAGAATTAGAGAATAGCTTGTTCATTAACAATGATCACCAAGAACTAACATTAAATGACTTTGACAATATTAATGAGGCTTTTAACAAGTCTATTCCCTTATTTCTCTTAAGATCACTTAAAAACTTGTAATGAAAAATCAGTAATCTTAGCCATCACTGATTACAAAAAGAACTTATTCCCCTTTCATCTGGACGATCTCTACAAGTTAATTGAAACAAATACCCTAGAGGAAAAAATTCATAAAATTCTTAATCACCCCAACCCTAGATATGTTATTATCGAATTCAACAACATCCTTCAAAAAGAAGAGTTTAAACATAGTTATAAATTTCTTAATAATAAATTTCTAATAAATATGGACATAAACAGAGCCAATACACTCCAAGGGATGATCAGAAATTCTTATATTAACCTAGAAAAAGACCATCTACAAAAAATGTTGGCTAATTATGGAAAAGTGACTGATTTTAGATATCTCCCAAACCCTAAACTGAAGGAGGAATCTTATCTAACATAGCAGTTTTTCGATTTGAAATAAAAAACAATATATCACCTCTTAAAATACCAACCATAGTAGCATCTAGTGAAGCTCTACTAGTCATCTCCTTTACAGGCATTGCCCCTCAGTGTTTCCACTATCAGTATAGAGATCATTTAATAAATAACTGCATAACCAGATTATGTAATGATTGCGGCAAACCAAAAAGGGCATTTCACAAATGTTCACCATCTTAAAAACAAACTTAAGCAGTGATAATCAAGCTGAATCTTCTCTTTCTGCCCCTACCCACAACAATAAACCAACAATAAATGAAATACACATACTCAACTCTTCTTCTCAAAAAACATCAAAACAACAATTTGAAAAAGACTTTCCAGCACTATTAGTTAATGGAAAAAAAATGATGACACTAGTCATAGCAAAGAAAACGCTCCAACTCCTTATAAAGACTTACATGAACAAAACTCATCTTCCAATGAAGTCAGAGAAACAATTCACAGCCATAAATATGAAGGGAAAAAAAACTAAAAGCAATTAAAAGGAAAACAAAATAAAAAGCATTCAACAATTGAAGATAATATAGAAAACCCAGATAAATATAATGAACAAGCTAATGAAATTGAAGAAAACATTAATCTCAGGGATAGACCACAGAAAAGAGCTTGTGATCCAAAACAGAAGAAAATAGGCTTACTGATAATCGAAGTGGAGATTCATCAAAAGAAAACAATGATAACCCACACAAAAAAATAAAAGAAAACCAGTCTATCCACATCAAACACAAGAATATCTAATAGAATTCCCCAGCATGGAGGAAGAGGACATTGTGCTCATGGATGAAATATTAGAAAAACATTCTGATGACTACTTTGAAGCAATTAATGATAACACAGGCAAAACCAATATGAATCACTTTAAGGATTCAAAAAACCTGCGACAAAGTAGCAGGAACAACAATTCATCCACCACGAAATGGGAAGACTCTTCCTAAGTGTCACATACTTGCAATGAGCATCCAAAACCAAACCTTTTTATTTTTAATGAAGATTAAAATAATTGGAATTAATGTTAGAGGTTTAAACCCATTTCATTGAGCCTATTCCATACAAGACTGGTTTCAAAAAGAGTCTCCAGATATTATGTGCTTCGCAGAGACAATTCATAATAATCGTGATAATAAAATTGCAGAGATAATTAACTTGCTAGGTCTATTTTACTATTCAATAGCAACTTCACTCTCGGCTGGTGTAGGCTTTGTGTTAAATCGAAATTCAAGATTTACAAAGTACAATCTAATCCACATGGATGCTACTTGTGCAATTATAAACTTTGATATGGGAAATAGTAGTCTAAACATTATATATCTTTACCTCCAGAAAAATACAAATACAATACACAAAATAATTAATACAATTAATTCAACTCTTATCCATAATAATTCATCTACGGTAATTTTAGGTAATTTTAACATGTCCTACAATATTTTTGATACCAATTATATACATCTGATTAACACTGGACTAATGTCAGCACAAGGCTTTTTCCCAATAAATTCTCATTCATTCTACACAAAGCAATATTCATCACTAATAGATCTAATATACTATTCACCAGACATTCACTTCAAAATTGAAACTTCATTAAAACGTGGTCTTTTTAGACCACTTATCTCTAAAGATCTTCATTCATGCAGGAGACCCAACTTTCCATTCAGATGGCCTTGCTAAAACACCAAGAATGATTAATAAATTCAACACTTCTGAGGCCATCTTCTCTGAGGCCTACATATATTTTCATAAGGCAAACATCTTGTCACAAGATCCAATTCAGGCATGGCTTATATTTACTGAAGTTCTGACAGCAACTACCAACCACTACTGTAAACAGAAAGGACCCCTAAGGATTCTAAAAGACATGGAATCTATTAGTATGGCAATAGATTCATTTCCTTCCACCTCTCTTGATATTAGTATAATTTTTGATCTAAAAAATCAATACAAAATGAAACAAAGAACTTTAGCTGAAACAATTGCTATCAAAAGATCAAAAATATTCTTAGCTAACAGGCATGCATGGACAAGAAGCTATATGTGGTGGGCACTACAACCTAAACCAAAACTAAATACTACCTTGTCTATCGATGATAATGGAATCAATCATATAGGCTCCTCAATGCTTAGAACGATTTATAACTTCTTCTATGCCAAATTACAGGCTGATTCAAATTCTATATCTAGAACAACCTTGAAAAATGATACAAATTATGATCACTAAATTACCAACAAACAAATTCTGAATAAATTGAAATCTATCCCAGACAAAACCCATCCAGGCCCACACAGCCTACCAAAATTTCCATTACTTCACCTATCTCATTTCACCCTACCAATTATAAAAGGTATGATAGGTAGACTGGTCTCAGATTGCTTAGAAATCCCTAGCCTCTACCCCATTTCACTAGTGCCTTTTTTAAAGAAAAAAGATATGCCTTCTACTACCTCCAATATTAGACCAATCTCCATGATGCCCCTTCTGATAAAAATAATTGAAGGGCTCATAAAGGATAAGATTCAAAGTACAGTTTTAGAAAAAATATCAAATGCACAATATGCAAAAAAAGGCTTATCAACCATAAATGCTGTATGCCTTTTTAAATCAGTTTTAGACCATGTAAAAAGCAAAAGAAAATCTCAGCCCATTACAGTACAATTGGATATCATGGCAGCATTTGATTTCATATGCATAAATATACTTCTCGAAACTTTAGAACATTATGGAGTTTCCACAGTGTACTTAAGAATCATTGCAAATCTTTTGAACAATAGAGAAATACTTATGACACTCAATGGCCATATAGCACCTGGATTTAGACCTTCCATCTCTATTCCACAAGGTTCCCCTTTGAGTGCCCTGTTGTTCATAGCCTACATAAACCCTCTACTAAAAGAGATTGAAGCAAAACTCCCTGGAGTCTTTGTACCCTCCATAAACCGAGAAATCAATCTACTAGCATATATGGATGACATTGTCATTATACTCCTTTCTATGAAGCACTTAGCTACACTAGAAAAAATTATCAACAGATACTCTACAGATTACAAGCTAGTATTTGACTGGGAAAAATCTGCAGTATGGAAACTTTTGTCAGGGAAAAGTGTTCCCTCTTCCTTTTCAGCAAAACCCCAATCATTTTTGGGATTCCCTTTATACCTTTCTCCAAGGATGATAAAAATTTCAGTACAGAACAATTTGCTTCTTGCAACTAAAAAAGTAACAGACTCACTAAAGGGTGTTTATCTCTCCCTGTGTGATAAAATTCATCTGCTAAATACACTAGCCTTTAGTAGAATTAATTACTTCCTCCCCATTTTAAATCCTACCAAAAGATTTATCTCATAAATAAATTCATTATGTTCTGCTATTCTATGGAAAAAGAAGGTGGTATCCATCAGTAAGAAAAAAATGCAAAACCCTAAAAGGTTAAATGGACTGGGATTGCATTCAATTGCTACAATGTTAATGAAAAACACACTAAATTTTCTTTTACTCCATGTACACAAAACAATATACCAAACTCCACAAAGTAAAATTATCCCTACAGACAGGCCTCCACCATACCATAGGAAATCCTGGCTGGAAAACCTAATCAACCTTCTTTCCCATCATATCAACTTAAATGGGTTTCAGTTTGATAAAAAATTCACATACTGGGAGACTTTCAATGTTCTGAACAATAATCAGGATTGTCCACCTGCAATGCTGGGAATACTAAATGCAAAATTAATCCCAAAGATAAAAAGATGGCATCTTACACAAAAATATATTGATTTTACCATAAAAACCAATGTATGCACTTTTCCAACAAATGACTTTCTTATTGAGAAAAGAGGATTCAAAAGGATTGAAGCTCTATGTAACATCTGCAAAAGAGATTCTGAAACTATCAACCATATACTAATAGACTGTATAGGATTAAACCAAGTAAGATGCAGACTTCAAGATTTCTTCAAGCTCACAAGTATTCAACTCTTTGACATCGCTTGGAACATCAAAACAGGAAGTTACTCAAACATTAGAAGATCTATCTTTTTAAACCACACTCTCTGGCTACTCAGATGTAGACTACTATTCAATACAACACCCTGTGATCCTCTTGAATTTACAATCAAAACTCTTACAACTGTAAGAGAAAAAGACCAGTTATGAACTCCCACTGAAATCTTTAAGCCAACCTGGATCAACTCAGAAGACTTTGCCCACAGCAATAAAAATACAGAACAAAATAATGAATAAACATATTTAGACTTAATTAAAGATGGAAAATTTAGAAAGTCATCATTTAAGAAGACAAACAACTAATAGATATCCACAATTGGCAGATGGATGAATTTTTTGGCTTACTTCTATTTTTCTAATTTGCAATGAACTGCATGTTTGTAAAAGAAAAGAACAAGAGACTGATCTTTCACAGTTGCAAGTATAGTTTTTTTCTTCTAATTTTATTGATTCACAACATGCATATTTGTAATTATTATTTGCTTTTTCCTATATAATTTACAAGTGTAACCAAAATTAAATATAAATAAATACTATACTTTAAAAAAACTATGATATATTTAGTATTTCTTTAAGTTAATACACTCAGCATAACTTTTTTCTACTATAAAATGTTATATATTGATTACTTTGTTTATATATATACACTTAAAATATGCACTGTATATTTGAGATTTATATAAAATTCAATACTTGAACAGCTTGGAAAAGTATTTTAGTTTAAACTTGATGTCACAGGACATGGTGGTAGTATATGACCATCTACAGGGAGAATCTCAGACATGGTGAGATTTTAGTTCATTAAGCCTAATACTTTTAAAATTATAAAGAAGCATTATTGGACAATTATTGGATGGAAGAATATCAAGAAGTAGAATGTACACATAATCAACACTCTTTAAGATTACACAATCTGTTTACACAAATGCTAAACTCTCCATACAGGAGTACCATTCAGCTCAAGCTGGAGTAGTCAATCGATACAAAAAAAGACTCCTCACTGATAAAAGCTAGAAACTAGTCTAGGGATACTAGATGAGTAGGCATTAGATAGGGATTTTATGCACAAAACTTCTTGCATCCATTGATTACTCTGGCTTGCACTGAGTGGCACTATTGTATGGAAAGTTTAGCCTCAGAGTATAATATTCCAAGTGTCATAAAAAAGGCATAAACCTGAGCATATATGACTTTCTGCAGAAGGCAAGTGGCTGGATTGAGAGATCTAACTACCAATACTCTAATTAGAAGATGATTATTAAAAAACATAAAAAGAAATTTGCTCTTAAAGTTGAATAGATGCACATTAAACAAAATTGAACAGGTAGCTTGGGCTATTCAGTAATTTGAACATAAGTAGTCAGCCAGCAAGTGCAAAGAAGGAATGTTTAATTAACGAAAAAATCCATAAATAAAGAGAGAAGTGAACAAAACATTGGATCTATGAACATGAATAACATCTACCTGTTCAATCCACATAGGAAAAATAAAAAAAGAAAAAAAAGTATGAGTAATATGGGGAAAGCACAAATAGTAAAGTGGTCATGAAGTTAGCCAAACTGAGAAAACAATGTATTTCTGACAGATCACCAAATGAATCTTCCTATGCAAGATATAGTACTAGAATAGATGAAAGAGAAAGTAGAGTCAGTAAGTAAAAGGAAGAAAATCATTCCCAGCAAAACGAATTAAACAGTGATTATAAAAGTGATGGAAAATGTACTCAATTATTAATGATAAAAATATTGTCTCCTCTGAAGCATTTTCTGGAAAAATGTAAAAGGTGACATTTAAATAAATAATAAGGATGGCCTAATATAATTTAACAACCTTATTTATATTTTAGGATAAGTGATTTTTGAAAATACTGATCACCTAAATAAGCACATGGAAAATGATGCAAACATTGAAAGTGACCATACCAAAATAAATATAAAAATAATACCAGCTTGCTATCAAAAATATTTTGAAAGTGACCATTTACCAAAAGATAAATATTAAATTGCAAACAATAAAATGATCCAAAGACTATAATGCCAATTGAAAGCTGAAAAAAATAAAATAAAATTATACTTGTAGTATCCTGAAAAAAATAATCTAGATGTGTTTCAGAGTCATGAGGTGTGATAATCTGCCTCATTTATAATAAATAACTTGTTTAAAAATAAAGGAAGAATGTGAAAGCCATTCTGTAATAAAGTACTAAATTATGGAACAACGTAATTGGTTATGGTATAAATTTCAAGGACCATCTGGGGGAAGAGTGCAAATGGTTTCATTGTGCATTTTACAGGTAGATGTCTGTATAGAATGGATTAATCAGATGTGCATATTTACTCTATTATTTATACAGATTTATGATTCATTGTAATTATATATGAAGAGATGGCCATTTTTCTCTTTGGTAGAACCTCAGTTAAGATTTCCTGGGGCTATTGGTATAACAGTGGTGCACATATGGTATTACTGGTTAATTGAAGCTACATCTGTAGCAAAAAATCAAGAATATAGCAGCAATCTATTTGTGTTTAATATGATACTATTAAATATGCATGTTAGTATTATAGTATTGATTTTCAATTCTTATATATAGTAGATTCTTTCTAGGAATGTATGATGCCCTGGTTGTGTTCGCAATTGACCAGTTGTTTAGGGATCATACAGCACCAGCAATAATATTACTATTAATAATATAAATTTGTTTTAATGTCAGGATAAATCCTTTGTGACAACGGATATGTAGAAAAAAACTAAGATAGTCAAAGATGTAGTCCAGATCATATATATGTAATATTTAAGTACAAGTACATTTTCTATATTGAACTTAATATAATTTAGAAGGGATTTAATCTCAGACTTTCGAGCTCCCTACAGTTATCCACTTCATCTTATACAACCAATACACATGATCACATACATGTGAAAAAAATAAATAATCTACAATATATGTATTTCTTGCTGAACCAGCACTCACCAGTTGATCCAGATCATCATCTCCCATATATATATATATGTGTGTGTGTGTGTGTGTAATCAGTATTCAGTTGATATTAAGATATCAAAATGTTCAAACTTTAATGGATAGGCTTCAGTATTCTCTACTCTCCAACTCTTCAGCCATCTATATCATTGAAAATCAGATGATAGAATGTACAAAGTCCTTGTTGATGCCAATATTTTTGTCATACCTATGTTGACTTTGTGCCACTTTGACCTCTCAATTATAAAACGTTAGTAAGTCCATTTAAATACAAAGAAGAGGAATGGGCAGAATACAGGCTGAATAAGTAATACTTAATTACAAGTATATTGTGTATTCTGAACTTAATGTACTTTAGAAAGAATGTGAAATTCAGACTTTCATTAGTGACTTAAAAGTCATCATGGGCATGTCAACAATATTGGCATCAACAAGAACTTTGAGCACTCCATAATTAAATTTTAAATGATAAGGATGGGTGAAGAGTTGGAGGATGGAGAATATTAGAGCTTGTCAATAAAGTATGAAGATTATTTATCTTAATATAATTTGAACACGGATTAGATGTATGTGTGGGAGATGATCATCTGGACTAACTGATGAGTATTGGTTCAATATGAAATACAGATATTGAAGGTCATTTATTTTTTCATATGTATGTGTTCATATGTATCCATTGTATAAAATGGAGTTGATAACTGTAGAGAGATTAAAAATATGAGTTCAAATCTTTTCTAATATATATATATATATTGTTAATTCTAAAATGCACATAGAGAGCGTACCAATAGCTCTAACAAGCTCGTAAATTAACAAGTGCGGTTATGAGAAATATTTAAAATCTCTATCCAGAACACTCTTATCTCCAGACCATGGTTTCGGGCTTATGGCCCACGTCAGTGCAGAACTAGAATATTCGGACACTAGACCTAAAATATCAACTCAAAAAACCAGCACTTATTTCAAACGTATATTTAAGAAGAAACTCTGAATTTTTCGGACATGAAAATGTCTTTAAATCCAGCTATCTAACTTAAATAGCTATATGGGACTGAAGTATATTCAGATCTACCATATTCTAATAGGCTCAGCATAGCCAAAGCCTTAAAGGTAAAATTATAATAATTAATAAAGCAAGTCATATATAACATGACATTACTTTTATGAGCTTGTAATTACAAAAATGCACATAGAGAGCGTACCAATAGCTCTAACAAGCTCGTAAATTAACAAGTGCGGTTATGAGAAATATTTAAAATCTCTATCCAGAACACTCTTATCTCCAGACCATGGTTTCGGGCTTATGGCCCACGTCAGTGGAGAGCTAGAATATTCGGACACTAGACCTAAAATATCGACTCAAAAACCAGCACTTATTTCAAACGTATATTTAAGAAGAAACTCTGAATTTTTCGGACATGAAAATGTCTTTAAATCCAGCTATCTAACTTAAATAGCTATATGGGACTGAAGTATATTCAGATCTACCATATTCTAATAGGCTCAGCATAGCCAAAGCCTTAAAGGTAAAATTATAATAATTAATAAAGCAAGTCATATATAACATGACATTACTTTTATGAGCTTGTAATTACAAAAATGCACATAGAGAGCGTACCAATAGCTCTAACAAGCTCGTAAATTAACAAGTGCGGTTATGAGAAATATTTAAAATCTCTATCCAGAACACTCTTATCTCCAGACCATGGTTTCGGGCTTATGGCCCACGTCAGTGGAGAGCTAGAATATTCGGACACTAGACCTAAAATATCAACTCAAAAAACCAGCACTTATTTCAAACGTATATTTAAGAAGAAACTCTGAATTTTTCGGACATGAAAATGTCTTTAAATCCAGCTATCTAACTTAAATAGCTATATGGGACTGAAGTATATTCAGATCTACCATATTCTAATAGGCTCAGCATAGCCAAAGCCTTAAAGGTAAAATTATAATAATTAATAAAGCAAGTCATATATAACATGACATTACTTTTATGAGCTTGTAATTACAAAAATGCACATAGAGAGCGTACCAATAGCTCTAACAAGCTCGTAAATTAACAAGTGCGGTTATGAGAAATATTTAAAATCTCTATCCAGAACACTCTTATCTCCAGACCATGGTTTCGGGCTTATGGCCCACGTCAGTGGAGAGCTAGAATATTCGGACACTAGACCTAAAATATCAACTCAAAAAACCAGCACTTATTTCAAACGTATATTTAAGAAGAAACTCTGACAACTTCAGACATGAAAATGTCTTTAAATCCAGCTATCTAACTTAAATAGCTATATGGGACTGAAGTATATTCAGATCTACCATATTCTAATAGGCTCAGCATAGCCAAAGCCTTAAAGGTAAAATTATAATAATTAATAAAGCAAGTCATATATAACATGACATTACTTTTATGAGCTTGTAATTACAAAAATGCACATAGAGAGCGTACCAATAGCTCTAACAAGCTCGTAAATTAACAAGTGCGGTTATGAGAAATATTTAAAATCTCTATCCAGAACACTCTTATCTCCAGACCATGGTTTCGGGCTTATGGCCCACGTCAGTGGAGAGCTAGAATATTCGGACACTAGACCTAAAATATCAACTCAAAAAACCAGCACTTATTTCAAACGTATATTTAAGAAGAAACTCTGAATTTTTCGGACATGAAAATGTCTTTAAATCCAGCTATCTAACTTAAATAGCTATATGGGACTGAAGTATATTCAGATCTACCATATTCTAATAGGCTCAGCATAGCCAAAGCCTTAAAGGTAAAATTATAATAATTAATAAAGCAAGTCATATATAACATGACATTACTTTTATGAGCTTGTAATTACAAAAATGCACATAGAGAGCGTACCAATAGCTCTAACAAGCTCGTAAATTAACAAGTGCGGTTATGAGAAATATTTAAAATCTCTATCCAGAACACTCTTATCTCCAGACCATGGTTTCGGGCTTATGGCCCACGTCAGTGGAGAGCTAGAATATTCGGACACTAGACCTAAAATATCAACTCAAAAAACCAGCACTTATTTCAAACGTATATTTAAGAAGAAACTCTGAATTTTTCGGACATGAAAATGTCTTTAAATCCAGCTATCTAACTTAAATAGCTATATGGGACTGAAGTATATTCAGATCTACCATATTCTAATAGGCTCAGCATAGCCAAAGCCTTAAAGGTAAAATTATAATAATTAATAAAGCAAGTCATATATAACATGACATTACTTTTATGAGCTTGTAATTACAAAAATGCACATAGAGAGCGTACCAATAGCTCTAACAAGCTCGTAAATTAACAAGTGCGGTTATGAGAAATATTTAAAATCTCTATCCAGAACACTCTTATCTCCAGACCATGGTTTCGGGCTTATGGCCCACGTCAGTGGAGAGCTAGAATATTCGGACACTAGACCTAAAATATCAACTCAAAAAACCAGCACTTATTTCAAACGTATATTTAAGAAGAAACTCTGAATTTTTCGGACATGAAAATGTCTTTAAATCCAGCTATCTAACTTAAATAGCTATATGGGACTGAAGTATATTCAGATCTACCATATTCTAATAGGCTCAGCATAGCCAAAGCCTTAAAGGTAAAATTATAATAATTAATAAAGCAAGTCATATATAACATGACATTACTTTTATGAGCTTGTAATTACAAAAATGCACATAGAGAGCGTACCAATAGCTCTAACAAGCTCGTAAATTAACAAGTGCGGTTATGAGAAATATTTAAAATCTCTATCCAGAACACTCTTATCTCCAGACCATGGTTTCGGGCTTATGGCCCACGTCAGTGGAGAGCTAGAATATTCGGACACTAGACCTAAAATATCAACTCAAAAAACCAGCACTTATTTCAAACGTATATTTAAGAAGAAACTCTGAATTTTTCGGACATGAAAATGTCTTTAAATCCAGCTATCTAACTTAAATAGCTATATGGGACTGAAGTATATTCAGATCTACCATATTCTAATAGGCTCAGCATAGCTATTTAAGTTAGATAGCTGGATTTAAAGACATTTTCATGTCCGAAAAATTCAGAGTTTCTTCTTAAATATACGTTTGAAATAAGTGCTGGTTTTTTGAGTTGACATTTTAGGTCTAGTGTCCGAATATTCTAGCTCTCCACTGACGTGGGCCATAAGCCCGAAACCATGGTCTGGAGATAAGAGTGTTCTGGATAGAGATTTTAAATATTTCTCATAACCGCACTTGTTAATTTACGAGCTTGTTAGAGCTATTGGTACGCTCTCTATGTGCATTTTTGTAATTACAAGCTCATAAAAGTAATGTCATGTTATATATGACTTGCTTTATTAATTATTATAATTTTACCTTTAAGGCTTTGGCTATGCTGAGCCTATTAGAATATGGTAGATCTGAATATACTTCAGTCCCATATAGCTATTTAAGTTAGATAGCTGGATTTAAAGACATTTTCATGTCCGAAAAATTCAGAGTTTCTTCTTAAATATACGTTTGAAATAAGTGCTGGTTTTTTGAGTTGATATTTTAGGTCTAGTGTCCGAATATTCTAGCTCTCCACTGACGTGGGCCATAAGCCCGAAACCATGGTCTGGAGATAAGAGTGTTCTGGATAGAGATTTTAAATATTTCTCATAACCGCACTTGTTAATTTACGAGCTTGTTAGAGCTATTGGTACGCTCTCTATGTGCATTTTTGTAATTACAAGCTCATAAAAGTAATGTCATGTTATATATGACTTGCTTTATTAATTATTATTGTTAATTCTAATATTTTTACGGATAAAAGATGTCATATTATTATTACTATTTGTGGGATATTCTGTGTAATGAAAAAGCTAAATGCTGATGTTTCAGTACAATATCAAGTACCTTCCTCAGAGCATCCTCTTTCCCAAATCATAAAAATGAAATTAAAAAAACAAAGTGGAAGCAAACATCATCAATTCAAATTCCATGAATCTCATATTTTAATGTTAGCAGCTTATCTATTTATTAAATACATTTTAATCCTAATTATAAATATTGCCTCCTTAATTTTTCTTTTGTTATGGTTTCTCTCTTCATGAAGAATTTTCACATTTTTAAAATCAAATTTAAATTTATATTTACATGTTTTTTCATGATCAAAGAAAACTCAAGGAGACATTAAATCACCATTATTTTTACTTTTTACATGCTTATATAACAATTCATGCTTCCTCAATCTCTTCTCAATACTGCACCTAGATTTATCTATATATGATAGCATACAATCACAAAAAATTTGACATATGACATTACTTTTCTGCTTGACAAGTATGACATCCTTGGAATTATTGACTAATTTATTAATATTGTTTGGAATATAGAATGAAACATTAAACACATTCTTATATATATCCCTAAAAAATTTCACTTGTGGATTTGAAATAAATGGAATAAATATTCATTGTCTACTATTAATATTCATTTTCTTTAAACCATTATAACTTTTTTTAAATTGACATAAAGTATTGCTTATTTATTCCATTTTATAACCAACATCAAGCAATTCCTTGGCAAATATCTCAATATATTTCAGTTTATCACTTTGGTAACGACATAATTTTTTATTATGAAACAAAAAAGAACTAAAACTTGCCATCTTATGCATAATTGGTACTTTTCATTTACAATTTATATATCCCCTTTTTTGCAGTGGCTTAATTATTAATTTAATATACTGTTATCTCTTGTAATAATTAAATCCAAATATTTAATATTTTTGTCCTGTTCCTTTTCAATAGTCCATTTCAAGCCATTCCTCTACAAGCAAATTTATAGTATTAGTATTTTCACAAACAAAAACATCATCCACATATGTTTTGTAAATTTTAATATCTCCATAAGTACACATATTTCAAATACCACTCTCATATATAGATAACACAAAATTGCAAACTTGTGTAACTACAGGCAGACCCATAGAGCAATCTTTAGACATTTTATAATATTGACTTTCAAAAGATGCAACCATGTTATCATTAAAAAATTTTAAAGAATCAACAATAAACTTTATCATATATTTGAAATACCTTTACTTTTTAATATATTTTCAATTATTTTTATGCCATTCATTCTGTCAATAGAACCATACATTTCTGTTACATCCAATGAAACAATAACATCATTCTCACCATTCACCAAATTTTTAATACTATTTACAAAGTCAAATGATGAAGCAATAGTATTTTCTCCACATCCTAAAAAGTCTTGTAAAAGCTTACCGATATATATTTAGAAGTCTGATACAAGAATGAACCACCAAAATCTATCATAAATCGTAAAAAATTACCTTCTTTATGTAATTTTATATTTGCAAAAATATGAGAACATACAGTGCAAGAAGGATATATCATATAGTATGCACTAGTACTTAAAGCTTTATTTTTAGCACTTTTTAAAATATTGTTAATAAATTTTATTCTTTGACCATCAATATTATATTCTATAATATGATCTATATTATATGTATATTACACTGAGGTACATCGTGACCGAATGTGTAATATAATTTAAAAATAATAATATTTAATAAATTTCGTTTTAAAATTAAAGTGGAAAAATTAAGTTAAAATAAAAGTTAAAAGTTGAAGGAAAAGAACATTTAAAAAACAAAAGAGTAAAGTAGGAAGGTTTATTGTTAAAGAAAAAATAAATAATAAACGATTTTAAAAGAAGGGTAGGATTTTTTTATTTTAAGAAAAAAAAAGTGAAATAAAAATGATTTAATATTACTTTTGATTAGTTCATAATAAAAGTAATAAATAAAATTTATTTTGTTTTATAATAAAAGAATTAAATATGTGCATGTGTAAAAATTTTGAATAAACAAAAATAGAAGCCCAATCAGAGCAAAGTAAATGTACAATAATTTCACGAGATAAAAATGCTGGATATAAGCAAACTTTTTTATTGTTTAAGATGGTTTTTTATTTTCAATATTCCATTTATTATTATATTTTTAAAATATTTCAAAATATTTTATAAAATCAAAGAATCAAAAGAAAACTATATAAATTGCTATTCAAACAAAATGATGCATTGTTAAATTCATAGTAGTGTGCAGCTAACTGGAGCCTTCTCTGCCATACCATCAGCATATAGTTCGAAAAAAAAGCCATGTTCGGACAAAGTCAACAGAGTAACGGAGTTTCTATGCTGAGATCCATGAATGCCATGTAACATCACGAATTCAGGGAAGACTTATGTAGTGTTTAGTGCTAATCAGTTGGAAATAATTTACTATAGAAATTATGTTTTGCTGTACGTATGTCAAATCAGATTTCAAATCCTAGGTAATGTTTAGTTTTCCTATTCTCTAACTTTGTTTTTTTTTTTTAAACTATGATAAATAAATAAATAAAAACTTTCAACTTTACCAAATAGTATCTGGAAGATATAAATTATATTGGCTTCTGCATTCAACTTTATTCAGAGACATTAATTGTATGTGTGTGTGTGAATTTTAATTTAATATGTTATGTATATTTTTAGTTATTTATAATGTATTAAAACATTTATTTAAACGAAAAAAGTCTGCATGGTTGAATTATAAAACAAAATGATTGTTTTAAGAAAAAAAGATATTGAAATATTTATATTGCTATATGAATATATATATTTATGCTGAAATAATATTTTTAGTAAAGTGCGAATGGAAAGACTTAATTATTATTGATAAATGATTAAATTACAATTAAAATAATAATAAGAATTTTTCTTTTAAAATAAGTATTTGTTATTTAAGGACACCAAAGTTTATCATACGGTACATCATCATTATTATTAAAAATAAAATTTTCAGATTGGGCAGAGTTTTTTTTAAGGCAGCTACAATTCGAAGAGCTAGCTGGGATCTCAGGTACTAGATTCATTGCTGGTCAGGTAAACATGTTAATTATTATGTGATTAACTGGCACCTAAATGGTTTACCTTAAAATAAATAGTATTTAGTTGGCTAGTATTTGTCTAGTAGCTAAGTGTTTATATTATTGGTAGCTTGCTGCCAATGATATTTGTTCACTCTACCTGAGGACCAGACACCTTCAAAGATTGGATGGTTTTAGTAAGGAAGGAAGAATATTTTATATTTCTATTTATTGTTATTATATAAACTAAAGAAGGTGGGCGGTTCAATTGGCATGCCAACATGGCCCAAAACTAGATGTTTCAAATGCTAGGACCAATGTAAGCTGTAGTTGGATGGTTTTTTAGATGGTGTGGTCAAAGTTAGCCATAAATAATATAAGTGACAGTTAGTGAGAAAGAAGTTAGAAAGTGTGATAGTATTGTTTTGTTTAGAGAACTGGTCAGATTAGCACAATTAGTAAAAAGTGATTTTTATATGACAATATATAATGTGGAGGCATAATCCTTAAAAAAAAGAGAGAGAATGGGACACTCTGGACAAATTATGATAGATGAATATGAAGCGTAAAAGTAGAACTAAGAGGTTTAAGGTTGGTTGTACATACGTTTTGAAATAGAGAAAAGAATTTTACTTTTTAAATGAAACAAGAGAAATATGTTGTGAAATGGAAATAGTGAGCCGGGTTTTAAAAATGAAGACTTTCTTGGGAACAGAGGGGAAATACCGAATAGACATTTAGAGAGTTTGGAGTGTTTTTTTCATGGTAATGAATCCAGTGAATCGATTATAGTTAGTATAGCCAGTAGTTACATACAGGATGAGGCTGAAATTTAATGGGAATCAAAGAAAATAAAACCAACACACTTTGAAGAATACAAATGAGCATTGCTGTCAAGCTATTGGAGAGAGGAACTTCAGGATATGGTTAAGCATCAGGCAGAACAGGATAAATGGCAAACATGGGAGTTATTGAGCATGTTTTTCACAGACAAGTAGCAAAACTGAGAATGGTCACAGCATACAAGTTGTCTGGATAGCAGATTCTGCATACAGTAAGGCAGGGTTTTTCAGAAAATATTTGAAAGATGATAATGGCAAAGGACACCACAGAACAATCTGTGGAGATACTCATGATGTTGGATAGTAATAGACAATATCAGGAAGCTCAGAGAAGAGAAAAGAATGCTGAGAATACTTGTGGGCAAGTAGAAAACTTGATACAAAATGAGAAGAAGGAAGAGTTGAGAATGGCATCTCAGTCATGAACTAAAATAGAAGTAAGAATTGAAGGAAAAACTTTAAACATACTGTTTGACTCAGGAAGTCAAGTATCAGTGATTTCACAGGAAATTTTTGATGAAATTGGTCAGCGCAATTTGAAGATCAAAGCCTTGCCACTAAAGAATGTATATGTAATGTTGGTGAATGGAAAAAGAGCCAAGTTGGCATCAGAACAAGCTTGGATAAGTATGATTATAGCAGGAAAGAAATATAACCATGTTACGTTGATTTTAGAGAGACTAATACATGATATTATCCTGGGATCAGACTTTATGTGTGAAGCTGGATGCATGCTAGATTATGAGAATTGACAAGTGAGGATTAACAAAGCAGAAATCCCATTTGATGTATGTGAGATAAATAATGTAAATGTGGAGTGTGATATAGAAATTGAGGGATAGAAATAAAGAAAAAGGTGATGGAAAATGAAAAGGTGATGGAAGATGAACAGGGAAGTGAAGATGAAAAACAGTTGAAGGAGTTGTTGGATACATACGAAAGTGTATTTTCAAAAGTTCCTGGAGTTATTGAAGGATATGAGCATAGGATAAAGCTTATGGAAAACCGACCATATCAAGCTCAAGCATACCACACCAATATAGAAATGCAATGGAGGAACAACTAGAGAATATGTTAAAATGGGGATTTCTAAATGCTACTCTCCATACAACAACCTGCTAGTGACAGTAAAGAAAAAGAATGGGTCTATTAGATTGTGCTTAGATGCACGACAATTGAATAAAATAAGTGTTAGATACCAATAGACCACCACCTATATGTGAATTATTAATGAAGTTCCATAAAAAAAGATATTTTCAACTTTTGACTTAATGGCCAGTTACTAGCAGATTAAGCTGCTTTCTGAAGACCAGAAATATACTGCTTTCCATTATAACAGATGGGAATATAATTTCAACTGAATTCCCTTTGGTTTAAAAAATAGTGGAGCAGGATTAATGCAATGCCTTAAGCAAGTATTATCCGAAAAAGTCAAAAGCTTGATTATGATGTATGTGGATGATATCATTTTAGCCTCAGAAAGTGTGGAAGAACACTTCAAACATTTGAAATTGCTATTCAGTGAATGTAAAAATAAGGGAATTAAATTAAATTTAGGCAAAAGCCATTTAATGACTACAGAGGTAAAATTCTTGGGACACATAATTAGTGAACAAAAAATATCTCCAAATCCAGAGAAAATTCAAGCTATACAAAATTTCTCGAGTTGTATAATTTTTTCAATCGATTCTATAAAAAATTTTTCATAGATATGGAGCCTCTGTTACAGCTGTTAATAAAAGATAAAAATTGGAAGAAGAACAAGAGTGCAGTTTTGAAAATGTAAAAAAAGGTTTCTTAAAGGAAGTCATGTTGACATACCCAGACTTTAGTAAACCATTTGTAGTACAAATGGACAGCAATGGAATCAGATTGGGGGCTACATTATTTCAGGTGAAGATGATGACAAGTATGGGGTGCTTTTCTTTGTAAGTCATTTATTAAATGGGCCAGAGAAAAATTATACAGTAATCAAAAGGAAGGCTTTAATGATCATGTAAGCCTTTAAGAAGTTTAGGCAGTACTTAATGGGATCACAGATGATAGTGATCACCGAACACAGGAGTCTTGAGTTCCTCAATCATAGTTTTCTCACAATATAATAGGTTGATCGGATGGGGTCTATTCTTGTAAGAATTTGATTATAGTATACAGTATTTCCCAGGCAAAGACAATATGGTAGCAGATGCTTTAAATCACTACCTGGTAGAACATCAGCTACAACATTTATAACACATACATAGCAATGGTGGAAATACATCAAGATGAAGAGATAGGATGCGGTTTGCAAAGGTTAAGGGAATTGCAAGAAAAGGATGCAGAATATAAACAAATTATACTATTTGTGCCACCAACCTATAGGTGTGACTATAAACAATACACTATGGAAAGAAAGAAAATGATATTGTTAAAAGATGGACTTTTGCAGCACAAGATAAAAGATGGCAAACATACATGAATCATTCTTCCAATGGTCATGAGGAAACAGATGATCAAGTACATACATGAAAAGTGTGGATATTATGGGGCAAGCAAAACTGAAGGATGGATAAGCAAGTGGTTTTATTGGCCGAGAATGTACAGGAGGGTCTTAAATGTCATTGAAGGGTGTACCATGTGTGCAAAAACCAAACCTAATATGTCAAATGTGGTGCCACTGTGACCCATATTTGCATATCAGTCTAACAGTTTATTGGCAATAGACTTTTATGGACCCTTACCTCAGTTTAATCAAAAGAAATATCTGGTTGTGGCTTATGACATTTTCTCCAAGTTTGTGGCTGTTTACCTGGTGGTGCAAGCTGATGCTAGACACATCATACAGGTTCTTGAACATCAACATTTTTGAGATGTGGGAATCCCAAAACAAATAATGTTGGACCACGGAACACCCTTTATGTCTGAAAAGTGGAAAAGATTGATGGAGCATCACAAGATAAGACATATTCTCATTTCAATTTGCAATCCCTAATCTAATTCATGTGAACAAATCATGAGGGAATTGGGATACTTATTTCATATGTACTTACAGAATAATGATCGTAGATGGGTGGAGGCAATGAGAGTCACTGACATAATAAATTGGTCAAAGAATGAATCAAAAGGTTCGAGCCCATCAGATCCCATCAAGGAAAGAATATTCCATATCCTTTCAAAACAATCTTACTGGTTAGTGCACCATATATTGACCAAAAAAGATGCTGATGAGGCATGCCATAAGCTAAGAAGGATGGGCAATATAAGGCAAAAGAGACAAGAAAAGGTCAAATGTGTGTTTATTTTGGGGGATGAAGTTATGGTGAGCGTAAATTCAGTAAGCCATCTGGAGAAGGGATTATATAAAAAATTTCAACCACTATATGATGGGCCTTATAAAATCATAAAAGAATATGGAAATAATGCATTTGAAGTCACTCAGGGGTCAGAAAAAAAGGAACGTTCAATGCCGATCTCTACAATTAGTAAAGAAAAAAATTATAATAAATAATATGGCTACACGGAAATAGGAAAAAACGAATTTCAATTAAATAAAGCAATGGGATTTATATAATATTTATAAATATAGATTTTGAAAACTAAAATGCTCAGAATAATATTTTAGTTTCAGGGGAGGGACAGAGATAATGTACCGAGATACATCATGACCAAATGTGTAATATGCTTTAAAAATAATATTTAAACAATTTAATTTTAAAATTAAAGTGAAAAAATTAAGTTAAAATAAAAGTTAAAAGTTGAAGAAAAAGAAAATTTAAAAAACAAAAGAGTAGGGTAGGAAGGTTTACTGTTAAAGAAAAAATAAATAATAAACGATTTTAAAAGGAGGGTAGGATTTTTTATTTAAAAAAAAAAAAGAAAGTGAAATAAAAATGATTTAATTTTATTTTTGATTAGTTCATAATAAAAGTAATAAAGAAAATTTGTTTTGTTTTATAATAATAGAATTAAATGTGTGCGTGTATAAAAATTTTCAATAAAAAAAAATAGAAGCCCAATCAGACCGAAGTAAATGTACAATAATTTCACAAAATAAAAATTGCTGGACATAAGCAAACCTTTTCATTGTTTAAGACAGTTTTTTATTTTCAACATTCCATTTATTATTATATTTTTGAAATATTTCAAAATATTTTATAAAATCAAAGAATCAAATGAAAACTATATAAATTGCTATTCAAACAAAATGATGCATTGTTAAATTCATTGTAGCATGCAGCTAACTGGAGCCTTCTCTGCAATACCATCAGCAGATAGTTCGAAGGGAAAACCATGTTCGGATAAAATCAACAGAGTGTCTATGCTGAGATCCACAAATGCCATGTAACATCACAATTTCAGGGAAGATTTACGTAGAGTTTAGAGCTAACCATTTAGAAAAACATACTAAATAAATTATTTTTTACTGTATATACGTCAAATCAGATTTCAAATCCTAGGTAATGTTTAAATTTCCTAACTCTTGTGTTTTTTTAAACTGTGATAAATAAATAAATTAAAACTTTCAACTTTACCGATTAGTATCTGGAAGATATAAATGATATCGGCTTCTGCATTCAACTTTATTCAGAGACATTAATTGTATGTATGTGTGAATTTTAATTTAATATGTTATGTATATTTGTAGTTATTTATAATGTATTAAAACATTTATTTAAATGAAAAAAGTGTGCATGGTTGAATTATAAAACAAAATGATTGTTTTAAGAAAAAAAAATTAAACTGTCATTGAAATATATTGATATATGAATACACATATTTATGCTGAAATAATATTTTTAGTAAAGTGAGAATGGAAAGACTTAATTATTATTGATAAATGATTAAATTACAATTAAAAGAATAAGAAGAATTTTTCTTTTAAAATAAGGATTTGTTATTTAAGGACACCAAAGTTTATCGTACGGTAAATCTTCATTATTATTAAAAATAAAATTTTCAGATTGGGCAGAAATTTTTTTTAAGGCAGTTACAATTCGATGAGCTAGCTGGGATCTCAGGTACTAGATTCATTGCTGGTTGGGTAAACATGTTAATTACTATGTGATTACCTGGCACCTAAAGTGTTTACCTTAAAATAAATAAAGTGTTTAGTTGGCTAGTATTTGTCTAGCATCCAAGTGTTTATATTATTGGTAGCTTGCTGCCAATGATATTTGTTCACTCTACCTAAGGTCCAGACACCTTCAGAGATTGGATGGTTTTAGTAAGAAAGGAAGAATATTATTTTATATTTCTATTTATTGTTATCATATAAAATAAAGAAGGTAGGCGGTTCAATATATATATATATATATATGTGTGTGTGTGTAAATAAAATAACTAAATAATTAAAAAAATTTATCCACTTAGGATCACTTTTGATTATCCCAATAATCTTTGTCAACTAAAGCTTTGAAAGGCTAACTTTCCCATAAATCTGTGATCTTAACGTTTGCTACTTGCCTGTTAATTAATTTATGTTTATATTTGTATATTAGCATAGCTTTATTTATTTTTTTATTATTGTTATTTTTTTCAATTTGCAATATTTTTACATTATTAAAATTGAAGTCAAAACCATAAATACATGATTTATTATGGTCGTAAAAAACTGATGCTGAAATATTATTATCTACTATGTAATTTTGTTTCGATTTCTGAACTTGTTTTAATAATAGTGAGTGCGCATTAGTTCTTTTTTCCAATGTACATCTAGATTCATATATATATATGTGTGTGTGTGTTTGTGTGTGTGATCTTGCATTTTATGCACCTCCTACATTAAACAAATTGATAAATAACCAAAGATAAAACCTCATTTATAAATAAAAAATGGGTCATTTATAAATGGATATGTAGGTGTGGCATATATAGGTGAATCTAGATGTACATTGTAAAAAAGAACTAAAGAACTCTTGCTATTATTAAAACGAGTTCATAAATCAAAACAAAATTGCATAATAGATAATAATATTTCAGCATCTGTTTTTTACAACCATAATTAATCATGTATTTATGGTTTTGACTTCAATTTTAATAATGTAAAAATATTTCAAATTGAAAAATATAATAAAAGAAAAATAAAGGAAGCTATGTTAATATACAAATATAAACATGACTTAATTAACAGGTAGCAAAAGTTAAGATCACAGAATTGTGGAAAAGTTAGTCTTTCAAAGCTTTATTTGACAAAGATTACTGAGATAATCGAAAGTGCTCCTAAATGGATAAAAAAATTTAATTATTTAGTTACTGTATTTATAAATAGTCAATTATATAATTACATATATTGCTTAAAAAATACAGGCATCGAATAATATATATATATAAAATTAAGAGTGTGCTAATAACTTTATCATATATATATAATATGAATGGTCAAAGAATAAAATTTATTAACAAAATTTTTAAATGTGCTAAAAATAAAGCTTTAAGTAATAAATGCTGTATGTCCTTGTATTTTTACAAATATAAAATTACATAAAGAATGTAATCCTTTGTGAGTTATGATAGATTTGGGTTGTTCATTCATGTAACAGACTTCTAAATATATTGGTAAGCTTTTACAATACTTTTTACAATTTGGAGAAAATACCAATGCTTCATCGTTTGACTTTGTAAATAGTATTAAAAATTTGGTGATTGATGATAATTATGTTATTGCTTTATTGGATGTAACAGAAATGTATGGTTCTATTGACAGAATGAATTCCATAAAAATAATTGAACAGACATTAAAAAGTAAAGGTATTTGTAAATATATGATAAAGTTAATTGTTGATTCTTTAAAAAATTTTAATAATAACATTGTTGCATATTTTGAAGGTCAATATTATAAAATGTCTAAAGTTTCCCTATGGGTCTGCCTGTAGTTGCACAAGTTTGCAATTTTGTGTTATCTACATATGAGAGTGGTATTTGGAATATTTGTACATTTGAAGATATTAAAATTTACAAATGGACTGTCGATGATGTTTTTGTTTGTGGAAATACTAATACTATAAATTTGACTGTAGAGGAATTAAATAAGTTGAATGGCTTGAAATGGATTATTGAAAAGGAACAGGATAAAAATATTAAATATTTGGATTTAATTATTACAAGAGATAACAGTATATACTGGTCAAAAATGTATGCCCATCCAACAAGATTTAGAATCAAAGCAAAAGTATCCCGAATTCAATCATGCCCGAGATACGCAGGTCAGGAGCAATCATGAATTCTAACCTATTTGCCCATTCCCCAAATCTATAACACTATTGACAACACCTATGGTGATACCACATGAATTCATTCTATCCTGATTCAGTGCTATGTTTTGCATGAGAACTAACCTGGTGATAATGATGAGAGATTGAGTGAACCCGAGATATAAATTAAAAACATACATAAATATATTAATAAGATTCGAACAACTGGATTAAGTTTAAAAATATGAATATTTATTTTGACAAAATTCAAGATGATTTTATATGGATAATCAACTTCATGCATTTTAAACTATTATTTTGGTTACAAATCTTTGACAAACTTGATTCAATTCCTTTTATTTTAACAGATATCAATTTAGTGCAGCATTTCAATGCATAACATATATTTAAAAATCGGATTTCATTTAATATTACAAAAATAGATTTATCTGGATAGTTGGTGGACGTTTTATACATTTAAAAAACACAAATAAAGATATGATAATAGTTTTGCTGTTTGGATGACTTTAGTGGGATGCCCTTGGCATTGGATACATAGTTTATTTTAATTCATAGCATTTATTTAGAACAATTAACTAAGCATACATTTTGATCCGTAAGTATACTTAAAAAACCATTTATTTATTACACATTTCGACATTTTATGATCCAATATTTGTAAATAAATCAATTATTTTATATAGCGTGATGTTTACAAACTGTAATATTTAAACAGCCTTAAACTGTTGCACATGTGCTTTGCAGATTTTAACTATAAATGTCTGAATACTAACACTTCAAACACATGATAAAGTCTTTGGAAAAGACAGAGTTTATAAATATGGGAATTGCTTATTTCAATAAAGGGAGGGCAGCTTCATGAGAAGTTCGATCTAAAACTCCAATGAAAAATATTATAAAGAGAAAAACATTTCATTATTACACATCATTATGGTTTATTTTGTTAAACAATCTTAAAAAAACAAAATATAAGAAAATTGCAGTGCTAGCAAATGTCATTCTCCAATTTTCAGGTGGTATGCCAACTTTATGCTGAGAAGTACCGAAAGAAAAAGGTAGGTAGTAAGTTGCTATGGGTCTGGATCATGGCAAAGCCATACAGAGTTTCAACTACACTAACCTGCTTGTTCCAAGGAGTGGACTTAGACCCCTGTTATGAATGAGAACACTAACAAAAATGAAAAACTTCAAATCTTCTGGAATGAGATACAGACAGATTCGAGCAGTATATAAATATATATTTTGAGGAGAAAAATGACAATGAAGATGATCATGAATCCCCAGAATGAGGTTTGGGTGAATCAAGATCAAAGCCCTTATGTGACATAAGCTGGCAATGTTATTTTAAAAATATAAAATCATTAGATTTAAATACTAAAGTGAAGCCCTAAGTGGTTTAACAAATATGTAATGATATGTTAAAATAATGACCCATGTAAGATAAAGACATTTATCAGAAGTTAAAACTATAAGTCATAAAGTGTGCATTTCTCCCCCTTCTTGAATCAATATTATTTTGCTTAACATATATCAAAAAAATAAAATTTGTGCGCTTAAAAGTGCAAATAACAAAATAGTATTTGGTCACCAGCCTTTTGTCGATGATGATCAATAAAGAAATTAATAAAATTAATGGACATCAATATCCACTCCAGATTGCAAAGTATTTATACATTTTGTATAAATTTATAGTAAAATATTTTTTAAAAGCATATATTCATTTTAAAATACAAACTCAATCTTATGAGCTATTTAGATATAGAAAAAGTTTGTAAGACTAGGTTTAATTGGCATTTACACATAAAATTTAGTGAAAAATATAAAAATATCATTAAAATCAAATTATAACAGCACTAAATTATAAAAATAATAAAAAATGTAAGTTGGATGAAAAGTTTTACAGTAATATTAATTTAGAAAGAAGAGAATCGATACAGAGAAAATAATTATTAATTTAACATACTCACCAATTAGCAAGTCAAAAGTGATTCAGTATACAGAAAACATTAATTTTCAAGAGTTAGGATTCATGTAATACAATTATAATGATTTTAGACTTGTTACCTCAAGACTATAGGATGAAGTAGAGACAAGTCTTCTGTCGCAGGCGGCACTCTTTGATTTAAAACATGTTTTTTGGCTTCAGCAGTTCTTTGACAGCACTGGCACTCTTGAGCAGTAGGAACTACATCTCTGCACAGCAAAAAGTCAGGCTGAAGATGGAGGGAAAAGCAGCTTAGGTCATTCTACCCAAAAACCATTTTAAAAACTAAAAGACATTAAGTTGGTTTAGCAACAATTGACCAACCTCTCACACAATAGATTTTCAGCTTTATTTATACCAGTTTTGAGTTATTCAAAGAATGTTTTTAATTAAACTTCTTAACTCTAATTGAATCTTTAATTTACAGAAACATTTTCTCTATTGATATTGGAGATGCAACTGCTAGATAACTGTCCAAAAGTAAATTCAATCAATTTCCAGATTGGAAATAGATTTGATAAAAATGTTAACAGCTAACTTAAAATCAATTACCTTTGTTTTAAATTTTACTTTCATTGACTTTGATTTTAAAATTCCATTTAAAACCATGAAATGGACTAATGTTCTCACCCATTTAATTATTCTTGGACAGTTAACAACTGCATCTTCCATCTTGAATTTTTGTGTAATTATATGAAGAAAAATAATTACAAATAATTATTAAGAAAAAAATACAAAATTATTTACAATATTTGTTTGTGATTTTATATATATATATATGTTAAAACGAAGATTTGCACGGGTTAAATATATATATATATATTTATATATATATATATATATATATATATATATATATATATATATATAAACATTACAAGCATAAAGCTAAACTAGTCAATATAAAATCAAAACTACCCCAAATTCAAAATTAAACCAGACCAGCATAAAAATAATATAAAAAACACAACCTAAGGTTTCACTGCTACAAGCAGACTTCTCAAGTGTAAAGAACTACAAAAACTACACAATATATATAATATTAAAAACTACCCACAAATCCATTCACTTCCCATCCACCCTTAATTTTAAAAGAACTCTTAAATAAGTTAATTGCTTCAGAATAATAAATTTTCAATAATAAAGTCTCTTTAATTCTTCTTTTGATTTCATTTCTCTCAAAGTAGCTGTATTAAGGAATTATTGCCATAGAAATATTAAATTAAATAATTCTAGTGGGGTTGCTTTGTTTCAGAAATATCAATTTTATAAAGATTACTTGAGTGTTGGATACTCTGATAAATTTGTTAAAAGTATTTTATTTAATAGTAATATTTGTAAGGATGTAAAGGTTAAAGAAAAATATGATTTTATTTCTTTGCCATTTAAATTGTCTTCTTATAAAATTGTGTGTAGAAATAGTATATTGTTTGGAAATAAGAAAATTGCTTGGAAAAGGGGTATTACATTGAATAATTTATTAAATAATACAAAAGAAGTTTTTGATAGAAAGACTATTCCTGGTGTAGTATATTTTATTCCTTGTTTATTTTGTAAGAAGGTTTACATAGGTCAGAGTAGTTTGAGTTTAAATGAAAGAATAAAGGTTCATAAAAGTAGAGTTAAAAATAGATATCTTAGTTCTGCTTTGTATGTCCATGAAAAAGATACAGGCCACACTATTGATTTTGATGAAGCTAAGGTTGTCTTCTTTGAGAGAAATGAAATCAAAAGAAGAATTAAAGAGTCTTTATTATTGAAAATTTATTATTCTGAAGCAATTAACTTATTTAAGAGTTCTTTTAATATTAAGGGTGGATGGGAAGTGAATGGATTTGTGGGTAGTTTTTAATATTATATATATTGTGTAGTTTTTGTAGTTCTTTACACTTGAGAAGTCTGCTTGTAGCAGTGAAACCTTAGGTTGTGTTTTTATATTATTTTTATGCTGGTCTGGTTTAATTTTGGATTTGGGGTAGTTTTGATTATATATATATATATATATATATATATATATATATATATATATATATATATATATATATATATTATAACTTACACTCCCAACACTACTCATATACATTACATGAAGGAAATGCCCAGACGCCAGTTCTATTAATGAATAGAACAATATAACAAAATATACAATATATAATTATTACTGAGACTCTATATTTAAGTTTATGTTCAGCTCAGCTCAGTGGGAGGCTATAGGCAGTTCATAAGATATATGATAATAAATGGATAAAAGAAGAAATATTATAAAACATTTAACATAATGTAAATTCCTTTGTTAATTAATTGTATGATAAAGAATCATAATGTTTATTTGATACAGTCTATTAAAATGTACTTTAAACTTAGTTTCTTCCTTTATCCAAGTATAACATATATCAGCTTGCTATGATTATATTCTTAAACAATTCTATTACTTGGCATATCATAATCTAACCATCTATTTTAATGCCAATCAAGAAATAAATAATAAGATCTCAGGAATTTAACAAACACAGTTAAATAAATGAAATATATTGGCCCATAAATTATAATTCTAGAGTATGATAAAAAAATGTAATAAAACAAATTGACTAAACATTTTACTGTGTTTCAATAATAAGATAA
Source organism: Epiperipatus broadwayi (assembly GCA_028023455.1). Lineage (NCBI taxonomy): Eukaryota > Metazoa > Onychophora > Udeonychophora > Euonychophora > Peripatidae > Epiperipatus > Epiperipatus broadwayi. The sequence goes on along the minus strand of JAQFVV010012475.1, from coordinate 5,462,575 downwards.
TGACAGAGATAGGGTATTTTAATCTCATATTATCATCTCACAATATATACTGACCTGGCAACCTTTCTAATACGTTTATCAAGTGGCAAATACTCTTTATAATGTTTGGATTAAGAAATACAACATTGTCAGACACTAGCAAATTTAATATTATAACTCTAAAATAATGTATCTGTTTTATAATAGATTTATGAAATGTGGAGATGTGGAAATGGAAACACGAATGTACACAAGAATAACTCAAGACACAGTTCTTAAGATTTTAAATAACTAAACAAATCATTTATTATAACAAATAAACTTAGTTTAACATAAGATTTTCAAATGGGCTCTTTGTTTTACAGACTTTTAAATTATTAAATAAATTTTTAGCATCAGTTTGGGATTATCCCTACCATCTAAACAAATTAATAATAAAACTTAAATATCACGACTTTGAACACATACTTTGCTTACATGTTTCATCTATATGACAATACATAAATGACATATTATATTATTAGCAGAAAAAAAAATACTTTGAGAGGATATTACTCTTGATTAACAAAATAAATCAAATCATTTATATTTGGCTTTCAACAAAGCAACCTTCTATAATTGACTAATAATCACTTTCAATTACGTATATCTTTCATTCATAGCAACAAAATCATGTTTATTCTGGTGATTTGATGATTTGTAACATTTATTTAAATAAATACACTGTATTCTAAAATATTTATTTCCCGTTTTAATCTTAATATTTTATACTTCTATTAAATGAATGTAGTATATTTCAAAAGCATTTATTTCTCATTTTAATTTTAATAATTCTATACTTTATATACGCGATATTATTTGTATTACACGTGTGTGTGTACGTTCAAGCAACAATAATGTAAAACAATCTTTTCTATAAACTCTCCATTCATTAAGAAAATATCATACAATTATTTTATTTCGAACAATGTTGTAATTCATCAATAAAATATGACACTAATACTACATCAAGAGTTAATCTACCAATTTATCTAGCCACATATTAATTAACACAAAGCTATGTTTTTATGATTATATATACTATACGTTACAAGGGGAATCTACATGAGGAGCAAATAACTCTTACTGAACACTTCTATAATAATTCATCTGATTCTAAATATACCTTTGGTGGAGAACATTTATCAACACCAAGAATCCAAGAAAAACGTCACATAACTTCCTAAGCATCATTTAATCATACTTCAACAATAACTCATCTACTTCTAAATACATTATTGGTGGGGATTTAATTCCTCTTCACCAGGGCCCTAAGAACATCACTTCAAAAAAAATATCATTAATCATACGTGTATAAAATAAACTAGGCTCTACTCATGGAAAATTATCAACATATATTAAATAAGCAAGATCTTATATCCCTATAGACATTACAACGGAATCAGATTTCTTTCTATTTTCATAGCTTCTCTAAATATCGAACATTATAAATACACACTGGCAGATAAATACATACAGATAATATATCAATTCGTTCAACTCAATAGAATATGACAATGTACGAAATTTATGCATAAAATATTCACAAACTGAATTTTATCAAACAAATATCATAATTGTGCAAAACAAACACACACCCATGAATAAAAAGTATATATAATATTAACTCTAAATTACACACTAAGCAGGTAATACGATAATTATATATTGCATTAAGGCATAACTTTTAATTTAATAAACTTTAGGTTACTTTTTAAAATTTAACGGTTCTAATTATTACGAACGAACTCTTTTTATATCTAACAAACTATTTCTATTATAAGTTCATTGATTTAAACAAAGAACAAAATTTTCACTTTGAGATAATAAAGCATACAAAATAAATGTAAACCTTTCTAATAATATATTTTAAAAAAAATATTTCTTTCATCTTCGTAATGAAACAATAAGACCTATTTGAACACGATCAATTCTTACCGGCGTACTCCTCATTTGAGCACGCTCCGGAGACGGTCTTGAAAATCAAAATAACACAGATTATAAATGAACATAATAATAAATAAAACCTATCAACCTATCATATACATTAGTTATGATAAGCAATAAAAAAAAAAAAAAAAGACACAAAAGTTATTAGTTTTGTAACTTAAAATAAAAGTTCATTTGCAAAGCTCTGCTCCGGGTTTATGAAATAATATGGGACACATTCCAAACTGAATTTTAAACTAAAATAAATTTTTGCAGTATACCTTTAAAAAAAATATAAGCATAACTTAAATATGCCCAGCACCTTTCAGTGTTCATAGCATATCCATTCGAGGTACCAAATCACATGCAAGCAGTTAATTTCTCCTTTATTATACTGAAAATATAATAAATTCTCCATTGTAGTTCTGGATTAAATACACAATTATCCTTAGTATTTTTCTGATATAGCATTTAATAATACTTTAAATTGTTCTTAGTAATTCCATAATTAATAATGCTTTATTTTATATTCCGTCCTTATTGAAGAGAACAAAAATTACCAGCATTTCTGTCCTTCTATTCAATTTAACAGAAGTAGCTTACATTTTATTTCCTTAATTTAAAATGCGCATTAGTTCCAAAAATATCAAATAAATGAATACTGTTGTCTCCTTACGATGAACTTAAACATAATATGATCTATCAAAATAGACATATCCTTAGGTCTATGTATAATCTTCACAAAGAACACTACATGAAAAATAGTGAAAAATCAAAATATATTCTATAGAACAGTTCTGCAAGCGTTTTCCATATATGTCAAAAAAAATATGTTGCTTAATGATACAACAATAATATTTATGTAAACCGTTCTTATTTAAAATGGCAATTAAGTGAAATAATGTAGATTGCACGTTATTAACATACATTTTTAAAAGAGTAATAGTTATAAAGGGATTAATTCAGAAATGTTTAAATTGAAGAGAGTTAATCAAACTGACGCACCTTTTTTAAACCTTAGAATTGCATTTTTTAATTAATTTTTTCCATAATAAAGTTCTGAAGCTCCTTTGGAAGTTTTTTATTCTAAAGTCTTTTCAAAGTCAATTTGACTTCAGTAACTGGCTTTAATTTTTACAATACATGAACCATTGTTTACTGTCTACCATTACATTATAAAAAGCCAATTTTCTACTGGAGATCTTTGTTCAACCAAAACTCTCTTTTTAGCCAAGTTCCTTTGCCTTTCACCAGGTTACTCCCATGCATCTTGCTAACTAACTAATTACATATGCAAAAACAAATCTTTTCAAAAAAAAAAAATCATTTTGATTTTTAAAACTAAATGAAGACAAAAAAAATACAAATAATAAAATAAATAGCTTTTACAAAGTTGAAAGAAAAATGAATATTAATTAACTATCAAATAAAATGATTAATAATTTATTCAGTTTATAAAATAATCCATTGATTTAACTATCTATTAATTATTGGAAAGAAATATATATTTGTTAATTATTTAAAATAACTACTGTAATTTAAATGTTTTTATTGTGAATGTATTATTAAAAATGAAAATGAAATGAAACATAATGCAGAGTCATACATGCATACACATGCACTACGACCTAAATATTGAACCATCTTAACTAAATATAATTGAAACTGCTATTAGCTGCTGACAGAAAGGATAAGAATTAATGAATAAAGGATATTTGAAACCATTCAAATAATACTACAATAATATAAAATAACTTTGCATCTTTCCAACAAGAAGTATCAATTCCACTAATAAACAACCCCTCTTCCTTACATTAAATATCCCATTAACCACAATAATACTAATAAATACTTATAAAGTGGTCAGTAAACTGCATAAGCAACCCATATTTAAGCTTTAAGCAATCTCCACCAAAAATTTCACAATTCTAAGGCTATTTCATTTTTTTTCTTTTATAATATAAATATTTATTTAAGATACAAAGTATCTTAAACCCTTGTGCCCATTCAGATGGTCACAATATATATATTCTAACCTAGTTAAAATAAATGGTTTAATAGCGAATCTATCAAAAGAGCGCGGATTTCTACTATTATGAAAGAGAATTCGGAAAGCCTAAACTCTTCCGTCTAAGATGAGTAATAACCCTCTATATCCCAATATATAATATAGCTCTACGTTAGGTTAGTTGTACTAATTCAGCTACAGAGATATGTAGTTCAGACAGAGATAGAATTATAAAAAATTATCGTTAATAAATAAATTTTAAAAAAAATTTAGAAGAAACTAACATTCTCTCTCTATCCGAAACACATTCTCTGAGCTGTAAGTACTTGAACTGTTTGACAATGATGATGATGATTTTAGGTCATTGTTAATATTACTGACTAAATAAAACATTCATTAATTTGCCAATATGATCTCAATATTTTATTATTATACAATCAGAAGTTTCAATTTCTTTAGCCATGCCATGCTTGTAATATTGATCATAATTAATCAATTCTTAATTTAAAAGCACTTATAATAATAATGACACTAATCTCAGGGTTCTCTGTTATTTTTAAAGAAAAATGCTCGGCAGTATTGTGTTGTCGCATATGACTGACATTCTGGTCAGCTATAGGAAACATTGACCTTATTTAAATTCCAGGTGTCTTCATCCACATATCAACTATTATAATATTTAATGAGATGATAACCATATTCAATAACAACGCATAATTTTGAATAATACAGCCCTTTTTAAATCCAGAATCTCAGTCGGAATGATGAAAAGACAAGGGTGCTTTTGTGTCCTTCCATCATCCATGACAACACAATAATTTAACTAAGATTTATTACTTAGACACTTCACTTAAATGTGTATGGAACAATGTGCAACCAAAACCTACTAGTTTTGGGAATAAAGTGATTTTACACACACATAAAATAAAATGTTCTGGTCTGAAGATTCAATTCCACAAATAATTCTGATTAAATTAAAATATACTGAAATATTCTGATCTGCTTACAATTGTCTATCTGGTGTATTGAATTTGAGATTTCATAAATGATTTTGGACTCAAGAAAAGTATTGCAAGTATTATGCAAATACACTTTTATTTAGCACACAAGAAAAATGACTCAAGACAACTTGTAACAAGACTATAATTTATTATTAAATTTGAACAAAATTATAATTTATTATTACAGTTTAACAAAACTATCCTTTATGATTAACATAATAAACAAACATATACAATTTATTCGATCCCATATGGATAAAACAAAATATAACTAATAGTAATTCGTCTATACTTTTAGACTTGGATTCGAACTACTTCTTCATCTTCTTTTTACATTCATGCAAATTGAATATAACAAAATAAATATTATTATCGATACATTAACTCCTCCATTTAGTGTATCTTATATGAACGGCTGCTTAACTTTATTAACTAACTATTTGTTTTAAAATAAAAATAATCTGATTCTAGGCAATGCGTACAAACGATTTTTTTTATAATCATATCTTTAATTAAATGATAGTTTCTATTTAGATAACTTATTATAATTTATGGGTTATTTATCAGAAGTTACACTTATTATTTTTAATATTTACCTTAATAACAACTGAAGTTGTTATACACATTGTATTCCTCAGTATAAGTTATATTGTGAGTGCTACTTAATCATTAACCCGAATTAAACATAGTATTTGAACCCTCCATTGGCAAATAAAAAATTTTTAAATCACGCAATTTTAAACTTACTCTCTCCATTGACTTACGTGTGGATTACCAGCCCTATTCCGCCACACAATCCAGACATTGATCATATATACTAGCACGCTATTTTTACTAAATGTATCTTGAGGAATTAACCTCCAATATACCTGTTATCTTGCCATAACTTTCTAAACAAAACACAATATTCAACACCTTCCATGGTGGAATTATCTCTATTTTCTCATGAGGAATATGGAATAACACCGAAGGTCTGTAGAGTTAACTACTACATTAAAATAGTTTGGTGGGTCCTTGCCTCTTACTTGGGCATAATAGGAACACACACCAATATAATCCTCTCCTGGGATTTTAACGAATGAAATACACTAAATACGATATAAATTACTGATCGTCCTAACTCTGAGAAGCGATCATTTCGGTTATAAACATACCCGAATTCTAGATTTATCTATTCCCCTCATGGAAAATAAAGCTTTTGGGGAGATCATTTTTTATCCCACAAAATAGATACATTACAATTATTACTAATGCGAATATTAATCATATACTGATGCTATATCAGGGCAAGACAATCAAATACACTAATTACACTAAATTTATGTTCCGGGGTATACTTAGATCAACGTCTGAAATCAATGGATAACACAGAATCAAACATAATAATTTTCACCTTTGCCAAAGAAACATTCAACAAGTACTTGGTAGTATAGTATCTTGAACTACATTAAGCGAATGCGTTAATAAAGAATAATTGGGAATAAGTTCCGCAATTAACATAGTATAAATCTGTTTCAAACTTTAAATAAGTAATATCCTGTATAGCACTTCTCTTTAATTACTTCTGATAATTTTAACTAGCTATTTTACCTATTAAGTATCTAAATTTTTCTTCTTTTACGCATCTAACATATAAATTTATCCCCATAATTGCATATCATAAGTAAACACATTTTATAAAAAAAAAATTCCATGTCAAATATAAATTTAACCTAGAATAATTATAGGAAAACATACCTTTATGATTACAAGGTCATTTAAATACTACTTGACTATACAGCCTTTAACCTGTTGATAAAAAAAAATACACATAATTTTACAAATTGGTAAAAAAAAATCATTACTTAACAAGTGCTTATTATTTCACTAAAAATATTTTTCCGTTGGGTAATTTATCTAGATGAAGAACTTGATCTATTCGTAGTTCACGAAGCAAAATTTAAAATAAGAAACACATTTTATTATTTTATTTCTATCAAAACAAAAGTTGCCTCCGTTCTGGTGCAATTAATAAATTAGGCAACGAAAACATAGCAGCGTTGGATATTAACTCTTCCTTGAATTAACTTATATAATTTTGGGATCCAAGAAAAACAATACATATTTTAACATGACGAATATTTGACGATTGACGATCACATATACAATTCTTTTCTTTTTACTATTGGCGATACGTATCATTTTTATTTAGCTAGCTGGCTTAGGAATAAAACTAATGCGTGAATTTTCCAAAACAATATTATTATAAGGACTGCAGCTGACTTACGTAGATATAAAGTTTTAATGACTCCAGTTGATGTATAATATAACATATTATATTATGGTTATAATTAAGTTACTAATGTTTGTGATTTTTATTCCTACTCTAGGAATTATAATTTGTCTTTAATAAGGAATTCTCTGTAAAATGCACACATACAAATTTTCCAATATTTGCCTTGATAAAATTTATATTTTCTTTTTAAAAAATATACAGGTGCATAAGTAAATATCCTTGATCATTAATATTATTTTTAGATAATTTTCAGTGAATAAAACATATTTTAACGTGGGGAGCTTACATTATTTTCAAACGCAGACAATTTCTGTTAGAAAGAGCGCGAAATGTTTCTCGTTAACTTCCCTTGGCTTTTATAATATTTCTTTCAATTATAATTTTCTTTTATACCATGGAAAGATCATTAAATAAGGTAAAGTTAACAAATAATTGTTTATTTGCTAGAAATTACTTATATTACTTAATTTAAATATAATAACATTTTCCGTGTTTGCTGTAGTTAAGACGGTCATTTTGAACTTTAGCATACAATAGTATATTTTTGCGTATAAAAAGCTTTAAAATAGGTAGATGGTCACAGAAAACAGAATATCTTATCAAATAGGATTAGCCACTCATGATATTATCAAAAATTTACTTGACTTATATTTATTTCTGCAATAAAAAAATATAAAAAATTTTGTTACCGAATTTCAGTAATGCTTCCTCCTGGTAAAACTAAAGTCAGACTAAACTTTCTTCCAATTTTGGTGGTCTTGTTTTAGCGACCTCTTACAGAAAAATAATCATTTAATTATACATAAACAAAAGAAAGGAAAAAAAAACTTATTACAGTCATATATTTTTCCGTATGATTTAAATAGATTACAGAGTAATTTGACAAATAATGAAAAATAATAAATATACTTAATTAACAATGTTTATTAATGATGTATAATTCTGTCTACATTTTTATCTAAAATAATTTCAAAACTACCAGAAGTGATTGTGTTTTATGATAAGATACTCATCTACTCTCCCTCTACCCATCCAAAATCAATTACTGTTTATAATATGTGCTTTTATACTATATTAAATTGCTCTTATTGTTAATATTTTAATTAAATTATTCATACTCTTCTTCAAAAAGGACCTTGGATTACCAAAATTTTTTTAGTTATTTGCTTAAAACACGTTACAGTGAGTAAATAGCATATTTTATTAATCACTTAATATTATTATTATTTTACCTTTTTATTTTCTAGAAAAGGATAGCATTGTTTTTCTGTGGAAACGATGCTAAATAAACCAAGTGTCAATAACACTAGGTTACAATATATATATATATATAAGAACCATTAATATATGTATATATCTGAGTCGCATCTAGAGACATTAATATCAAAATAATTAAAGAATTTTTATTTAAAATTTATATTTATAACATTTATAGATCCTTCTCAGAAAAATATGTATAGTTTATATACATATGACAAAAAAGGAGCAGGATGGAACATGGGTTGTGGTATAACAGTGAAACTCGATCTTGAACTAAGGTTGACTGTTTAAATATTAAATTATAAATTAATAATTAAGCCACTGCAAAAAATGAGATATATAAATTGTAAATCAAAAGTACCAATTATGCATAAGATGGCAAGTTTTAGATCTTTTTTGTTTCATAATGAAAAATTATGACATTACCAGTGATAAACTGAAAAATATTGAGATATTTGCCAGGGAATTGCTTGATGTTGGTTATAAAATGGAACACATAAGTAATACTTTATGTCAATTTAAAAAAAGGTATAAGGGTTTAAAGGAAATGAAGACTAATAGTAAACAATGGATATCTATTCCATTTATTTCAAATCCACAAGTGAAATTTTTTAAGGATGTCTATATAAGAATATGTTCCAAACAATATTAATAAATTATTCAATAATTCTAAAAATGTCATACCTGCCAAGCAGAAAAGTATTGTCATATATCAAATTTGTTATGATTGTCATCATCATCATCATCATCATCAACCATTATCAATCCACTGCAGGATGAAGGTCTCTCCAAGTTTAATCCATCTTCTCTGATCTTTAGCTTCTCTTCTCCACAACACTCCTGCACATTTTCTTATTTCATCCATCCATCTCACATGTGGTCTTATTCTGGGTCTTTTACAATCTCTTGGAATCCAGTTTAAAATTTCAAATGTCCATCTATTATCATCTCTTCTAGCAATATGTCCAGCCCAACTCCATTTCAATCTTTTAATTTTTTCAATAAGGTCAGTAACACCTGTTTGTTGTCTTACCCATACATTGCGTTTTTGATCTCTTCTTGTTACTCCCAACATACATCTCTCCATACTCCTTTGAGTGGTCTGCTATCATATATAGGAGAATCTAGGTGCCGTATTAAGAAGAGATTGAGGGAGCATGAATTGTTATATAAATATGTAAAAAGTAAAAATAATGGTGATTCAATGTCTCCTTCAGTTTTCTTTGATCATGAAAAAACATGTAAATATAAATTTAAATTTGATTTTGAAAATGTGAAAATACTTCATGAAGAGAGAACCCATAATAAAAGAAAAATTAAAGAGGCAATTTTTATAAATAGGAATAAAATGAATTTAATAAATAGACAAGCTGCTAGCATTAAAATATAAGATTCATGGGATTTGGATTGATGATATTTGCTTATGCTTTGTTTTTTAAATTTAATGGCAATTGAGGCAGGTTTACGAAATTAACCAAAAGTACTGTTGCAGATTTAAGGATTGTTTATAATAGTTTATTACCTTTTAATTGATTATTTTTATTATAATTACAATTTTGTTTTAATTAATGAACATTATATATATATATATATATATATATTGTAATGGTCAGATTTGTCTATCTTGCTAACACACTGCAGAATTCATTCCCCAAACACAAAACTGCGCACTCTAGGAGGGGTAGCCTTCTAGATATACTAAGTTCGATTCTAAAGTCTAAATTCCACAGTGCCACCTATGTGACAACGCATCTGATGCTACTAATAATATATCCCCTTTACTGGTGCCTAAACTCTATCATGATATACGTTTGGATTTGCTAACTAACATCTATGGATGGTACAAAAGAAATGTATAATAGATATAGACCAAGACAGTGATAGGGATCAATAAAATAAAATATCAAAATTGGTTTTATACGATTTAAAAGATTTATTAACATATCAAAACTATATATATATAATGCCCACTACCTGCATATGTTAGACAGCGATGTTTACTAAAATGGTATTTAAGATAACAGTATTACTGACACTTTACATTGAAGTGGTAAATACATTGTCTATACCTCGGGCTAATATAATATTACAATAATGTGCTAAAAGAGTTTGTGAAGATGTGTGAGGCACTTTGAGTAAATTGTAAAGAGTTTAATAAAATATTTTGCAACATTAAAGTTTAATATAACATTTCTTGAATTTGAGAATAGAATGGACTAATGCTTGTTAAGCAATAAATTGGGTACATGACCAAGGCATTTATATTTATAAACATATAGTTAAGTTCGAATGGGAGTTTGGTGTTGCTAGTGAGGAATTTCTGTACAGGATGGAAGGTGGGATTCTTTTAAATCATTGGAACTTTGCAAATAATAAATAAGTAAAAATTTATATAATGGATATGTGAGATCAATACAAAGGGCATGTCACCATTAATCCATAGGAATGTGGGGCCACAAGCAACAGGAGTCTGGACGTCCAAATCTTAGTGACTGGGTGACAGCTGTGTCACATTCCCAGGTGTGACATTTGAGTACACACTCTGACTGGAACCACAGGAAATAAAAGAGGAAACGGTCTTAGCCATTTCAAGCTCTTTAGGAGTAGCAAAGTGGTCTCAAAACAACCAATACACCTACTAACAACACTTGAATAAAGTATATAAAGTATACTAAAAAGGGATTTATTTAGATTAAAAAATGCCCCAAATAATTATTTAAAGAAAGTCTGCCAATTCTTGACCTCAAATTACAAGCTTTGAAATTAAAGCAAAACAAATACACATTTTAAAATGGGTGAATGCATATTTGCAGGGTTTTAAAAGAAAGCATAAATTTATTTATGCAATCATGCATTGGTTAAACATTTACTCATTGACCTCACACATATTCTCATATTAGGTTAAAATTGATAATGTGGATTTTAAACTACAAAATATATACATTAACTAAGAGTTGGATAGCCCTCGAACGAGTGATTCACGAGATAACTAAATGGAAAACAATTTATAATTTTAAAATGCCTTAATGGCGGTGTCTTGCTTTAAATAAGAGGGAATAATTTACTCGGGCAAAAACTATTCTAACATATTATCATAATAAAAAAAAAAAAAACAGATTAATAAATATAAAATATTAACCCAAGGATAGAGAGAGAAATATTAATTACATTGCAGCATTTTACAGAAAGAAACAATTGGAAGGGAAAGCAAATGGAAACAATTGGAAGGGAAAGCAAATGGAAACAATTTAAATAGCTATAGCTTATAAATTAGAGGAAATAATCACAAGAGCTCTTGGGTTAAGTTTTAAGGTTACCTTGTTAGAAGCATTTGCAGGTAGTTTCAGGTAGATTGACTGTCAGCAGTGTCCATATGACTCGACAGCAAACTTGGGCTATAGTTCATATTTTAGCAGCAGTTTTAGGGTTTCCTATGTGACAGCATCATATGGTTTGTAGCAGTGGCCGGCCATTTCCAAGGGGAAAATAACCTTCTTGCCAGCTCTACTCCATCATTTTGAAAATTACAATTTTAAAGGCTGGGTTCTTCGTAGATATTTAAACAATATTTTATAACACAGTAAATCTATTTGAAGATGAAAACTCGGCTTCAAATATTTAAGTTTGCTGGTAAGTAGCAATTAGAACATCAGAAAGTCTCAAGAAGCTCAGCAACAATTAAATCTCAGAATGTAGAATACTTAGATGCTTAGAATAGCTGAATCTAGAATTCTTAGAAAAAATGCTAACAAAATAGAATGCTAGAATAATCTTAGAATAAAATGGCAGTATGACAAACAAAAGAAAACCTTTCTATATATAGCAGAATAACACAATAAAGCTGCCCTGAGTTTTACAAAAATATTCCAAAATTTGCTATCTTATCAGCTGCAAAGAAATCCATCCGAACATCCAAAGGAATTCAACAAAATTTTAAGTAATTTCTATTGTTAATTTTCCTGTCGACATTCAGATTAAAAGAAACAACCTTAAGTGGACATCTCCTGTCTTTCTTGATAAGCTCCTAAAACATTAATTAATTAAAGCTATTGTTTCTTACCGGCCCTCATTTATTTTAAAACAGAAAATATGTGGCATGATTTTAAAATCTAAAGAAAATTATTTTTACTTTTATATTTAAATCTATTTATGAGGCGAATATAATTTTATTTTAAATCAAAAACAAATATTACGAATGTAATATCTTTTATAAATAGATTCAAACAAAATAATTTTAAATAACAAATGATTATTATTTGAGGTTTTGAAAATTAATATATCACAGTGTGTGCGCAATTACGACCTATATAGCCTACTTTTTAAAAAAATCTCTTTTATGTGTACATACACATAATTTATAATATTTTATTTATACTGGGCATAAGTTATACAAATATATATAACATGAGCATTGTACTCATGGTTTAAAATTGGGCAGGATTTTCAGAATATAAGCACATTGCAGACACACTATGATACACTGGGGGTTTAAACTAAAATATGAGAGCCCGAAAGTGGTGAGAAAAGGTGAAATGAAGATCTTCAAAGCAGAGCTTACTGTTTCACATTCCCTCAGTGATGGAACAAAAAATGTAAAAAAAAGATTTTACAACAGGTGTCCACCAATGAAGCTTCCATAAAAAAAATTACAAGATAAGCCATATATAATATACAATGCATAAATACACTGATAAAATGAAATTTAATTATATACCCAGATCATATACTAAATAAGGTAATTTACCCTCTAGTGAATATTTTCTCTATTCTCTTTTTTTTTACAATTACTTATCTATCATTTTTAAATTATGATATTCTAACATTTTGTTTTGAAATCCGATCTCCTTTCTCATTTATCCTGTGATGTGTCCATTCCTTCTCTTATTTTTGTTACAAATTTTACCTCCTATAATCCTGGGTCTGGTGGGTGATACACAAGGGGTTTTAGACTTCTAGCATTATATGTTCCTCTTATAGTTCCATTATCTTCCAGTAAATATGCATTTGGGCCACATCCATTTTATCACTAATGGCCCTTGATACAGGGGAAAAACTTCTAGACTTAAAGGATCTGACCCATACCTGATCCCCAACTTGAAATTGGTGTGACCTTGTTTTTTTAATTGCTTTTTCTCTGCCCAGGCTTTCAGATGATGATGAACTGCATGCCAGTCATCTTCTATGTTGACTTCCTGATCGTCTTTGGGCAAGGGTATTTTAATTAATGGTGGCTCTGGTTTACCAAAATGAAGGCGCATCAGTGTTAGCCCTGTAGCCTCATTAATGGTCATGTTGATATATTGAAAAATTCCTGCAGTTTTGTTAAGCCAACCCCAGTGGTCATCATGGATGTAAGTTGGAAACAGATGTTTGATTTCCTGCATAACCCTCTTGCAGGGGTTGGAGTGGGGTTTTTTTGATGGATGTCATTATGTGCTTGAGGCCTTGGCCCTTTATCCAGGTCTCCCATTCTGTTGAAGTGAATGATGAACCATGGTCCGAGAGGATTGCTTCAGGCTTGCTGATGGTCACAAATTGCTTGAGTTGTAATGCCCTAATTGCATTTCTCAAATCCACCTTTATGACTGGGTAGGCCCATGCATATTTGGAAAATACATCATTGGTAACCAAAAGGTACCGGAATCTATGATGGGATGGTAATGGTCCATAATGGTCTACTGCCAATATTTTGTTGGGTCTCGATGGAATAATGGAAGCAGGGGTACTGCTGAATATCTTATTTGGTGGTATGCTTTTTGCACACATATTACATTTCTGGAGGGTACATAATATATCACTGTATATTTGTGGCCAATGAAACTGCCACCTCATGGCTTCTTCGGTCTTTCTGAAACCATAATGTCCTACCAAGCTGTGCATATAATTGACTGAAGGGCTTCTTAAATCAGGTGGCATGAGAATTTCCCATAATCTATTCTCCTCAGTTTGTTGCAGTAAAAGTCTGTTCTGTAATCTATATCTCTTCTTTCCCTTACCAGTGGTACATCCTTGAGTGGGATTTTCTTGCCTTTGGATCTCCTTATTAAATCTCTATATTGGGGCTGCTTTTCTTGCCAATACTGCAAATTTTTAAGTTTTTACTCAATTTTCTGGTCCAACACATTAGTCATGATTAAGAATGGCTCGTCTGCTATCATAGGGTTGCAAGGTTTCACTTCTACAGGGTGATGACTCAACACATTGGCAACAAAATTTTCAGGGCCTGTGCAATATATTATCTTGTAGTGAAATTTCTGCAATGATAAGCTCCATCATATAAGGCAATTGTTATTTAGATAACTCTTATTAAGAAATTTCCAAGCACCAGTGATCCGTAATTATAATTACTTCCAATCCCAGCAATATTTGCTTGAATTTGCTGCATGCCCATACAATGGCCAAAGTCTCTTGCTCAGTGACAGTATAGTTCTTCTCTGCACCTCTTAGTGTATGGCTACTGAAGTATAAGACCTGCTGTTGGCCTGCTTGATTAACCTGGAACAGTACAACACCTAGGCCTTTCTTGCTGCTGAGGGTCTGTAAATAGAATGGGTGAGTAAAATCAGGATAGCATAACATCACAGTCTGAAAGAAGTTGTCCTGAAGTCCTGTTCATGCTAATCTTTCTGTTCCCATTGATGATGTTGCTTCAATAGTTCCAGCAGCATGGAGCTATCTTTCACAAAGCCCGGATAGAACTTTTATGGTAATAATTGCAGAGGCCTAAAAAGGATCTAATCTGATTTCTATTGATAGGCTTTGGGAAGTTTTTGATTGCTTTTACTTTATGAGGTTGGGCATGAATCCCTTGTCCATATACTATGTGCCCTAAAAATGCAATTTTGTTTAGGGCAAAGTGACTCTTTTCCCGTTTACAATAAGATTCTTTTGGGCACATTCAGAAAAAAAATTTTTCAGGTGCTCCAGGTGTTCTTGAGAGTTATGTGATGTGATGACCACATCATCAATTTAGCAAACTAATTTATTTTTTAGATCTTGAGATAGAACTTGGTCCAAATACCTCATTAGTCCAACACTATTATTTATGAGCCTGAAAGGTACTCTCTTAAATAAATGCATTTGCCCATTATAATGGAAGGTTATATATTTTTCATCTTTGGGATATAATACCATCTGCCAATAGCTAGCAGTTAAGTCTAATGTGAAAAAGATATTCTTTGTAGATAAATTTGAAGAAAACTTCCTGCACAGGTGGTGATATATCACATTCCGGTATCGTGATATTATTGAGTATTCTGGCATCTAAGCACAGTCTTATAGATCCATTTTTCTTTTTCACAACTACTAACAAGTTATTATAAGGTGATGATCCTTTCTCAATCACCCCCAAGCAATCATCTGCTGGATCTGAGCACTCACTTCATCTTGATATTGGAAAGTAATATGGTATGTTCTGGCCTGGAAGTGGGTCTCTTCCTACACATGAATCCAGTGGACATAACCTTTAATTTCTCCAAGAATTGGGGAGAAAATTTGCTGACTTGCCATCAATAGTTGATGCAGTTGAGACTGGTCCTCAATCATTTCTAGCAATGACTATTTGACCTTACCCTTAATGGTGTCTTCATCAATGCTGGCCTCCATACTCTAAATCTGAACTCCAGGTAAGGCATTGGCTTCATTAAAACCTATCTTCTCTTGCTGGACCATAATTGAATTTGTGGCATAGTCAAGGATACACTTATTCTGGGTCAGAAAATTGCATCCAATTATAACATCATGTACCAATTTTTTTTATAACTAGGAATGTGGGTCCAATGGTTAAATTCCCAAAGATTATTTCCAACCATACTTGGTATGCTTCAGTTTTGGTTCCTTTTCCATCGGCCAGTTTCACCTGGATGGGACAGGAAGGTAACCTGGGAGTACATCCACTCCGTTTTTCAATTTGTATCTACCATCCCATTGAGATGCAGGAAATCTGGCTGCCAGTGTCAATGAGGTCAGGAATTTCAAGGGCTTCCAGTTCTATATTTATTACAGGACATGGACCAATAGGAACTCTACATGTGGGATCCTCTTCTCAGATAACCATTGAAGTGGGGTTCATACCCCTAAGAAACTTCATTTTGTTGGAGGACAAGAGTAGTGAGGTTGCACCAACAAGGTTTTTTGGGTCTTCTATTTCTATTTATCATGTTTTGTTCTGATTGATTGTGTGGATTCCATGGGCTGGATTCGATCATTGTCATAAATTCCACCATGACTTCCTCCTCTTTGATTCTGCTGCTGACCATAAGCCATTGGATAGGTAATAGCATGTTCTGCTGGATTGTACTGATGATGTAGATATCTGAAATTGTGAACATAGTAAAGTGATCTAAATTGGTTTACCAGGCAGCTGAAAAATTGCACGTAAGTCTCTCTGATTGCCTCATACTTCTCCTGGCAAATGGTATTCAGGATTCCACTCTGGTGATCATCGCTCCAATAGTACCTCAACAAAGTTTTGCAGTAGTCTGGAATATTGCTTGGTTTCTTAGTCAACATGCCCCACCAATATCTTGCATAAGCCTGTAGATAATGGTTGGTGATTACAGTCTGTTCATGACAGTTCATTTTTCAAAGATAAAAAAAATTCCACAAGCTATCCAAGTGTGAGTGGGGATTTTTCTCTTATTTATTCTCAGAATATCTTAATTGGGATTATTTTAGAAAGCTGAGTTTGAACCCTGATGTCTGGAATTAATGATTTGCAGTCTGCATCTCTTCTATTACTGTTCACTTGATGAGGTGGTAGATCACTGTTGGGGGTCTGACACCTTTGGTCTATTTCCATATTCTCATTGACACTGTTGCCATCAATTTCTATTTTCCATTGGAGGGCTTTATGGAGGGCTTTATTTTTTTAAACTCTTGGGGGATTAAACTGATAGCTTCCTTGCATTTATCTCTCCTTTGAACTTCTTCCTCCCATCTACTTGCTCTTTCTTCACTTTGCTTCCATAGCTCTACAATATTCCTGAAATGGATTTTGTCATCATCCATATTATCCATGGCTTTGGACAAATATAGTGGCCGATGATGATGATGACTTCCCCCTTTTTTGCTAATTATTTTATTCTTTCTTTTCTTATTTGCACTGAATGATTTGGTGTACTTTTAAATACACTGTACAACAATTTTAGAACATATGTTGTTATCTCTATTTTATTAATATCAATGATAAATAGCACTGATAAAAAACTTTTAAACTGTGTTTTATGGTTGAATTAACGCTAAAATCTAATACAGTTAAAGTACTAACTGAAAGAGAAAATCAAAATAATATTAAGTGAAAGGAACTGAAAATGTCTCTATTGAAAAGCAATAATTAACTTATTGTGAAAATATTCTAGTTATTAAATACTTTATCCAGAACAGTGAATATTTTCACAAAGACAGAATTGCAATGAATAATATAAGTCTTTTCGAATATGCACTATGAGATTTTGAAAATCAAAAGGTATTATAAGATTTATTTTTGAATTGGTGCCTTAGCAATAATTATTAGGTATGATTTGTATATCTTTACAGCAATAATCATAAACAAAAGGTATCTTCTAATGGTTAAGTACTATTGTTATCATCTCTATTTCCTTGTTTAACCCTCTACTATTATGTTTTATGTTTAATTACAAAATTTTATTAATGGGTTAATTGGCTATCTCCCTCTCAGTTCTTTTGGCCTGCTTGCTGCTTTTACGTTTAACACTAACACTCTAACTTCTACCCTTTTTATTACTGCTAAAATTTAATGTTTTATAATCTGCTGCTGATTGAAACAACTATTTTACTGCCAATATATATAGAAAAATAACTTCTTAAATGCTACCTGCCAAATTATTTTGCTGCTAACATATATATTTTTAGAAGCACACAATTTTATTTATATATAAACATTTGCTATATCCGGGTATATTTATTTCGTTCCCTCTTATTTAAAATTAACATACATATATATATATATTTACAATATAATTATTGATCCAATTCATGTCTCATTATTTGGTCTAAGAAAAATTTATACACATTTTTAAAAGCAAATTATACATACAAAAAAATTCAGCCTGATGACAAAATTTATTTTAGAAATAACTCTATTTATTGACGGGCCGCCAGTTAAAAACATCCATAGACTGTTAGCTTCCCCAAAAATTAATTAGCTATTCCATTTAACTATGGGCATTCATTATAACATTCAGATTTTCATTTATTATAATTTTTATTTATTATTACATTTACCATATGATAGCCTAATATATCTAGGTCATTGTCATACAAAATTATTTTATGCTACATTGCACTTTGAGCCGATAAAACATTTTTTTTGACAATAAAATACAAGATTTGAAATACACAGATTGTCACAATATTTTATTTGGGACAATATTTCAATACATACATAGTGTGATCCAAGTGAAACAATAAAACATAAATGCCTCATATCATGCTATAGCAAGTTTAGACATGTTTAGATTATATAGGTGTTTAAATGCCTGAGTCAAACAAAATATGAAAATACAGTAATACATATGTTAAATAAACAAATATAGAGTTTGAAAAATACTATATATATTAAAATATAAGGGATTTGGGTGTTTGAATAATGAACAAAATGCTAAAATTGAGCTAAAAGTATGGGGGTGTTTAAATAAAGAGAGCTACAGGGATGAGGGTGTTTAAATAATCAAGGCCCTACATTGTACACCATGGAACCAAGAAAAAATATACTATGTAACAGTCAGATTTGTGTATCTTGCTAACACACTGTGGAATTCAAACCCCAAACATGAAACTGATCACTCTAGGAGGGGTAACCTTCTAGATATACTAAGTTTGAATCTAAAGCCTAAATTCCACAGCACCACCTATGTGACAACACATCTGATGCTACTAATAATATATCCCCTTTACCAGTGCCTGGTGGTCAGGGAAAAACAAAGAAACTCTATCATGATATAAGTTTGGATTTGCTAACTAACATCTATGGATGTTACAAAAGAAATTTATAATAGATATAGACTGAGACAGTGATTGGGATCAATAAAATAAAAGAACAAAATTGGTTTTATAAATTTAAAAGATTTATTAACAAATCAAAACTATATATATATAATGCCCACTGCCTGTATATGTTAAACAGCAACATTTATTAAAATGGCATTTAAGATAACAGTATTACTGACAATTTACATTGAAGTAGTTAATACATTATCTATATCTTGGGTTAATATAATATTACAATAATGTGCCTAAAAAAGTTTGTTAAGATGTGTGAGGTGCTTTGAATAAATTAGAGAGAGTTTAATAAAATATTTTAAAACATTAAAGTTTAATATAATATTTCTTGAATTCAAGAATAGAATAGACTAATGTTTGTTAAGCTATAAAGTGAGGATGTGACCAAGGCATTTATATTTATAGACAATAGTTAAGTTATATTGGGAGGTCAGTGTTGCTAGTGAGGAATTTCTGTAAAGGATGGAGGGTGTGATACTTTTAAATCACTGGAACTTTGCAAATAATAAATAAGTGAAAATTTATATAATGGATATGTGAGAAATATGGAGGGTGTCTCGCCATTGATCCATAGGAATGTGGTGTCACAAGCAGCCAAAGTCTGGACTCGTCCAAATCTTAGTGACTGGGTGACAGCTGTGTTGCATTCCCAGGTGTGACATTTGAGTAGATACTCTGACTGGGGACCACAGGAAGGGAAAAGGAAAATGGTCTTAGCCATTTAAAGCCCTTGCAAAGTGGTCTCAAAACAACCAACACACCTACTAGCAACCCTCGAATAAAGTATATAAAGTATACTAAAAAGGGATTTATTTAGATTTAAAAATGCCCAATCAATTCCTCAAATAATTATTTAAAGAAAGACCACCCATTCTCGACCTCAAATTACAAGCTTTGAAATTAAAGCAAAACAAATATGCATTTTAAAATGGGAGAATGTATGTTTGCGGGGTTTTAAAAAAAAGCATAAATTTATTTACACAATCATGCATTGTTAAACATTTACTCATTGACCTCACACGTATTCTCATATTCGGTTAAAATCGATAACATGAGGATTTTAAACTATAAAATATATACATTGACTAAGAGTTGGATAGCCCTCGAAAGAGTGATTCATGAGATAACAAAATGGGAAAATTTATAATTTTAAAATGCCTTAATGGCGGTGTCTTGCTTTAAATAAAAGGGAATAATTCATTCGGTCAAAGACTATTCTGGCACATTATCATAATAAAAAAAAAGAAAGAGATTAATAAATATAAAATATTAACCCAAGGATATA
Source organism: Epiperipatus broadwayi (assembly GCA_028023455.1). Classification (NCBI taxonomy): domain Eukaryota; kingdom Metazoa; phylum Onychophora; class Udeonychophora; order Euonychophora; family Peripatidae; genus Epiperipatus; species Epiperipatus broadwayi. Next base: position 5,441,777 of record JAQFVV010012475.1, on the reverse strand, counting down.
GAGAAATATTAATTACATTGCAGCATTTTACAGAAAGAAACAATTGGAAGGTAAAGCAAATGGAAACAATTTAAATAGCTATAGCTTATTAATTAGAGGAAATAATCACAAGAGCTTTTGGGTTAAATTTTGGGGTTACCTCCTTAGAAGCATTTGCAGGTAGTTGAGGTAGATTGATTGTCAGCAGTGTCATTATGACTTGGCAGCAAACTCTGGTTATAGTTCATATTTTAGCAGCAATAGCAGTTTTAGGGTTTCCTATGTGATGGCATCATATGGTATGTAGCACAGCCGGCCATTTCTGAGGGCAAAATAACCTTCTAGCCAGCTGTACTCCATCATTTTGAAGATTAAAATTTTAAAGGCTGGGTGCTTCATAGATATTTAAACAATATTTTAGAACATGGTAAATCTATTTGAAGATGAAAACTCGGCTTGAAATATATGTTTGCAGGTAAATAGCAATTAGAACGTCAGAAAGTCTCAGAAAGCTCAGCAAATATTAAAATCTCAGAATGTAGAATACTTGGAAGCTTAGAATAGCCGAATCTAGAATTCTTAGAAAAGAATGCTAAGAAAATAGAATGCTAGAATAATCTTAGAATAAAATGGCAGAATGACAAACAAAAGAAAACCCTTCTATATATAGCAGAATTACACAATAAAACTGCTTTGGAGCATTACAAAAATATTCCAAAATTTGCTATCTTATCAGCTGCAACAAAATCCATCCAAATGTCCAAAGGAATTCAACAAAATTTTAATTAATTTCTATTGTTAATTTCCCTGTTGACATTCGGATTAAAACTTTGATTTAATAAAAACTTTTGCTAATTAAAAAGAAATGACCTTAAGTGGACATCTGATGTCTTTCTTGATAAGCTCCTAGAACATTAATTAATTAAAGCTATTGTTTCTTACCAGCCCTCATTTATTTTAAAACAGAAAATATGTGGCATGATTTTAAAATCTAAAAGAAAATTATTTTACTTTTAATTTTCAATATTTGAATATTTATGAGACGAATATAATTTTATTTTAAATCAAAAAAAAATATTACAAATGTAATATCTTTTATAAATAGATTCAAACAAAATAATTTTAAATAACAAATGATTATTTGTGTGGTTTTGAAAATTAATATATCACAGTGTGTGCGCAATTACCACCTATATAACCTACTTTTTAAATAAATCTCTTTTATGTGTACATATACATAATTTATAATATTTTATTTATACTGGGCATAAGTTATACAAATGTATATAATATGAGTGTTGTACTTGTGTTTTAAAATTGGGCAGGATTTTCAGAATATAAGCACATTGCAGACACACTATGATACACTGTGGGCTTAAACTAAGGTATGAGGGCAGGAAAACAGTGAGAAAAGGTGAAATGAAGACCTGCAAAGCAGAGCTTACTGTTTCAATATATATATATATGAAAAACAAAAAAACACAAGTTAAAACTTGCTAACGCTTGTATTTATGACAATAGATGGCGTTCTACCAAAAACACCATCAAGCGTAGTTTTTTGTTTGCATAAATGTCAGAGCAAGCATTCACTATCTCTAACTTTAATTTCCACCATCAGTGAAGGACAGGAATAAGAAAATAGATCTAAACACAAACTCTGAGCGTTTATGAAACAGTTTCTATTCAGCTTGCAAGCATGAATCTTTTAGACACATAATTTCTTCAAACTCAGCATAGCAAGCTAGATAGCTACATGGGTCTGATCTCAGTTCAGCATCACCACATAGTAGAAGCTTCTGCAATATATATCATTGCAAGAAAGACCTCAAAGGTACATTTATGTAAAACAAAAAAACACAAGTTAAAACTTGCTAATGCTTGTATTTATGACAATAGATGGTGTTCTACCAAAAACACTGTCAAGCATAGTTTTTTGTTTACATAAATGTCAGAGCAAGCATTCGCTATCTCTAACTTTAATTTCGACCTTCAGATCATGATTTCAAGCTATTTGCTATCATCAGTGAAGGGCAGGAATAAGAAAATAGATCTAAACACAAACTGTGAGCGTTTATGAAATAGTTTTTATTCAGCTTGTAAGCCTGAATCTTTTAGACACATAATGTCTTCAAACTCAGCATAGCAAGCTAGGTAGCTACATGGGTCTGATCTCAGTTCAGCATCACCACGTAGTAGAAGCCTCTGCAATATATATCATTGCATGAAAGACTTCAAAGGTACATTTATGAAAAACAAAAAACATAAGTTAAAACTTGCTAATGCTTGTATTTATGACAATAGATGGCGTTCTACCAAAAACACTGTCAAAGCATAGTTTTTTGTTTACATAAACGTCAGAGCAAGCATTCACTATCTCTAACTTTAATTTCCACCTTCAGATCATGATTTCAAGCTATTTTCTATCATCAGTGAATGACAGAATAAGAAAATGATTATGTTGTGGACATAGGCAAGGTTTGGGGTATCATGTATGCATTTGAATTTTGATGTCTGTCCCCACATTAATAAAATAAATTTCTTCATATCAAGGGATAATAATTATTATTTGTGCTACATATGATAATTGCCCTTATCATATTCTGATATAAATAGATTAGCTATAGTGTAACATGCTACTTTATAACAGCAAGATTAGATTTTAAATTTTTCACTTATCCTAAAGATTTGAATATACTTTTATTTTGTAACTCGAATGCTAATTTATGTTAACAGAGTTTAACCTTTTGGTTCTATAGCTGATAATGATAGTAATAATGAAGATATTACTGTACTATAGTATTTTATATACTATGCATGTATTCAATGGGATACACATTATTTTATATACTTGAGTTTATGTAATGTCTCTGTCTTATTTCAGATAAGGTTTCTGAGAGCTAAATATTTAATTATTTCTGATGTTTAAGGAAAATGTGTAAATAGTGTAAATAAATCTTGTTGTTTTTGAAAGTTTATTTAGTTGTCTGTTGTCTTATTGCTAATCACCATACACATTATTATTGCTATGACCATCAACACATTATCTTATTATTTTAAGGTCCTCATCCATCAATCTAGTGTATTTGACTAAACTTTGGTATATCATAATAATTTTGTTAAGCCCTTATATTTTCAAAGTACATTTATGGCATCATCACTTAGTGATCAAAATATTGTTAGCCTAGAGTGCATATATTATTTTAAATACTATGTTAAAACAAAATACTTAAGTTAGATTTAACCTGTTCATTCGAACCATCGGATATATCATTCACCTATCTTGATCACCCGGCTCGCAATTATTTAAAAAAAGAAAGTGGGTAAGTTATTATGTTTAGTTATTAAAAGTTTATTCGTATTTCTGAAGCTTAAATTTATAATATTTGTGGAGTTTATAAAGTTTATTTGGAATTGCTAAATATTATTTGTTAATTCGATTTTGTTTTACGAGCCGTTTTGTTTGCTATATTTGGGTAGTGGCAAAATCCTTCTTACTGACCCAAGTATATATTATAAAATAATAATATTTCAGTTATTTGAACCCTGAGAAGAATAGATTATTAATTGCTGTGCAATTTTAAAGTTATGGTAAATTTTATATCTACAGTTAGTTATTGTATTTGGATTTGAGTTATGTTATTTTCACCGTTTTATTAAAGTCAGCAAAATTTAATGTGAAAATTTCTTCTTTTATCTAAAAACTTATAGTTTGCTTTGACTTTATGGTGAATATTTTGGTTTTGTCAAGCTTGTAATCCCTATTTTATTTTAGTTATCTTACTATCACTTGATACAATATTAGTTTACAGTTTAAGATCTCATTCTCCAACATTGTTCTCCTATTTCATCTTGATCTTTCTTTTATTTTTCATTCTCATTTGATCTTAATTCATTATCATAATTGATTCACCCTTTACTGTCTTTTACTCTATTATCATCTTAATCTTTCACTAGCTCTTATTCTCTCATTATCTTAATCATTCATTATTCTAACTCATCTTCTTTCTCTTCTCTTCATTCTTAGGCTCGTTTTCTTTTATTATTTAATTATTAGTTATTTTCATCATCCATTTAGTCATCTACATCCTAATTTGTTTATTACTTAATTCAGAATTTTAATTTCCTATTCATTCCATAGACTTTATTACTAATTATTTATTGATTTGACGAATATTTAATTTATTGCATCATATTTTGTTTTGTAGATTTTAAGGCTAGCTTAACTAGAAGTTATTATCTTCATGGAAACTTTGTGACCGTCATTAGATATATTGTTTCATGCTAGCTATGTTGATTTTTTTTAAAAAAAAATAATATTTTATTTGTACATTATTTTCAAACACTTATACTTTTATGCGTTTATTCTTCATTAGTCGTCTGTATATATATATATCAGCAGCTAAAATTAGATTATAAATCCTCTATCAATAATTTTTTCTCAAGACAGACTTTTCAATTGGAAAGCAACAAAACATAATTCCAACTCACACTCCAATTATTTTAATATCAAAAAAACATTTAAATAAGTAAATAGCTTCTGAATTATTTATATTTATTAAGGAAGATTCTTCAAAGTTTTTCATTTTATAAGGGGAGGAAATCAACACAATTTCATGGCTTGTATTTACTTCATGAATATACAATGCACAATTAATATTTTTTTTAAACAGAGACAAAACTCTCCAAATAATAGTGCCACTCAGTGCAAGCCAGAGTAATCAATGGAGGCAGGAAGGTTTGTGCATAAAATCCCTATCTAGTGCCTACTCCTCCAATATACCAAGACTAATTTATAGCTCACAGTATTCATCAGTGAGGAGCTTTGGATCTTGGAGCATTGCACCTAGATTTTAGGATGTAATGCTACCCTCCAGAAGCCACCTTTTATTTTATTAGATACCTATAAAGCTTTGAATCAAAAATGAAAGGACAATAATGTTTTCAATTCAAGCTCAGTAGCTTGTATAGTTTTATAGATCAGAATTTAGTTCAGCATCCATACTTTTTGATGTCTTGGTTTTTTAATAATCACAAACCAAAATCCTTTATGTTCACATAAGCTGTTTAAACACAATCAGTTGATATTGGAGGAGTGGGCACTAGATAGGGATTTTATGCACAAAACTTCCTGCATCCATTGAATACTTTGGCTTGCACTGAGTGGTGTTACTGTATAGTAAGTTTTGCCTTCCTTTAAACAGCTTGTGGAAACATGAAGAATGGTGATCATTTGATATTTAGTGGTTTGATATGTTTATTCTTAGCTTTTATGAAATTTTATTTTTTACTTTTAAGCTCAAGCAACATTTCTCTATGTATATGGGTTTTTTTTTTTTTGCAAAAACAGCAACTCCAAAAATTACCTATTCATATAATTTGATAAATATTATATTTTTGTCATCTAGATAAATGTATTTTTTAAACAAAATCTTTTTGACATCTAATTAAGATTTAGAAAATGCAAAAGTCCATTGTGAACTTTTTAAAAATTACTTCACACTGCATAAGGTTCTATCTGCTTACTAACATTAATGATGAATTAATTTTAAAGAATAATGATAATTTTTTAATACAGTTTGTTGTTTTTAAAAAATTGGTCTTCTATGAAACATTTCAATATGTTTCGTTATTTAAAGCAGATTATGGTTTATTGAATTTAAAGGTAATGTGTTTGTAGTATAAATTTAATAAATTTTATTTTTTAAAATATTAAAAAAAAACAGTTTGACTTTAAATGCATTGAAATAGAATTGTGGAAGATGAAAGCATACATATAATTAAAGTTCTCTACATGGCTCTTTCAGGCACAATTGAAAAAAACTTGATTGAACTAGTCTAAAATTGATATTCTCTTGATAAATTTACTTATTTTAATGGGATTGATTTTAAGTTGATTTACCTTCTTTTGTTTTGAGAAATAATTTTGTTTAAACTTATGTAATTTATGATGAATAAAATTGAGAAATTGAATTGAAGAGTTAAATAATGTTTATAAATCATGTTTATTCTCACATATTATTTATTGTTTTGAATTTCTTTCTCTAACAGCTTATTGTTTGTTTAAAATTAATTAACTGGGCAGTTGACAAAAGCGATAATTTCAAAATACCGAATTTTTAAATCAAAATTCTCTTGTTTAAGATTTTTAATTAAATAGAATATCATTTATTTCGAAAATAAATTTTATCTAGAAAATTATGATAGATTTATGTCAAAGATATATGTGCACAACATACACTACAATCATACATGGATCAATATATAAGGATAAATTTAAAAATCTATTTTAAATTTTCTACGGAATTTAAACTGTTTTTCCACTTTATGTGTCTAAATATGATTTGTTTTTTTACTTTTCAAATAAAATTAATATTCTTTATTATTTTTGTTGTTGTTGTTGTTATTATTATTATTATTATTATTATTATTATTATTATTTCCTAGTTTACTGACTTTATTACTTAATCAGCAAACAGTTTACGTTTTGTGCGTTATAGTATTTTTTGATGACTATATTGATTTCTAGTAAAAGAAAATAAATTGATGTTTTATGTATTCTTTTAAATCTGAAAGAGTTTTGGATCACCTATTTTTATTGATTTTATTTTGTTCAATTATTCTTGTTCTTCGTGTCTGAATAATTCCTTACATTTTGTATGCTTCTTTCAAACAATGTACCATTTTGTTTACCAATTTAATACTGTCTCCTAGTATTCTGTCTTTATTTTCTTTTTTTAACACTTATCTTATCCTATGTTTGATTAAATATGGCATCATAATTAATAGGATTAATACTATCACCACTCAAAAATTTCAATTCAGTTGGCAAACATAGTTTTATTTGCAATGGAAAGTGTAAAAACATTAACAAATCTGCTCCATTCCTCATTGTTCTGATGTAAAATTGGTAAATTTGTTTAATTATTTTACAACCAGAGGGAATTTCACGTACTCCAGTAATATTCTATTTTAATGCTATTGGAATTTATTATTTATTATTTGCCTTCTATTTGTTTATCAATTCAGAGATTGCTAAAATGAGACCTTTAATCACCTGTTAAAATATATATAGTTTCATATTTACATCTGGCATTAGTATTAATTATATCCCAAAAATTATAATACAGACAAGATACATTTATTTATATGCAATGGAGAGGTTCAACTATTCTTTAATTTGCTGCCATTGAAGTTGTTGATTTATCTATTGATTACACTATTAGAAAGATCTTACTTAGTTCCAGATATATTTCATTTATACTAAATGCTATTTGAATTTGATATTTAATATATATATATATATATTGAAGCAGTCAGATCTGAGTTTGATCCTAGCTTCATGACATCTAGCCATAAGCCCACTTCAAACCCTAGTACTAACCTTAAATTTCCATTGCAATGGGGCTTTATACGTTCAATCCACACTAATTTCCATAAAGAAAAACTATTACATAAATGGGTGTTAAAATTAATTCATTTGAGTTTAAATTAATCAATGCTATTAATAAATTCATGATAAAATTATTCATGAATTTATATATATTACAAATGTGTGGATTCTGCGTATATATTTATAAACATTTAAATATATATAATTGTTCGAAAGTTTCATTGCATCGGGAATGTTTTGATTTTACTTTAAATAATTTGTTAAAATTTTAGTGATTAATAGCTACATTCTTTCGATATGCTTTCAGATTTTCCCTTTCCAAAAACAATTGGTAAAGTTTTATTAATTAGAAAAAAAGATAAGTATTTAAAATGTAAGGATTTCCTAATTAAAATCGTTTTTAGATTTATAAATTCATTTTCTGATTAGAAAATGAATTCAAGTTAATGAGTTTGAAAGCCTTATCAAAGGAATGTATCTAAAAACAACTAGTAAATTTTGTGACATTGATAATGAAAGAAGTACTAGCCCAAAGGCATCAGATACAGTATAAATAGCTCTGAAAAGATTGGAAAGAAAGAAGCCATCTTTTTTTCAGAAAGTGATAGTAAATTCTGTGCATTTTAAAATCATGAATTCAAAGTATTCCTATCGTGGTAAGGGGCTAAACATCAGGAATCTGGCTACGGTTCCTGAAGTCCCCTGAAAATCTTCAATGAAGCTGCTAAATCCTTTCCGAACAAATCATGCTGCCAAAATCAAATAAAATGCTGTTCAAGTAATCAATCAAATGCATGCCTATGTTTCCATCAATGTGGACATGTAAACTAAGGAACCAGTCCTGGGAGAAATGGTAATATATTTCCATCATGAATCGTAACTTTCTGTCCATTTCCAAACTTTACTTTACACTCCCTTTAAGAGCTCTTTTCATTTATTAATGTAACAATCTGTACAAAACTTCCCTTTAGTTATGTTTCTTAAATTGCATAGTAATTCTCTCAATCTCTAGTCTTTAAATTTAACTTTCCTTTCTTACGATGGTGGTTCATTTACTCTATTAGATATATTTATTGTGTGATTTATTAATGTTGTTTATTTTTAATTATATTCCAATAATCTTTTGACTCGATGAGGTCCTTTGTCCCATTTGCTTTGTGCAAATAATTTAATATTAATTCCAATAGTAATTCACACCCATTAGAACTAAGATTATACAGTTCTATTAATCATCGAGTCGAAAGAAATTATTAAATATTTGTTATTTTTATAATTTGCTAATAATAAATTATTAGTTCCATTTCTAATCTATGCCCCAGTTATTTTCTTGTTTCACCAATATTTATTTACTTATATATAATGTTAAAATATTTTGCAAAAGAGGGTCAATAAAGGAATCAACTAAATATATTCTAATTCAAATTTGCTGTTACTTTCTATTAAGATTCAGGGAGTGCACAATGTTTGGGGCATAACTAATATAATTTTATAAATGCTTTAAAATAATTTTAGTTAAAAGCTCATGTGACTTTAATTAATTTGATCAAGTCATCACATAGAGCATTCTATAATAAATTGGGTTTTATTATTCAAACGGTGACTATCAAGTCATCATCTTCTAATGTTGCTGGTGTAGGGCAATCTTCCGCTCCATAGGCTTGTTGGTGGTGATATTACTGTTATTTTAAATTATAGAGGAAGAAAGCCCTTCCTTTCCCACTTATATTATATTTGGAACACCAAAGGTTCGCAGCTATGACTTGGACTGGCTTTCCCATGTTCCACATCTCCAAAAAGGGCAGTAAGACTTGTGAAATACAAGCTGCCATACTACTTAAACCACTGACCAGTGATTATCTTTCTTTTTTATTTATAGCTCATAATTCATCATCACTGTTACATCTCTGTTCCAGTAAAGCCTGCTCTTATGCTCATAATTTGTGATGAAGTGATTTCAATTAAAGTAGAACAAAATTCTCAGTTATCTCAAATTAAATAAGTTTTCTAATAAAGGTTAAAGTTATGCCCTAAATACGTATCTTGCTCTTCATAAATGGATTTGCGAATGTGAAAATAAATCTCACATTCTTTATAAAATAAGAATCATAATTTCCATCACCACTGAATACCTTTATCTGCCTTTATTTTTTTGTTGGGGGGATAGACAGATAGAATTCCATAATATTGTGTAATACTCATTGGCATATGATAGGAACTGCCATCCTTATTATGATTATAAACTCTGTTTAAGGCTAGAGGTGATCAATCTAATCATCATTTAAAATTGAACAAAACTATTACTAGTATTATTAAATATTTTATTAACACACTTGGTTTCTAAATTCTTTTGTTCAATAATTATTTTAATGTTATTGCGCTGTCTGTGTTGGCAAACCAAACATATACATATGACTCAATTTAAAATTATCTTTAGTCAATTTATTATCCGATATTAGTGTCAGTTCAGGGGTCTCTAATACTCACCAACCATTGAGCTAGTTCCTTGGTGCATAGCACTGTGCCGGCGATTTAGATCATCCATTGATCTAAGCTGGTGAGTTGGGTTTGAATTCAGTTTGGTTTGACTGAGTTTGAATCTGACTTGCAGTTTAGGTGGTGGACGTTTTTCGGCCGGTACAATATATGTGTCTGTGCATGTCATAGATAATGATCACTAAAATATATAAAGGTAAACAAAGGCAAAACTCTCCATACAGTAGTGCCACCTTGTGCCAAACAGAGTAATCAATGGATGCCAGAAGGCTTGTGCATAAAACCCCTATCTAGTGCCTACTCATCCAATATCCCCAGACTAGTTTCTGGCTTGTGGCCTTCATCAGTGAGGAACCTTGGATCTGAGAGCACTGCACCTAGATCTTAGGATTTAATGCAACCCTCCAGCAGCCACCTTTTAACTCTACTTTACTACAAAACTATGAGAATGAAATTGAAAACACAATAATATTTTCAATCTAAGCTCAATAGCTTATATAGTCATATGGGTCTGAACTCAATTCAGCACCCATATATTTTGGTGTCTTTGGCTCTTAAACAACCATAGCCACCACTATCCTATTAGGCAGGACTGGTGTTAAACCACTAAACATCACATGATCACCATCTCTATACTAGCACATAATTGTTGTAAACAATTATGTGCTAGTATAGAGATGGTAATCATGTGATGTTTAATGGTTTAATATATAAAGGTCCTTGTAATTTTTTTCTAAGGTATAGACAAAAGATATTTTGTTTTATAAATATATTTAAAGGGTCGATGACATTTTTAGACCAGCAATAAAATATTCGGATTTTAAGCTAAATATTTTCTCTCACTGCTTTTAAATAAGCAGCTTCTATTCTTAAAGATAAAAAAAACAATTACTCAGAGGCATTACTTAATGTCTGATAAGTACTTGTTTTTTATTATTAAGCTTTATTATGTTTTTTTAATCATACAAACAGTTATTTATATACTTTATATAACTCCTGTTATCTTGTAATTAGAAATTTAACTAATAAATGACTTTTTTTTAAAAAACAAATACTTCAAGAAATAATTTGTTTTATTTTAATTTTATTTACTTTCAAAGAATTAAACATGTAATAATATTGCAAAAATTGAAATTCATATCTATTGCATTATTGTAGATAATATGAAAACAATATGTTTTCCCCTCCATATATAATTTTCAATTGTTTAGAATTATTAATATGTGTATAGCGGGAAAAAAACATCATAATAATAAAAAAATAAATTGTTTCTTAACTAATAAAAATGTGTTCATAAATATTAACTAATAATTTATTTTGCTTTTAATGTAGAATATAGTCTTCGAATCTATTGTCTTCGTAGTATCGATTGTCAAGTTAATATACGGAATAGCATATGCCAAAACTTTACATGTGTGTGTCCAAATAAGAAACCAATTCATGATCGCGCTTCAAGAAGTTGTATGAAAAGTAAATAATATTTTATTTTTTATTAATAATTATATGTTAAATTATTGATTAATAAAGAAAATAATTCCAATCTACAATACATATAAAAACTTGAGCATAATACCCCCTAAGTTTTAATGCTAATTTGTTAGTAAAACCCCCAAAGTGGTGTCTTTTTTGTCTAGCTTATAAATTATTGAAAAAAAAGTGGACCCTAATTACATGTTTGCTAAAATATCTTACTTCTTAATAATTATTGTGGTTTGAATGTTGAAGTTAGTTTCTTATTTAAAATTATAATGTAATCTTAACAATGCTATGCTGAGTTTGAAGACATTATGTGTCTAAAAGATTCACGCTTGCAAGCTGAATAGAAACTGTTTCATAAACGCTCAGAGTTTGTGTTTAGATCTATTTTCTTATTCCTGTCCTTCACTGACGATAGCAAATAGCTTGAAATCATGATCTGAAGGTGGAAATTAAAGTTAGAGATAGTGAATGCTTGCTCTGACGTTTATGTAAAAAAAAACTACACTTGATGGTGTTTTTGGTAGAATGCCATCTATTGTCATATATATATATTGTAACTGACAAAATCTTATAAGTGAACATATAATAATACTTTTTCACTAAGCAACTTGATGGTACCACATCAAAATTGCATCTCTCAGAATCATTCACCTTCACCAACAATGAGTAAATGTTATCTCACTTTAAATATTCGGCAACAAAGTGTGATATTAATAAATATTATCTCAGAGTATAATAAAAAGTACATGTAACTGTATTATATACAAATAGGAATAAACAAATTTAATATTATTTGTATAGCTAATGGATTTTCTCTAAGATTTTAAGTATAATGATATCAAGTCTAATGTTATCACAGGGTTGAAACTAATTGAATATAATAAATAAGCCATTAAAAATTGTATTATTTAATTTTAAATATTGTATGGATACAAATGGATAACAAAAGGTGTTTTATTGTAACCAAACCATTTCTCATAATAACTAAGTACTAAGATTTAAATTATAATTGCTAGGATTAGCAACTTATATTAATAGCACTACTTCTAAAAATCAGTGTATCTTTAAATAAATGTAATATAATAATAACATGCAACCATAAGTTACCTATTAGATAATGAAGACAAAAGTAAAACTCATTTAATAAATGTAAAATCAATGTGTTTACAAAAAAATTATAACAATAATAAATTAAGTTCTCATTAAATTCTGTCTAAAATTTTTCACTGTCCTTTAAATATAAGAGCTTTACCTAAATTTAAACTATGCTAAAACAAAATGTATACATCTATCTATATGGATGAACAATTCATTGAAGAATGATCTTTATTTATTATCTTATAGTCAGTCTCTTAAAATATGTAGATCTTTTATATAAACTTGGTTCATTTTTTTATAAAAATAATAAAATATTTACTATATATCCTTGGACCATATAACTACATGTGGCATTAAAAATTATCTATATTTTTACAGGTTAAAATGTACAACAACAGGATGTCTTTTACTACTCTGTAGGGTTATACTGTATAATAACAAAATATTTATGGCCATTGAGACTAAAGGATACTTAATATAGATACATGTGACATTACAAAAGATGCTTACCGAGGTTAAAATTATAAATACAAATTTTAATACAAATTGATAGGAGTTTCTCTCTGCTAAAGAGCAATATTATATGACATATAAAACTCATTGCCATGGAAATAATATAAGTCTATAAAATATTCTTTATAAAGATATTGTAATGTACCTATTGATAAAAATCTTAAGGGTCACTCATATTTAAAAATACTGTCAAATCTAATAAGGTGATAATAATTATAATCTTTTACACTGTACTATTCACATAGCTTATAATAGTTAAACATAACAAATATATTGGAATTTTATTTTAATGATCCATAAAACATATAAAATATATTTAACAAATATATTTGGAAACTATTAATTATAATAATCAATTTTAGTACCAACTTTTCTCCATCACATGTTTTACACACATATGTATGATATCAATCTTAAAATATAATTATATAATTTAAATAATACTACTTATATATTCCGGTTTAATTCTATTTTTCTATTATGAGATTTATTGAGAACAAGAAAAATAGATAATAATGTATAAAAAATATATTTCTATTACCCAAAGTTCTTTCAAAATATTTAAATTACATGATGATATATATTCATGATACATTTATTCAATGAGAAATTTTATTTACTCTTAGCATGTTGAAACCACTTGAGGATGTAATTTCTATGGAAATGCACAGAAATATGCTGTTTAAGTGGCCATATTGCTATATAATGTTCTATTCCAATGGTTAAGCATAGAAATAGTCCATTTACTTGTCTGTGGTGCCTATTTCTATGCTACAGCACAGAAATAGGACATTTATTCTGCTACAGAGGATGCCATCTCTTACAGTGAACTTTGTGCTATGCAATTTATACAAACAATCCTATTTTAAATTTTGCTATGGTATCTATTTCTACATAACAGCACAGAAATAGGACATATTATTTTGCTGCAGATTTATGTGAACAATCCCATTATTAACATTTTGATACAGGTATTTACATCACAGAAGTAAAATGTTTATTCTGCCGCAGCAACTGTTGCCACTTACGGTGAACTGTGTGTTACGCAGTTTATATGAACAATTCCATTTTAAGATTTGCTACGGTATTTTGTGAGGGTGTCTGTCAAAAGTCTTCAAATTCACATGCCCAAGTCATTATTTATCAAATCCAATGATGTAGTATGAGGTAATTAAAATTGTGGAAACTTTGCCCTGCTTCTCTAGACAAGGGTGACACTTTAATCAATTGTCAAAGGGGAGATATAAACATGATTTTTATGAAATCACGATAAAATTCACAATTGTGTGAGATAAATTGCAAGACTAATCGAAAATACAGGGTTTATTTTTATGTTTGCCATGTTGTTGTTTTGAATAAATTATTTCTTTTTATTCTTGTTAAAATTACAAACTTATATTTGCGTGGCCACGATGTTGTTTTGGGGAAATTGATTTTTTATTCTTGCTAAAATTAACAATTTTATTTGCTTGGCCACGATGATGTTTTGGAGAAATTATTCATTTTTCTTCATGTTAAGAAATTTGATTTGCATCGCCACGATATTGTTTTTATTCTTGTTAAAATTACAAATTTCATTTTAAAAAAATTAAAATTGAAAAAAAAAGTTTATCCAATTTATTTTTTATTTATTTTAGATAAATTTCATTAATTATGATTTTATTGTAAATCAAAAAAGCACTTTAAAGTTGAAAAAAAAGAGAAATGCCCAGTAATATTATAATTCTATTTGTTTACATTGAAATTACACCCTAAAGCAGTTTTTACATGCTAAGAGAAAACTACCGAAATCTTTAAAATAATGTAAAACAGGCAAAACTCACTATACATATTGCCACATACAGCAAGCTAGAGTAGTCAATGGATGCCAGAAGGCTTATGCATAAAATCCCCATCTAGTGCCTACTTATCCAATATCTGCAGACTAGTTTCTGGCTTATGGCCTACATCAGTGAGGAGCCTTTGGATCTGAAAGCACTGCACCTAGATCTAAGGATCTACTGCAACCCTCCAGCAGCCATTTTTTATCTCCACTTAACTACAAAACTATAAGTCTTAAACTGAAAACATCTTAATGTTTTCAATAAAAGCCCATTAACTTATATAGTCATATGGATCTGAACTGTTCAGTGCCCATACATTTTGGTGTATTTGGTTCTATAATAACCATAGCCACCACTATCCTAGTAGGCAGAATTGGTTTTAAGCCAATAAACATCACATGACCACCATTTCTTATGCTTGTGTATAACTTTTGTTAAAACAGGCAACGCTCACTATACGTATTGCCACCCACAGCAAGCTAAAGTAATCAATACATATAATGAGTTTTGCCTGTTTTAACAAGTTACACACAAGCATAAAAAGTGGCAGTCATGTGATGTTTATTGGCTTAGAACCAATCCTGCCTAATAGGATAGTGATGGCTATGATTATTAAAGAACCAAAGACACCAACATGTATGGGTACTGAACTGAGTTCAGACCCATATGACTAGATAAGCTAATGGGCTTAAATTGAAAACATTAAGGTGTTTTCAGTTTAAGACTCATAGTTTTGTAGTTAGGTGGAGATAAAAAGTGGTTGCTGGAGGATTGCATTAGATCCTAAGATCTGGCTACAGTGCTCTCAGATCCAAGGCTCCTCACTGATGGCCACAAGCCAGAAACTAGCCTGGGGATATTGGATGAGTAGGCACTAGATAAGTATTTTATGCACAAATCTTCTGGCATCCACTGATTACTCTAGCTTGCTGTGTGTGGCATTATGTATAGTTAGTTTTGCCTGTTTTAACAACAGTTATACACAAGCATAAGAAGTGGTGGTCATGTGATATTTTTTGGCTTAAAATAATGTAAAAAATGATTTAAATCCTTATGTGCTTCTAGGGTGGAAATCTCAAAGGCCAATATAAAAATTTATCTATTTATATCAAAAAAATCATGACAGAATTTATTCTTTTGAATAAGTTCAATATTATAATAATTTAAATATTAAGTAAAGTATAAAAAAGTTGTTTTTCTTCAACTTTAAATACGTTTTTGCAGTTTTTCTTGAGGTAAATTTTACAAATATTGATATGTTTAGAAAAATATTTAAAGAAAAGTTCAATTAATTTGAAGAAAGCTTCAACAACAAGATATAAAGTATATAGATGTTTATATGATAATTATTTCCTAAACATTTGCTTATATAACAGTAGCAGGTGAATAATTGAAGCTTTACCATTCCTTGAGTAGTTTAGCAAATTTCAATTTCAAGAACAATATCTTAATTTCATTTATCCATACATTTTTCACTTATTATAATGTATCAGATATTTCATTATTTATTTTGGACAATCTCAGACACATTTTCCAAAGAGCAAATGATTTGTAAAAAAATATATACTCTTTAATCTTCATAAAAAACAAGAGGAACATGACTAAATTTAAATATTGGACCAGTACATTTTATTCAATAAATGACTAGCAATAAAAAAGATCTCTCTTATTCACATATATTTATAGGTTTTTATCATGTTGATTTCATCATCATCTTCATTTATATTTCTTTACACTTTTACTCTTTTATGTGAAAAAATTCTAGTTTTCATAGATACACACATAGGGGAATATGAAAATGTCCTTTGAAGAAATTATAGCTCCCATAATAGTAAAATTATTTTAAAATCACAAAACAATATTTTAAAAACATATCAAAATAAAATATCTATTTCAATAAAATTAAATGTACAGATTATAATATTAAAGTAAATATTTTAATTATTACACATTTTTTAAAAAAATCATTTTATTTTGTCTATTTTTTATTGGGTTCACTATAGATTGCATTTTATTAAAATTATAACTTTACATAAATCTTTTAAAATAGTATTTCTTTAAATTAAAAATACATCAGAGAAACAAAATAAACTCTCATGCACACACATACAGAACCAAATACTATATTAAAAGTTTGTCACTATTGTAAATGGTTTTCACATTATGTATAAAGTAATATAATTATTATTTTATTAAAATTACTTTAACTAACATTCACATTTTTACAATATTATATATTTTATTAGAGTATTGTCCCTTTTAAAAGTTAACTTTGTACATGTGTGTACTATTAAAATTAAATAAGAAACCATCATCATCCTAAAGTTGATACAAGATCTTAAAAAACTACAAATTTATAAAAAAATATCTTTGAATTCTAAAATTTTGCTTTACAGGATATGAAACAAATAATATTATCTTTATAATAAACCATTAAAAATTTTGAAGTTATTTGAATTGTTGTATTTTAGTGATAATAAATATCCATCACATTTGCCTTCCTTTTCTGTAAAAACTTTTTGAGTTTATAAAAACTTCTATGAACAATTTTATAAAAATATCAATGTGTTTAATAATATTCTGAATTTACTACCTTCACATTTAGATTTAATAAACATTATTCTTTTAAGAAAGGAAAAATTTTAATATATCTTCTTTTCATTCATATAATTAAAATTAATATAAATTGATTACTTCAACAGATCTGTAATATATGCTTTAGGAATACATAAAAAAATTTCTCTTATGTTTTATACCAGAATATATTTTAAACAATGCCGCATATATGAAATAAACCACTAATTACTTCATTTAATAGAAAATTCATATTTCTTACAGTCTTAATTTATTTCACAATTAGATTAATATGATACTCTTTAGTATTTATAGCACTAAAACATTGATTTCATTTCTACTATTAATTTATTTTATTTATCTATGATATGGGTCTTAAATAACATAACTATTATTTAAATATAAACTCAATAATTTTAAAAAATCTATTAATGAATAAACTAACTACTTTTTGTACACTGATATAATAATTCTTTCATGAAATAAAAATAATTAACAATTATCAGCTTTCTCATAACAGAATCATAATCATTGTCTCTTCGAATTATACCCTCTTATGATTTGTAATAATTATATCAATGACCTCTCTAAATAAACTGGTGATCATTAACAAAATTAACAATGTATAAAATAGATCATATTTATTTAATGTATAAGATTTAAATCTAACTGGATATCTATGAAACAATTCTATAGTCGCATTAAAATAATTCTTTATATTCAGTAATAATGTGCCCAATTTCCTTATTATAAATATGAAATATTTATACCATACAAAATTATCAGTATGATTATTATTATTGCATTCATAACTATTTATACCTTGTCTTAGTATTTTATATCAATAATTATATTTATAACAATACTAAGTATTATCAAAAGCAACAAAATCAAAAATATACATATCTGGATAAAATAATTTAATTTCTAAGATGTCATAATGACATATTAAACAATTACTATTAGCTCTCTTGTCATTACTTATAGAATAAGATGAGCCATACTTTCTCACTATATTTGATTTATTTTCAAATATTTTCTACAGATCATGTTTTCTAGTATAATAATTACTTTTATTATTTTAGTATGACTTTCATTTACTTTATTAAATCTATATTTTTTTTATTCTTGAATAGTTATTATACAAAATCACTTTCATTTTATAGCTATAAAGGCAATCATTTTTAATAAATAACTCAAAAATTATCTGGTTTGGGCAGAGTTAAACATGTATCAACTTCACTAACTTTACTATCAAGTAGTTTCTCAATGTACTTCTTATTGTTTATGATAATATTGTCTTTACTATTACCTATTACATTATTCTCTAAGCAAGTGTTAGTGCATTTACTAGTTTCTATAAATTATTCTAATTCAACTTTAGATTCAACTTGCATTTCACTAGAATCAGCTTTCATCTCACTAAGCTTAGTATCTGGATTACTTCAGTTCTAACTTTATTTAAATTGTCTTTTAAATCTACTTTAGATCCAACTTTTATTTCATCTATCTTAGTATCTAATTTAATAAATTTAACATCTGAATACATATTAGATTTCATAAGCTTAGAAACATCTAAAAAATGAATCCCCTTTAAATTCAGTTATCAATTAATTTAATCTGGTATTTCTGTGAGCTATATAGTCATCAAAATTAACTATAGATACATTCAATTTAGCATCAAAATCTGTCTAAATTCAACTAGAAATTTATGCTCTTTAACATATAATTTATTAAAAAAATTTGTAGACTCATCTTATATAGCATTTAACTTGATAAACAGCTTTCTAAATTTTTTCTACATCTTCTCTATTCCTAGCATCAAATTCAAATTTTCACTTTCAATTTCAGACCCACTTTTAACTTACTTCAGTAAATAAGCATAAAATGTTAATAAAGAAATTACAATTGAAATAAATAAGCACTTTGAAAAAAAAATCTAATTATTAATACTAAAATTACCAAATATTTACCTCAGGGTACCAGCATCTTGATTATTCCAAAGAAAACATTTAATAAAAGGCACAAACAAAATTAACCAATATATTTATCAATAAAAATGCTTTATATGTTCAAATATGGGTCAAACATTAAATAACTAATATCACAATTATAAAAATTTCAAAATAGTATTAAAATTCATCACCTTATTATTATAAAGATCACAAAATCATCATCATCTAAGATCACATTAAAGTAAATGCTATTTTCAACTGAATTAAAATACACATTGAAATTGACAATTGTAATACTTGATTTACAGCATTATACGTCAAATTATAAATAAAATATTTTTTTATTATCTGACCACATATTATGTCTAAATTATTATTGAGCCATGCATTGTATCACCAAACTGTACAATGAGAAATCTTATAAACTAACATATAATCCTACTCCTCCCTAAGCAACCACATGGTACCTAGCCAAAATTTATAACTGCCAAAATCTTTTAATCTAACCAGTAGCAAGGAAAGCACATACTTACTTTAAACAAAATATGTTATTCTCTACTATAAATACTTGGCAACAAATTGTGTATTAATGAATATTATTTCAGGGTTATAATTTTAAAATGCACATAACTGTATAATATGCAAATAAAAATAACCAGATCTAATATTATTTGGATTCTTTCTAAGATTTCGCATATAATGATACCACATCTAATGTTATCTTGAGATTTAAAATATTTGATTATAATAAATAAAAGATTTAAATGTTTATTATTTAACTCTAAATCTCATACAGATCATTAACAAGGTGTATTTTATTGGATTCAAATCACCCCTCCTGGATATTGTGATCGAATACAATGTTCCAGGTGCAATTGTTCAGACAGTCAGCAATCTACTCAACAACAGAGATTTTTCTCTCTCTTGATGGAAAGATCTCACCAAGTTTCAAGCCATACAAGTTGATCTCTCAAGGATCTCCTCTCATACCCTATTCTTTGTGGCATACATCAATCCTCTTATGATGGATATGAAAAAAACCTCCCAGGAGTATTTGTTCCCTCTCAACAAAAATCTCAATGTATTTGCATACATAGATGATGTCATGGTCATACTTCCCCCCATCAAATACCTTCCCCATCTCATGAACATCTTAAACAGAAATGCAATGAAACTAGGCTTACAAATAAATTATAACAAATCATCCATCTGGAAGATAATGTCTGGCAAACAAATTAAGTCACCCGTCTCTGCAAAACTCCAAAGAGGTTCTAGGTTTCCCAATTTTCAAACCTCTAATTGCAATAACAAATGAAGTCATCCTTCAATCAACTGAATCTATCACCACTTCACTCTCTAGAGTTTACATCTCACTATATGAAAAGGTAGGCCTTCTCATGATCATAATGCCAAAAATCTTATATTATCTTCCATTCATTAAAATTTCAAAACAAAATTAAATGATTATGCACCAAACATCTTTGGAGAGAAAGGATGGTGGTAATTAGCTTATAAAGTATCCAATGGCCATGCAGGTACAATGGCATATTATTCCACTAGATACAGGCAATCATATTACAAAAAAACAATACTCTGTATAATCTTATCCATCCCTTTGGATACTCCAACATTATTAAAAAAAATTGTACAGTTGATCATCCACCACCTTTTATCAAGTCATGGGTATCATCACTAATAGAACACTTAAAACTATATAATTTAACCATGCCCATTCATCTTGACTGAAAAATTAGTCTATGGAAGCATACAGCCTAATCAACTCGTAGCTTATTAAAACCAGACTAAATGTAACCAACCAAAGACTAATTACATACTTCAAAAGATGGAGTATAGAACCCAAATTCCTTGACTTCATTATTAAAATTAATTTTAATGCACTTTCCATGAATTGGTTTTTTAATCACCAAAGAAGTCTTTCTAGCATCGACCCAATATGTGGTCTGTGCTCCTGTGAAGATGAAACCATAGAGCATATACACTGATGCCCAGAACTTAAAAAACTGAAAGATAAATCATCAACTCTAACATAAGAACTGACATAATTCTCTCACTTAAAAACACAATTTGTAATGGAAAAGTTTCAATAATAAGACTCTCCTTCTTGTCCTTTATACCATATGGATTGTAAGATGCAAAACATTCATGGAATTACCACCCTCACAAGTCATACCATTGTTTTATTAAATGCTCAAAAAAGTTAAGCTACACGATTAGCTTCTTGCTTCCAGTAAAGCCTTTGATGAAACCTGGACATTAATTTCACTACCTTCTTCCTGTTTCTCAACTCCAACCAACTCAGCCTTTTAGATTAGGCAATTTTAAACTTACACTTATATAAAACACTATAACCATGTTAACCAATTTTTAAGTAGCTCACACACTGTACACACTTTCTTCACTGTACCCAACCACATAAGTGGTATAACAGTTGTGTTCCCAAAATCCATTCTAGCTAGATGCCAAACACAACATTAACATAATCATGTTATTGTACAATTTTTATTTTCATCAAGATGTAATCACTATATATTATTAATAAATTATTATTGAAATAAAATGAAATCATATTTTACAATAACTAAGTATTATTGCTAGGATTAGTATCTAATATTAGTAATATTATTTCTAAAAATTGGTGAATATTTAAATAAATGTAATATGATATCATGTGACCATAAATTTCTCATAGGATGACAATTGTAAAAATATGAAACATGGAAGTCAAAATTTAATAAATATAAAATCAATTTATTTATAAAATAAAATAAAAATTATATCATATTAAATTAAGGTTCTCATAAAATTCTATATCTATAAGATTTCAAATGTCTTTTAAATGTAAGGGCTTTATTTAAATTTAAACTATGTTAAAACAATATCCATATATGTATCTACACATGTTGTTGGACAAACAATTCATTGAAGAAAGTTATGTAAGTATTAATGAAACTTCAGTATTAAACAATTATTAGGCAACTAATGCAAAAACATGCTTTATGTGATCTTTATTTATTATTATATAATCATTCTCTCAAAATATCCATCTTTTTTCTATAAACTTTATTCATTTTTTATAAAGATAATAAAATATTTATCTTATATATGCAAAGCATGTAACTACATGTGGCATTATAATTTACCTGCTCCTACAGATTAAAATACAAATTATCAGAAGACCTTCTCTCTATTGTGTGATTATACAATACTATAATAAAATATTTATAGCCACAGAAACTAAAGGATAATTAAACATAGGTACATGTGATGTTACAAAAGGTGTTTACCCAGGCTAAAATTATGGTAAAATTATAGCACAAGTTGTTTAGCACTTCTCTCTATTAAACAACAATATCACATGACATGTAAAACCCATCACCACTGAAATAATAGATCTACTAAATATTCTTTATAAAAACAATTTCTAATATACCTCTAGCTACACAATTTAATGGCCTCACATTTAAAAGTACTTTCAAATAACATCATGTGCTCATGATAAGTATACTGTACTATTCACACACCTCATAACAGTTAAACATAAGAAATACACTGAAATTCTATTTTAAAGATCCATAAAACATATAAAAAATATATATAACAAATATATTTAGACAGAAAATATTTGACCTGTTTTTCACATGCAACTTAAATGTTTGTATAATAGACAAATGATGTACTCTATGCCTATAGAGGGATCTCTCAAACCTCAACTCTTGATAGACTTTATAAATAGCAGCTATATTATTTTTAAGATAAATTCTTACTTATATATGCTAATCTGAAGCATTATGATTTGAGAGCATAAAGATACTGACTTCTTCATTTAGTTTCTATATGTCCTTTAAAAAGAACTTAATATTAACTCATTGTAATCAATAAGATTTTGTGTAAGTAAATTTGTGAAAGGAAATAGTGAATTTAAAAGTGAAGAGAGTAACATGTTCATGCTCTCAAATCATGATGCTTCAGATTCACCTATGTAAGTAGAAATTTACATTAAAAATAAGATAGCCATTCTTATCTTTATAAAGTTTCTATCATGTGCTGAGGTTTGAGAGATCCCTCTATAGTCAAAAACTACATCATTTGGCTATTATGAAAACATTTAAAGTGCATGTGGAAAAAAAGTTAGTCTTTCTCTCTTTAATTATATACTTAATATGCAATTAATAAATAATCAGAATGTAACAAATATATTTGGTAACTATTAAATATAATTATCAATTTTCGTAATAATCTCTCTCTAATACAAGTTTACACACATACATATGAGATCAATCTTAAAATATAACTATATAATTTAAATAATACTACCTGCATAACCCTGTTTAATCCCATTTTCTTATTATGGAAATTTTTATTTTATTAGGAACAAGAAAAACAGATAATAATAATAATACATTAAAAATATATTCTATTACCCAATATTCTTTCAGTCTTTTAATTTCATAAAAACAAATTAAAAATATATTTATTCAAGTATAGATTTTTAAAACAAAGTAAAATTGATTTAAATTCTTCAGCACTTCTAGGGTGGAAATCCCAAATGATAGTGTAAGAATTTATCCTTTTAAGTCAGGAAAACGACATAATTTTATTCTTTTGAATAAATTAATTAGTGCAGGAATTTAAATATTCAGTACAGTCAAAATAATTTGTCTTTTTTTCATTTTAGTTTTCCTTGAAATAAAAAAATGTTCTTTTAATTTAAAGAAAGCTTTTTTTAAAAAGATATTAAATATTCAGACATTTATAAGATAATTATTTCCTAAATATTTGCTTTTATAACAATAGCAGATAAGTAATTAAAATATGAACATTCCTTGAGTAGTTTCGCAGATTTCCATTTCAATAAAAATATTCTATTTCCATTTTATCTGTGCATTTTCATTTATTATGGTGTTTCATGTGTTTTGCTATTCATTTCGGACAATCTTGGATACATAAATAGCAAATAATTTGTAAAAACGTCTATTCTTTCACCGTCACATGCAACACTGAGCAATATGGTTAAATTTAAATATTGGTCGAGTACACTTTAACCAGAAAATAACAAGCAATGAAAAAAAACATTCACCTTATGCATGCATATTTATAAATTTTTACCATGTAGCTTATTACAGTAGCAACTTCACTGAAACTTCTTAACTCTTTGAGATTTTTTATGTTAAAATTTTCTACACTTTCCATTGAGACAAATATATTGGCAAATGATAATAAAGTATTTGAAGAAATTATAGTTTCAATCTTGCAAAATTATTTTATAAACACAAAACGTTATTTTAAGACTGTATTAAAATAAAATATTATCTATCTCAATAAAATTAAGTGTACAGATTATGATATTAAAATAAATATATAAATTAAAATAATAAAAAAATCATTTTCCTTTGTTCATTTACTATTGTTCTCACCATAAATAGCGTGTTAATAAATAATTTTACCTACATCTTTTAAAATAGTAATCCTTTAAGTCTAAATTAGATTAGAAAAATAAGTTCAACATTCATGCACACGCATACACATTCAAATATTATATTACACGTTTATGTCACTACAGTAAATCATTTTAACTTTATGTATAAATTAATATATATTACTTTATTAATCTTATTTTAACTAACTTATTCACGTTTATAAAATTAAGTATTTTACCAGTATATTGACCCTTTTAAAAGATAACTTTGAGGAGGTGTATACTTTTAATTTTAAATAGAAAACTATAATTTTTAAAATTATATACAAAATCTTAAAAATTACAAATATGTGAGAAGACATCTTGGAATTGTAAAATTTTGCTTTACAAGGTATAAAAATTAAATATTTTCTTTATAATAAAACAATAAAAAATGTAAAGTTATTTGTATAACTGTATTTTAGAGGTATCAACGATAAACGCAAGTGAGACCCAAAAGAGGGAGAGAAAAGAGAGGAAAAAGAGAAAAAAATGAGAAGAAAGACATTTTTTTTATTCAGCTATATACATTTCATTTTGTTAACAAGAGAGAAACACTGATAGAGTATAGGAAAGAAAACGAGATATAGTTTAAAAACACAGAATTTCTGCAAAAATTCAGCTTTGGGGCTGTGTATGTGCATATGTGTGTGTGGATGGTTTGACCTAGACAGATGCCTCATACCAGTTGGAAGAATCAATTAGTCTTTCATGTTA
This sequence comes from Epiperipatus broadwayi, assembly GCA_028023455.1. Lineage (NCBI taxonomy): Eukaryota > Metazoa > Onychophora > Udeonychophora > Euonychophora > Peripatidae > Epiperipatus > Epiperipatus broadwayi. Next base: position 5,416,280 of record JAQFVV010012475.1, on the reverse strand, counting down.
TAATTCTATGTAATGTGGTTTCTTTTTTCTTTCTCATGTGTCATAGCATCGGCTGGGAAGCAAACCCGCTAACCCGGGACAACTGCTTGTAAGGCTGCTGTGCTGATCTTCCGACCAGCAACACTTGACACTTTTTTTTTAATTTTTGTCATGTGTTACAATATTTTAAATAGTTAAAGCTTTACTTCATTACTTCATTAGCATATAAAGTCCATAATATATATATATATATAATTTAATAGCAGTTGAGGCAGGTTTGAAAGTAACCGAAAGTACTTCTGCGGATTTAAAGATTGTTTGAATTGTTTATAAACCATTTAAAAATATTATTTCAATTATAATTACAATATATATATATATATATATGTGTGTGTGTGTGCTTTGCACACAGATAATGAATCTGATAGCTGTAAATAAAATCAATAATATTCTAAAATTTAATAAGCTGAGCCCTTTCAAGAAGAGTCATATTCCCAAATTCATAGCTACTAGAATGTTGAAAACTATATCAATGTCAATGAAAATGTATGCAAATTAATGTAAAGTTGCTATAATGACCATTTTCGAAAAAGAGAAAAGCAGGTCTCTCTTTTATTGATTGATGTAAGATTACTTGCTATTTATCATGCCTTCCTGACCTTGCATTTGGTGTCATTTCTCTCAACGCAGACAACATTAGCCGTGGTTGTTTGAAAACTATGGCCAGTTATTCTTTTGTATTCAGCAAAAATTGGATTACCTTCAAACTTAATTTTAGTCTTATTATAAAGTATCTGTGCTACTCTGGTTGGAATTTTGGTTCTAGTTTCTCCATAATAAGAAAGAAAACAAACCAAAAATTCTCATTCCATACATCTGTTCAATAGCTAAAAATCTTAGTAACAAACTCTCTTGCAACTTTGAAGTCACTTTTCATTCACCTCCCAATACCAATAGACTCATCAACAATACCAAAGATAGGATCAAACATCAATCACTGCTCAAGTTATTTACAAGATCATTTGTCCCCAAAGAAATTGCCAAGCATCATATTATGGAGAAACCTTAACAAACATTGCAACCAGAGTAGCAAAGCATAGATACCATTATAATAAGACTAAAACTATATTTGAAGATAATTCAATTTTTGCTGAACACAAAAGAGACACTGGACATAGTTTCCAGCCAACCACTGATAGTCAACTGCTCTGAGAGAAATGACACCAAACGCAAGATCAGGAAAGCATGCTATATAGCAAGTGATACTATATCAATCAATAGAAGGTCTGCTTTTCTCATTCTCAAAAATGGTCTTTGTAACTACTTTACATTTATTTGCATACATTTGCATTGACATTGATATAGTTCTCAACATTCTAGTAGCTATGAATATTGAAGTCTGAATCCGCCTGAAAACACTCAGCTTATTAAATTGTAGAATATTATTTATTTTATTTACTGTTATCAGCTTCATTATCTGTGTGCAAAGCACACATATTATGGATTTAATATTTTAAGTGAAAGAGAAAGAAAGACAAAAAAATAAAGAGAGAAAGAAAAGTTATTAGCAAGTGTGTAGTATAAACAAAACTGATAATAATTGCTGTTTGACTAACTCAGCTGTCAATTAATTATAGGTGATCAGTTATAAAATAAAGACATTTCAAGCCCCCCAAGTGGATAGGAAATATCTCAATTATATATTACCATTAGGAGGCTGGTATCATAAATGGATCAATGATGTCAGCAATACAAAATGGATAAATGTCAAGAGAGAAGCTGGGACAAAATTATTTATTGCATACTAATGTTCAAGTAAGAATTAGTGTAAGTAATACATGTGAATTGGTGTCATCTAACTCATCTAAAAGAAAAGAAAAAAACTAGGAATATTTTATTGTAAAAAGAATTTAAAAAAAACAAGAAATGCCTTGCTGAGACTTTAGATTACTTTGTACGAAAAGCTGGAGGCCACTGGAAGTCCTATCAATCTGAATGGGAAAATGGAGAAACATATCAAAAGTTGACAACAGAAAGTGATAATTTCAGTGACTGCAGGGCCTTGTATCTCACTTCACTGTGGGAAAGTAAATGCCAGAAAAGTAGAAAACAAGAAGCCCACTTTGATTCAAACTCAAGCTTACCAATGAATACATCCAGACAGTGATCAGTCTATGATTTTGAAAAACAGTAACCAATATAATTGAAGGAAATTCACATGTCATAATCTGTATGTCATATATACATATACTCAATGACAGAGGTGCATAAAAGCTGATTTTTTTTGTTTGTTTGTGATCATTGCCTAATCAACAGTACTTCCAAATGCAGGAACCCAAGTAACCTGTGAAACAAAATTTTACTAATAACTATTGACATTTCATTTCAACATCTTTTTTTTCTTTCATCAAATATCAAACAAGATATTAAGAATTTTATTATCAATTAATGTTATTTTACTATTATGCTAGATTTAATTTTAATTTTTATCAATAATGTATATCAAATTATATATGTGTATTTTAGTTTATCTTCATGTATTTTAGACTAGATGTTCATTTGGAGGGAGAGAGAATGTGTATGTAAACATTTTGTGATGGCAAGGTTAAACCTCAATGACATGTGTGTGAATGGATGTATGGCAGTTGTGGGCAGACCTTAAATGAAAAAGAGGTTATGGAAATGGTAATAAAAACCAGGTAAGAAATTAATTTTTTTGTATCAATTTGGGGAGCTGCAAAAATTAGAGTGATAAATGGGTACAGATTAACACAAACATACTTAGATAAAATTAAACATCTAGGGTATGTGTAAATTATTATATCATTGATGAGAGAGATGTGTACATGTGCATTTTTTCTTGTTTATTGGTTATATAAATAACACAAAGTGATCAAATTATTCACATTAGCTGAAAAACATTTACATATCATAATTGTATCTGTGTAATACTTTCCATGTTCATTTCTTATTGTTATTAATTATTAAATGTTCATTAATTCTGTGAGCAATTCTATCTTTATTGATTATTTTGAGATGTAACTATTCTTTGGTAAAAGTGGAATAAACTGAATCAGATATTGAAAATATATATTTATTTAGAAATTATAAAACTCTTATGGACTGTTGCTCACAGGTCATCATCAAGTAAAGATAAATTATGAAGCTCATTAAAAGATGAAATAATTTTAATAAGTCATGATAGATAAAATATGAATCATATATATTTTAATATGTACAATAGTACTAGTGGATAAATATGTATTTGAAATCTGATTATCTTTGGTGCCTATGGAAGAGGATGAGAGTGATCTTATCACCATAAATTATTTATATAGGAGTGTAAATATGTGCAGAACAACAGTGCAAATAATTTGTTTGTTTTTATCCCTCAGATAACTTAGTGGTGGACCTTCTATTGATAGGTAAGAGAGGCTGTAATAGTCATAAGCTGATCTTGTAAAGTTGGTGCACTAAGTGATATCCAAGGGAATAATATTGATCAGTCTATCCTGAATGTGAGGATCTAAACACTTTGATATATCTACACCATTATGATCTAGGTATTCAGGTGAAAACACAAACTGTTTCTATATTCAAATAAATGAAACTTTGGTGTCTTCAAACTATTCTAGTACAAAGAATTTGGTGCTTTCAACTGAGAACTTAATAGACACCACTTACTAGGGAGTGGAAATGGGCATGGTAAAGGAAAGAGAGGTAAATAAAATCTTAGACATTATATATATATATATATTGTAACCTTTAATAAAATAGATGGAGGGCAGCGATGATGATGAAAATTTGCCAGAAAGATGAAGAAATGAGATGAAGAGAAAAAAAGGAGAATGAATGATGATGAGCTAAGATGACATGAGATGATGGAAAAGAGATGAAGACGATAAGGAAGATTAGAAAAATGAGGTGAAAGATAATGATAGAAATGGATGAAGATGAATCAAGATGATGGAATGAGAAGATGGAGATAAAGATAATATGGAATGAAGGAGATGGAAATGGAAAAAATGAAATGAAGATGAAAATAAACTAAATAGAGACAAACTATTAGGGACTCCTAACGACTTGGCTCAGTAAGGTTATAATAAAGTCAAGAATGAATGATGAACCAGAGATATACAATCAGACAGAGACCAAATCTAATACCAATGCAAATAACTATTGGGGTATGTTTAATAATTTAACATAAATAATATAAAAGACAATTTAAATCATTATTTAATAGTTATAACAGCTGGCCTACTATCAGATCATATACTCTGAATAAAACAAATGATACTTTTTTTGAGGACTATCTCACTAAATTATATTAACAAAGTAACAACAGTAAACAATCTCAGGGGTTTTAAACTAAACCCTTGTGCAAGATAAAAGTTTAAGTTGTCTAATAAATGATTGCTTGGATTAATAAACCAGTGAGTGATATCTTGGCTGACTAATCATGGCATAATAAAAGACAATATATCAATTTAAAGATTTGATTAGTTAATCTAATTTAAACTAATTATGGCCTATTACCTAAGACATCACTCGAGCTGGGAAAAGGAGAAGGGTACTTTTTATGCCTTTCCACATACTCACAGACAACCTACTAATGATATTAAATGCAGATGGATTTTAATTTTAAAATATACAAGATAATATTAGAAAATGTGCAGTTTTAAAGCATAGTAAATACTCTTACAAATCACCAATATTCTTCATCTCACATTGCATAATCTTCAATCTAAGAAGATATAACAATAACTTACAAATCAACTTTAAATCAACATTCTATTAAGTATCTGTAATTATGTGATTATCTGTTACTGTGATTCAATCTGAGAATCACAAAGATTAGCATGGCTTTATATAATTTAAACCAGTATAAAATATTTTGTATAGGTTATGAAATTTTTTGTGAACTATTGAAACTTAAGACAATATCATATAAAAGAAAAAAAAACAGAAACTAAACTTTTTTAAATAATGATAAATTTGGTTTATTAATAACAATAAAGAATAAATATTTACAAAAAATTACAGGAACTAACATTGCCAAGATAGCGCTGTTATCTTTTAAACACCTTTACCAACAATCTTTATTTTGACTTACAGAGATTGCAACAATTTATTTGACAAAAGTCACTGATTATTCATCTTTAACTGTTTTTTTTTTTCTGTTTATTTTAATAAACAAAAAATATAAATAAATAGATATAAGAATAAACAGAGGCTATTTGATATTTAATTCTATCCAAATAATCTCCTTAAATAAATAGATTCTAAATCTCTTTACTTTAATTATAATGGTATGAGCTTAACAATCATAACCTTACGTTTAATTGACACATTTCACAATACTGTGGTGTCATTTAACAACCAGAATAATACACTAATAAGTTTATATTGCATACCATAAGCTAAGCAAAAGCTAAGCTGGAACTAGCATATATAGCATAAATTTTAAAATTATCATTAATTACACTTACATTATTAATATTATAGATAGTGATGCATTTAAATAAATCTAAGCTAACTTTAGATTAAATTAGATGCATGGGCCACTCATCAGAGGCCATTTATACCCATAATTCAAGAAATTCTTGTCCACATAAAATTATTAAAACAAATGTTTTAAAATTGAAATTTCAAAGACTTACAATTCGATTGGCAAAAACTCTGGTTAACTACTTAATATGTGTGAATTGCCACTTATAACCATATGCATAATCTACACACTTAAAAATACATATAAATTATGGTTGGTTGGTTAGTGGATGATAAAACTATCATAACAACACAATTAAGATATTGATATACCTTTAAGCATTAAAAATAGCTAAATACAAACTGAAGAAACAGAGTTCCTCAAACAAACATACCTTGTCATTACATATCTAAAACAAATGCAACATCACCTACTGTTGTGGAACTAGCATTAATACAGCATAAGTGACAGGCCAAAATAATTACACATATGCTCTGCAGAGCAGAATAACTTTCTAAGAATATGTTGGTTTCCAAAAATACCTATGTTTGAGGCAGAAAAGAGGATGCCTGGATCTTTGTTTCAGCACATCAGGAACAGAAAAGATGCACCAGAAAAAATATGATTTCCTCTATGGCATCTAAACACTTTCAAAACATGTGATTACAAGCACTAAAAATACACTATCTAATATATGATAATTCTCATTGGGAATGGAGACAATCACTTCATAGACAAGCAATAAAATAAGGATGGAGAACCTTGTCTACACCATCAAGCACACTAATAATAATAAAGCCTTAGCTTTATAAGGCTAACAAAGACTAAACTCATAACAAGATATAAACATCACATTAACAGACTAAGTCATAAACAAGAATTTTAAAGTACAATGCATTTAATCAATGTCAAAACCAACAATGTGAATTATGTCAACTGACTATTTAAGAACTACTTAAAAATTAAATGCATATAAAATTCTAGGCAAAGGTACAATGCACACATAATAAAATATTAAATATTAAAATATAGTGGCTAGTGGACATTTAAAAGACCGCGAATTAAGTACGAGAAAATTAATTCTCAACACGTATATAAAAATATTTGTGGTTATTATTAAGGTAGCATTTATAAAACAAATGAATGGGAAAACCCTCTGATAAACCTCTTTGGGTGTTTTATATAAAACTGAGTGAAATACCACACATTTAAATTAGCTAAGAATGAGGTATTAAAATCTCCAGGGATAAAATGATTAAAATATACTTTAACTTGTTCAACGATTATCAAATGTAATAATAATAATATTACCTGAGAATGGTAGTTTGTCTACTCATTCTAATAAACCCATTAAGACTAAAATTATAAAAATTAAATTACCTGGCATATTTATACCCAACAGTATTACACATATTTATAAAGTAAATATAGCATAAATATTTTTCCTGTTTTTTTTTTTTTATTATTATTTAAAATCAATAAAACAAAATAAAAATACAATAACTTTAGTTCATGGTTTCACCTTTTTCTGTACTGGCTACCCATTAACCAGATGTATATTATTTATTGAATACTATTTATCTGAAGGCATGAAGCTTCTAGTCAAAACATTTAATTTAAATATGGCAAAGATTTCCAAACGAAACAGATTCCATAGTTCTTTAAAGTCAATGCAATTCTTCCTTTAAAAATATTTTTAGTTTAAATAAGCAATATAATATAACATAATACTAATATTAATAAAATAATAAAAATAAGCCGATGATAAATGGTAGGTAAAATAAATGATCTAATATCATTTTGGGATTCCGGGTTTACTTAGACAATAATACAGCTTCAATTTCATTCCCATTTCTTTTTTTTTTAAAAAAAACACACTTTTAAGCAATTTTTTTTTTATTTACTTGCATACAATATTTTAAGATGCTTCTAGTTACTTTCTCTGTACTCTTCTTAAATAAGAGTGGGAGCATTTTATTGGTAGAAAATTCAATCTGTTAAAGAGTTAGAATAAAATATCACAGTTTTAAGTATAGGTATAAGCAATATTTCAGTTTATTATAACTATACGAGATAAAAGTTCTTCCTTAAATAATTGCAGTGCAAAAAAATTTTATAAAACTATTTTAAAAGCAGGTAATTAACATAATGAATAATGTTTTTTAATTAGTATCAGGCATAATTAATATAATGTTGGAATGTGGAATTAGATAGAAACGAAATCAAAACAAGAATATTGAAACTTTTAAAATATATAATTAAGTCACTACACATGTTTTTAAATTTTCCTCATTTAAATTTTAGTTTATTTAATGAATAACTTAGTAACTTTAGACTATATAGTTCAGTGCAATAAAAGTCATTTAGCCATAAAAAACTAGCTGCATATATTTTACATTCATTTCCTAGAAGATATAATTTATGTTGTTACTAGTGAAGATAGTATGAGTAAAATTTTCTTTTAGCATTTTTTATGATAGTTTTTAAAAGTTAACTGAAAGTTCAATGACAAGAAATGGTTACCTATTTCTTTAGCAGATGCTCATTGTAGTCTTGAAATAATTGAATATATAATTTACAATACTTCTGTTAAAGAAATAATAAACTTTAAAATATATTTACTACTTGTTCTGGAGAAGAAAGACTTCAGGAAAATTCAGAATTCAACTCTTTTAATACACTAAAACTTTTCTATTTATATCAATATTCTTTCTATCTCCTCCCAAAATTTTCACATCAATTTCATTTAATACAACCACTAAACACAATTTATTGTTTTTATCTGTAATTTATTTTACAATCAGCTAAAATACTGATTGATTGATAAATGACATCAATTTGATCTAAATGTTTGAATATCATGTGGTTTAATGACTTGAAATTAAAAGTTAATAATTGGTTTTTATGTAATATTAATAAAAAAAAATTATATCACATAAAATAAAAATAGAAATACTGATATAAAATTAAACTAATTTCATTTATCAAAAACTTTTTAAATACCTAATTATAATGATGTTATTCATTCATTTGTTTTCTAGTTTTTAATATGATAGCCAATTATTTATTCATTTATCTTCTTATATCTCTATGCATACACACCCACACCTACAAAGGGATGACTTTTACTTGACATCCACTAGTTAATTAAAACTTTTTAATGACTACAAATAAAAAAATATTTGAGAATATTATATTAAAATAACTTTTAACAAGGTAAGGCTACTTTATACTAAAGATTAAATTATTACTTGACTGTTTTAAGAAAATTAAAGATTAATTTTAAATCAATTTTACATTATTTATTCTATTTATAATATTAGCTCAATTATTAGATATAAACTAGAAACAAAGAAAACTAAAGTTATTTTATGACACATTTAACAATATATTTTATTATCTTAAATACTAACTTAAATATTCATTTTGAAAAAAATGCTATTTTACATCTCCAACAAAACTAATTACAAATATGATACTTATTTTGCACATATAATTATATCAATTTACTAAATATCACAACATTACCAATTATTATTACATCCTATTCATTAATTAACTAATTTCTTCTTTTATTATCATCATTTTTTTTTAAAATATATAATTGTATAAAATAGTTAAGCTAATATAAATTCTGGCAACTATTGGAACCAAGTGTAGTTTCACTTAGGTACAACATTCCCAACATTGAGGGGATAAATAATATAAAAAATAGTAATAATTACAATTTAAATATATACACCCTTTTAATTATAATCTAACAAGTAATGGCTAAAATTTAACAGACATTATTACTAAAATTACACCTCTGGTCTATTATACTTAGTTTTACAAATCTATATTTTGTTAGGATAAGGCAGGAGACTTCTGGCATTGTAGGTATCTCTCGAATTTAATTCTCTTTTCCTACCCTACCTTTTATTAAAGCAATACTCCTTACTAAAATTTTTCCTAAACTTTCGCTTACTGTTGCATTTAAATCTTGTCTTTGTATTCTTCACCTCTTTTCTCCTAATAAGTTTCTATCTAAGAGCCTTTATTTCAATCTTCTTGAACTTAATTTTAGCCTTTCTATTCTCTATTATTTTATCTCTTGCCTTCTTAAGACAAATAACATTGATCAACACTCTTTTCGCTCTTTTAAGTTTGATCTTAATCATTCCTAAATCTCTTTCTGGGTTAATCTCTTTCTTAAGAAAACCACATCAATTTTTTTTTTATCTTATCTTTAAGTTTCACTTGGCTTTACTAAGTTTTCTAGGATTTTTATATGCCTTTAAATCTTCATTGATCAAACCCATGTTCTTATCCATTGATTTAATAATCTGATGAATTTGTTTAGATAGTGATGTAACAAATTGTTTTTTATTTTATCTCTCTATTATTTAATCCAACTGATTCTTTAATCATTTTCTCATCTGTACTGACTACTACTACAGATTGTTTAATTTCTCTGTTCTCTAATTCTTTCTGTTCAAGACTATTCACTAACTCAATAGGTTCTATAAGTTCTTTTATTTCAATATCAATTACCTCAATATATTGATCAACTACTTTACTAATTTTTTGAGGATCTTCAGCTTCTCTGTAAACTAATCCATTTTCTTTATTGGCTTATTCAACAAATAACTGAGGATTCTCACTAGAAGCATCAATCAATATTTTAACTTCCTTCGGAACATCTATCAACTTCATATCTATTCCTTACCATTTACATTTTTATCAATTATTTTAACTAATTCTAAGCCTGCATCTTTATTCTTATTAGATAAATCAATAACCTGATCAACTATTTCTACAGATTCTGGTTTTTCCATAAACCAATCATGAATAATAAAGCCACTGCTCTTCGACTGACTATGAATATCCAATTCTTCTTGATCAACTATTTCTAAAGATTTTGGTTTTCCCAAAAACCGATCTTCAATAATCAAGCCTATGCTCTTTGACTGACTATGAATATCTAATTCTGGTTGCTCAACTATTTCTACAGATTTTGGTTTTTGTGATTGCTCCTATAATTCCTTAGCCTCTTCCTCTTTTTTAACATGATCTGATTGTAATTGTTTTCTCCATCTCTGGGAATCCTCTATCATTTTATTTAATTTTAAATTCAACTTTTGAAATTCTTCCCTAGCTTTTTGATATTCTTCTCTAGATTTTTGAGATTCTTCTCTAGATTCTCTACTCATCATTATTAACACATTTATCTTTGCATCCAATGATTTATCTTCAACTCTAACAACTTCTAGGCTAGTCAAACTTAAATTTTCATCTAATGATTCATTACCCAAGTAAGGAACCAGAATATCTGACAATGGTAAATCTTGGGACACTCCCAAACTATCAAAGTTTTCAATAATTTCCATTTGACTATCCATGGCACTTTTCTTTTCTAAACCTTAACTATATTATTTAGCCATAACAATATTAACGAGATACCCATTTCCTAACACCTCCTAACAATTAAACAATCAAAACCACAGCAACAATGCCACAATAAGAAACATTTTAGCCTCATGATTACTATCATTATAAGTTTTGTTCTCCTTTATATGAGTCTCCATTCACAAATATTCAAATAAATGAAAAAGTTAAAAATAATAATAATTTGTTAATGCACTTGATTAACAAGACAATAAGCATCAGGTAACATATAATACAGATACTTTAATCACATAATATCAGTAAATGCAATAAAAAAATCAAATATTTATTTGCATAAAGGCCATTCACAAACTGCACTTATAATAATACATTAACATTTTTTTCAATTTATACATGCTAATTTTAATTAGCTCTAATAAGTTCAGTAACTGACCTTGACTAATTATATATCAATTAGCAAATTCAAAAATTCTACATAAAATTAGAATTAACAGCAAAAATGATTCCAAACGAAGTCAGCAAAAACTAATAAAGATCCATCAACTTTTAACGAAAGCCTACACATCATAAATTGAGGCCTAAATGTTGGGTTCCAATTGTATCCTTTAATAAAATAGACATGGGGTGGTGATGATGATGAAAATGTGCCAGAAAGATGAAGAAATGAGATGAGGAAGAGAGAAAAGAAAAATAAGGAGAATGAATGGTGATGAGGTAAGATGATATGAGATGATGGAAAAGAGATGAATATGATAAAGAAGATGAAAGAAATGAGGTGAAAGATAATGATAGAGATGTATCAAGATGAATCAAGATGGTGGGATGAGAAAATGGAGATAAAGATAACATGGAATGAAGGAGATGGAAATGAAAAAAAATGAAATAATGATGAAAATAAACTAAATAAAGACAAACTATTAGAGACTCCTAATGACTTGGCTCAATGGGGTTACAATAAAGTCAAGCATGAATGATCATCCAGAGATATACAATTGGACAGAGACCAAATCTAATGCCAATGCAAATAACTATTACGGTATGTTCTATAATTTAACATAAATAATATAAAAGACAATTTAAATCATTATTTAATAGTTATAAGAGTTAGCCTACTATCAGGTCAAATACTCTAAATAAAACAAATGATACTTTGTTTGAGGACTATCTTACTAAATTATATTAACAAAGTAACAAGAGTAAACAATCTCAGAAGTTTTAAACTAAACTCTTGTACAAGATAAAGGTTTAAGTTACTTAATAAATTTAAACTTATTATGGCCTACTACCTATGACATCACTCAAGCTGGGAAAAAACAAGGATAATTTTTATGCATTTCTACATACACACAACCTACTAATGATATTAAATGCAGATGGATTTTAATTTTAAAATATACAAGATAATATAAGAAAAGGTGCAGATTTAAAGCATACTAAATACTCTTCTGAATCACTAATATTCTTCATCTCACATTGCATAATCTTCAGTCTAAAAAGATATAATAATAACTTAAAAATCAACTTTAAATGAACATTCTATTAAGTATCTGTAATTATGTGATTATCTGTTACTGTGATTCAATCTGAGAATCACAAAGATTAGCATGGCTTTATATAATTTAAACCAGTGTAAAATACTTTGTACACGTTATAAATTTTTTGTAAACCTTTGAACTCAAGACAATATCATATAAAAGTAAAAAAACAAACAGAAACTAAACTTTTTTAAATAATAATAAATTTGGTTTATTAATAACAATAAAAAATAAATATTTACAAAAATTACTGAAACAAATATTGCCAAGACAGCGCTGTTATCTTTTCAACACCTTGACCAACAATCTTTATTTTGACTTACAGAGATTGCAACAATTTATTTGACTAAAGTCACTGATTATTCCCCTTTAACTGTTTTTTTTACAACTGTTTATTTTAATAAACAAAAAAATATATAAATACATAAATATAAGAAAAAACAGAGGCTATTTGATATTTAATTCTATCCAAATAATCTCCTTAAATAATTAAAGATTCTAAATCTCTTTAATTATAATGGTATGAGCTTAACAAATATAACTTTAAGTTTAATTTATACATTTCATAATACTATGGTGTCATTTAACAAACAGAATAATATACTAGTAGGTTTATATAGAAAACCATAAGCTAAGCTGGAACTAGCATAAACAGCATAAATTTTAAAATTATAATTAATTACATTTACACTATTAATATTATAGCTAGTGATGCATTTAAATAAATCTAAGGTAACTTTAAATTAAATTAGATGCTTGGGCCACTCATCAGAGGCCATTTATACCCATAATTCAAGAAATTCTTGTCCACATAAAATTATTAAACCAAATGTTTTAAAATTGAAATTTAAAAGACTTACAATTCCATCAGTGAAAACTCTGGATGAACATATTAACTACTTAGTATGTGTGAATTGCCATTTATAACCATATTCATAATCTACATACTTAAAAATACATATAAATTATTGTAGGTTGGTTTGTTGATGATAAAACTATCATAACAACACAATTCAGACATTGATATACGTTTAAGCATTAAAAATAGCTAAATACAACCTGAAAAAACAGAGTTCCTCAAACAAACACATCTTGTCATTACAGATCTAACACAAATGCAACATCACCTACTGCGGTGGAACTAGCATTAATACACCATGAGTGATAGGCCAAAATAAATACATATATGCTCACCAGAGCTGAAAAACTTCATAAGAATGTGGTGGCTTCCAAAAATACCTATCTTTGAGACAGAAAAGAGATTGCCTGGACCTTGTCTCAGTGCATCAGGAACAGAAAAGATGCACAGGAAAAATATGATCCTCTCCATGGGATCTAAACACTTTCAAAACATGTGATTACAATCACTAATAATAAAATATCTAATATATGATAATTCTCCTTGGGAATAGACACCATCACCTCATGGACAAGCAATAAAATAAGAATGGAGGACCTTGTCTACACCATCAAGCATACTAATAATAATCAATAATGCCTTGCTCTATAAGGCTAACAAATACTAAACTAATAACAAGATATAAACATCACTTTAATTGAATAAGTCATCAACAAGTATTTTAAAATACAATGCGTATAATCAATGTCAGAAACAACAATGCTAATTATGTCAACCAACTATATAAGAACTACTTAAAAATTAAATTCATATAAATTTCTAGCGCAAAGGTACAATGCACACATAATAAAATATTAAATATTAAAATATAGTGGCTAGTTGAGATTTTAAAAACCACAGAATTAAGTGTGAGACAATTAATTCTCAATATTTATATAAAAATAATTGTGGTTATTATTAAAGTAGCATTTATAAAACAAATGAATGGGAAAACCCTCTGATAAACCTCTTTGGCTGTTTTACATAAAACTGAGTGAAATACCACACATTTAAATTAGCTAAGAATGAGATATTAAAATCTCCAGGGATAAAATGATTAAAATATACATTAACTTGTTAACTTGTTCAACGATTATCAAATGTAATACTACTAATATTACCTGAGAATGATAGATTGTCTACTCATTCTAATAAACTCATTAAGATTAAAATTATAAAAATTAAATTATATGGCATATTTATACCCAACAGTATTACACATATTTATAAAGTAAATATAGCATAAATATTTTTCCTATTTCTTTTTTTATTATTTAAAACCAATAAAACAAACAAAATAAAAATACAATAAGTTTAGTTCATAGTTTCAGATTCCTCTGTACAGGCTTTCCATTAAACACATGTATATTAATTATTGAATACTATTTATCTGAAGGCATGAAGCTTCTGATCAAAACATTTAATTTAAATACGGTGAAGATTTCCAAAGAAAACAGATTCCATGGTTCTTTAAAGTTAATGCAATTCTTCCTTTAAAAATATTTTTAGTTTAAATAAGCAATATAATATAACGTAATATTAATATTAATAAAATAATAAGAATAAGTCGCAATAAATGGTAGGTAAAACAAATGATTCAGCTGATAATATCATTTTGGAATCCCGGGTTTACTTAGACAATAATACAGCTTCAATTTCATTCCAGTTTCTTTTTTTTTAAACATATTTTTAAGCAGGTTTTTTTTTTTTAAATTTAGTTGCATACAATATTTTAAGATGCTTCTAGATACTTTCTCTGTACTCTTCTTAAATAAGAGTGGGAACATTTTACAAGTAGAAAATTCAATCTGTTTAATGAGTTAGAATAAAATATGACAATTTTAAATATAGATATAAGCAATATTTCAGTTTATTATAACTATAGCAGATAAAAGTTCATTAAATAATTGCAGTGCAATACACTTTTATAAAACTATTTTGGAAGCAGGTAATTAACATAATGAAGGAATGTTTTTTTAGTTAGTGTCAGGCATAATTAATATAATGTTGAAATTTGGAGTCAGCTAGAAACAAAATAAAAACATTGATATTGAAGCTTTTAAAATATATAATTAATTCACTACACATGTTTTAAATTTTTCTCGTTTAAATTTTAGTTTATTTAATGAATAACTGAGTAAATTTACTCTATAGTTCAATGCAATAACTGTCATTTAGCCATAAATATACTAGCAGTATATATTTTAAATTCATTTCATAGGAGGTATAATTTATGTGGTTACTAGTAAAGATAGCAGGGGTAAAATTTTCTCCTAGCATTTTTTTACGATAGTTTTTAAAATTTAACTGAAAGTTCAATGACAAGTAATGGGTTACCTATTCCTTTAGCAGTCACTCATTGTAATCTTGAAATAATTAAATATATAATTTACAATACTTTTGTTTAAAAAATAATAATAAACTAAAATATATTTACTACTTGTTCTGGAGAAGAAAGACTTTAGGAAAACTCAAGATTCAATTCTTTTAATACACTAAAACTTTTCTATTTACATCAATATTCTTCTCTCAAAATTTTCATGTCAATTTCATTTAATACAACCAATAAACCCAACTTATTCTATTTTTTAACTGTATTTTTTTTAAATCAACTGGAAAACTGATTTATTGATAAATGACATCAATTTGATCTAAATGTTTGAATATCATGTCATTTAATGACTTGAAATTAAAAGTTAATAATTGGTTTTTATGTAATATTAATAAAAATTTATATATCATATAAAATAAAAATAGAAATACTGATATAAAATTAAACTAGTTTCATTTAGCAAAAACTTTTTAAATATCTAATTATAATGATTTTATTCATTCATTTGTTTTCTTGTTTTTAATATTATAGCCAATTATTTATTCATTTATCTTCTTATATATCTATGCATGCACACCTACACACAGAGAGAGATGATTCTTACTTGACCTTCACTAGTTAATTATAACATTTTAATGACTACAAATAAAAAAAATATTTCAGAATATTATATTAAAATAACTTTTAACAAGGTAAGGCTACTTTACACTGTTTTAAGAAAATTAAAGATTAATTTTAAATTTATTTTACATTTTTTATTCTATTTATAATATTAGCTCAATTACTAGATATAAACTAGAAATAAATAAAACCAGTTATTTTATGACACATTTAACATTATCTATTATTATCTTTAATACTAACTTAAGTATTTATTTTGAGAAAAATGCTATCTTGCATCTCCAACAAAACTAATTACAAATATAAGATGTAATATGTTGGACTATTTCCATCATTTATGAATGAATGATGAATGTACAGAAAATTTTAAACTTTATTTAATCTTTCCAAATACAAACAATTTGTTAGTAATAACATACAAATAAACAATACAGATTAGTAATTACACAATGTTTCAAGTAGTATTATTCTTCACTCTATTGTCACTGTGCATATAGGCCAGCAACAACTGAAGAAGAGTGAAGAATAATACTACTCAAAACATTGTGTAATTACTAACCTGTATTGTCTATTTTTGTGTTATTACTAACAAGTTGATTGTATTTGGAAAGTTTAAATAAAGTTTAAAATTTTCTGTACATTCAACATTCACTCATAAATGATGGAAATATTCCTACATATCACATCTTATAATATACCAGCATTACAAACCTTCAGATAATTACAAATATGTTATTTACTTTGCACATATAATTATATCAATTTACTAAATATCACAATATTACCAATTATTATGACATCCTATTCATTAATTAACTAATTTGTTCTATTTTTATCATCATTTTTTGTAAAAACAGATAATTGTATAAATGGTTAAGCTAATATAAATTATGGCAACTATTGGAACCAAATGAAGTTTCACTTAGGTACTATATATATATATATTGTACCCTCACTTCCAGGAAATATATAAAAATGGGTCTAGCTCAGATAATGATTATGCTCGGCTAAAATGCATATAATTGACAATAGAAATATTCCACATTAATATTAATTATTCTACTAGCTCAAATTAATAAAAATAATAATACTGATTCGGTTTACAAAATAAATAAATAAATAAGTATTTATTAAATCATGAGACTAGGAAGTGAGATACAAGTGATAATAAAGAATTCATTGGGCCAATATCCCACAGGATACTACCTCAATGGCATAAGAATACTATCCCCCTATTACTGTCTCAAATAATAAATTTATAGCATTCTTACGACTTCAATAATAACTAATCATTAAGATTACACTAGTAAATAAATCTTAATCTTTTTATTTAAAATAATTTAGCTAAATAAATTTCAGGTTCTTAAACTAAGTCAATCAAAAATTACTGTAGTAAAGCATGATAAAAGATTTAACATCATACTCAACCACACATAACTATTAACAACAACAACAATAATAACAATAATAATAATAATCATCATCATCATCATCTTCATTGTATGATTTAATCTTACTTATCTTTTTCCCCATTATAATTCTTATTAACCATAATAACAATAAAGAAATAATATAACATAATCTTTTATTTTTCATGTGATATCGCAATAAATATGTGCTACTGTCTTATAATCTGAAAAATATATATGTGGCAACAGTAGCATTATAATTCTGTGTAATATTATAATAATTAACTTATTACCATAAAGATAATGTAAATATAATTTCTTAAATAAATAATCTTAAAAAATATTATAATTTTTAAATAATACTTTTATTTATTTCTGTGCAAATGTTATGTTTTGGTTCAAACTTTCTGTGGTTCAAATGTTTGCAGAGTGGAAAAGAAATCAACTTAACATACAAATTTAAAAAAAAACAAGTTTAACAAAATTTTTATTACAAGAAAATAAACAATAATCTATTTACAATATTTACAGTTTTCAAATAAATCTTGCACAATTACAATTTTGTTATTCATAGCAAACTAATAAAAATAAAATATAAATTAAGTCTTCACTCTGACTTTTAAAATAATTTGTCTATTTACATCTTCATCAGAATTTTATAGTAATGATAAAATTAATCTACATAACTTTTAAATATTATTTATCATTAAGTATCATTTCAATATTCTTCCTTTAAACATACATTAGTTATGAAGCATAAAACAGAAAATACAAAAAGAACAATTCAAATATGTATCTTGTAATTTATTCTCAATCACTAAACAGTTTATTATTGTAATGTTGTTACTGTTAAACAAAAACATATTTATTTTGGTTCATTAACAAAATGAGTGGACACCATTGATAATCAAATTGTCATATACAATATCTCTTATGTAGTATTGATTTACTATGAAATAGTTGCAAGTATTGATGTATTTCTTAATCATTAAATATAACTATAAAATATAGTTCTGCTTTATCTTATATTGTTTTGTTTTAATACACTATCCATTAAAAATACGGAATACCTATAAGTTTTAGAATACTTAGAGTTATTCAAAATTCTAGAACATCTTCATTTATCATTTACATACTTTCATGAAATTTATTTTATTTCAAAAAAAAAAAATAATAATCTATGAGTCTTTAAGTTTAATTCTGTTTGATTCTTAATTCCATTTGCATTTATTCTGCTCAACCTCCTAAGTAAGCAAACCTATCTTATTCATTTCAAATAACAATCCTTAAACTCTAAATTATCTATCATTTCCATTTAAAATATAATACTGTATGATGTAATGCTTTAGAAAATCGTGATAGTGAACAAATGCATAGGTATAGGAAAAAACTAGTCTCAACTCAATAGTACATATATTAGATAGACATCATGGTACAGTGTATCAATAAAATAGAGGCATGACTTATCTGTCTAATGACCTCCACTACAAACAATGCTATCAAAGCTATTACTTCAGCTTTCTGTAACATCAATATTTAATATAAAATAAACACTACCCACAGAAAATATACAAGTTACAGGCTTCTGTTATCTGTACCTGCATAATTAATAAAAACATAAGGTTTATTCCTGTTCCCATAACAAAATCCTACATTAAAGCACCTCTTTGGTTTTATGTTTAAATTACTACCAAGTCACTACCTTGTGAAATTTTCCTATAGATTTATCAATCTACATCGATGATGATACTAACAACATAGTCAAAATAACAAATAAAATTTACCTGTAAATATAATGATCTAAACTGATCAACAAGAAAAAGGTTATTTCACTTTCTTATCAAGTATTCTTGAACAAAATACAAATGACTATTATCCATACTTTAAAACGTCTAAGAAATACTAAAATTCTTTATAAAAGAATCATATAATTATTCATTACTAAGTTAGATTATACCAGTAATATGAAATAGAAGTATGCATATCTTTACAATAAATAAATTCTGACTTTCACAAGTTATATATATGTATAAATGTGTTCACACATAATCCTTACATTCTTACTTCAGCATTATAATTCATTGATAATCTACAAAAAAAATACATCATAAAACATTAATATCCACAACCATTACCTAAGTGACATCTACTTGTCAACCACTTATATGATGTCTTTTGGTCCACAATTTAAAAATAAACATTGCTTAGTATAACATACATTCATACTATCATACTTAAAATATTAACTTACTTAAAATTATCAAAATATCTTTTATAAAATTACAATATTATTAGTGAATAATTAATTAATCTTCATGTACCTATCCTATTCTAATTATTAAATAACATTACAATTAATACTAGGGTTAATTTTAAAAACAAGGCAAAGACATACTTACGTATAACTCCTATGTTGAATGTTTTTACACAAAATGAAATAATAAAACATGTTTTTTTCTTGAAGTTTTTTTTTAAAAAAAACTCTTGAAGAGCAATTAAAACCGCTGACACTTGTTGCTATGTTTTTTTATTCAAACGCTTGATGATGAAAACAAAATTTCTCCTCCTCAAAAATTAATGCATGCTCCATAGATTCCTTCCAACATGACGAACAAAGTTTAAAATAAATGATAAAAATAAAAAAAAAGTCGATGTCTAAAAATCTAAAAATATTGATGAAAATAATCATTCATCTGTTGTGAAAAAGTTTGTAAAATAATTGTTCATTGTCTCTATTATTCAGAACAATGATTATTGAAATAATTTAAATTTATAATATTTAATAAATAGCACTTCTAAGTTTTTTGTCTTTCAGATCCTATGCCAGCTTGTAGTGTCCTTGACACGGCTATGTGAATTCGTGCATCCGGTTATGATTTTTGTGCATTCTTAAAAAACATTTCCAGAATTCAATATTTATTTCTTACTTATAATTCCATTAGATATAGAGGTTTATTTGTCAGGATATTCATTAATATTTATCCAAGTAGATTTATTTTCATTATCTGAAAGTTATTCAAAATTATTATAATAATGCATGTAGTCTTTTAAAATATAGTATAGACTTATTACATACATTTTTTTAATAACTGTCTCCATTTAGCCATTAATTTATGACAGTTTTAAAATTATTAATAATTTTCTTTTTCAAAAATAAAAACATTTCTGCATTTTACCTTAATACAATTTTTACTTTCTTCTTATTGAAAGATTTTAAAAAGTTTTATCGTATTATTTTTCAGTTTTTAATACGACTATCTTTCCAAAAGAAAATGCGTAGCTAATTTAAAGTTCCAATTAGCTTTCCTCACCAGCTCTTCATACAATGTCCAATATACAATTTTAATTAATAAAATAATTCTTTCCATTAAAGTTACTAATAATATAATTTTAAGTATAATTTTTACTTTCAAAATCCTGTTAAATAATTTAGTATTTCCTCCTGGTACTTCCATGTTTTAATGCAATGTTTAATTAAGTTTCGACAAAAAGTCCGGTAAGGGAATTTAGCTTTCTAGCACTGCATAATTTAGATAATAATTTTTAAAATTTATTTATAATACTCTCTTTGCAAAAATAATTAAATTGGTATACTTCTCAGTTGCAAATGATTTATTAGAGAACTATTACAGCACTGAATTGACTAATTTAAAGCTGATTAAATTTACAGAAACAAAATTGACTAACAAAAGCAAAAAATTTTAAAAGAAGCAAAAACTTTAAATGAAGCACATTGAAATAATTGTGCATCGGTATTTATATCCAAATAAATACATCATTTAATTGGTGGATTACGCTTTCGCCTGACATCTTAATTTACATATAACTTTGATATTACATAATTAAAATCAAAAATAAAATAATGACTCATTCTTATTTAAAAATATTACTTAAAATATTTATTTTAAATCAATTTCATACTTTATTAAAAAAATAACTAAACACTTTAAAATGACTTTTAAAAACAATATTTTATCAATTTATTCCATCTTTTATTTTCAAGGGTATCTATTTTCTTTAAAACAAATTATTTAACTTTTACTAACTAAATTTGGTTTATAAAACTATTTAAACATTTTATGATAACTAATTATAATATTTCCTCTTGTGATAGATAAATAAATATCTTCAATTCTATAGTGTAATTTTTAAAGTAATTTTTGAAACTTTGTTAACACAAACACTAGTAAGCATGTATGTATAACTGTATACATGTCACATGACTTATTACTGAGACAGACTATCAAATTCTGTCTGAAAATATTAAATATTTAATTGCAACAATTATTATATTAAAGAAATAATGTAATAATATAATTTTGGAATAATAATTTTGAAACCATAAAATTAAATATAATTTTCTCTACCACAAAGACTACTCTTAAAACACATAATATTAAATATAATTATTAAATATAATTTATACTTTAAAATATAATATTTATTTAATTACAAGTTATAGCTATTAAAATTCAACTTTTAATACATACTTTAAAGATTTATTACTACATTATTTATTATGGCCAGCTTTCCCAACCATATACAATTAATACATTTAGCTTTATTTAACTGTTTTTAAATTTATTTAGCACATTTTTAGGCATTAAATAACTTTATCTTGCTTTAGTTGAATTTTAAAAAGATTGTCAATATAATATAATCATTGTACCAAGAGAACATATCCTAAATTTAATTTTTTTTTATTAAATTGATATTAAGTAATATTTACTAAGGCTGTAACCTTAGGAATAAGCGTCTGAAAAATTTGAAGGTAGGGACCTCTACAGGTCTTATCCACAAGCTTACACTTGGAAGAAAAGAAGAATTGTGGACTTAATTAGTGAAGTATTGAATAGCTTCACACTCTTAGATCTAACCATTTCAGCTTCACCTATTCATATATAAAGTAGGTTGAAGTAAAAAAAGGTTCCCTTCTTTTCTTCCAAGCGTAAGATTGTGGCTAAGACCTGTAGAGGTCCCTACCTTCGAATTTTTCAGAAGCTTATTCCTAAGGTTACAACCTTAGTAAATATTACTTAATATAATAATGTGCGTTTAATAAAATTTATAATTAAATTGATATAAGTTTATTCTGACCTAAAGAAAAAGGCACAATACATATATATATATTGTAACAGTCAAGTTTGTACATTCGCGTAACAGAATTCAGAATCCAAGCAAAAGAGACCGAAGCTGACCAGACTAGGACTGTGACATCCCAAGTCCGACCACACTTTAACTCGTAAACCAGTACTCCAAGACTCAAGACCCTACGAATGACCACCTTGAAATTACACGTAGCATACCTTTTTATTCGCGGCCGACATAGGTCAGGGAGAAACAATGAGACACATAATTAAATTACAAATTGATCGTATCTAACGAATAGTTAACTTAATGGAGACCTTTAATAATGCATATTCTATCACATAATGAGAATTGGATTGAATAATGAAACTGAGAGTGGATTAGGTTAATTTACTAAAGTTTAATTTCTTCAATAATAAGCTTTATCTAACATATATATATTACAAATTTTAAACATGTTAAATGCACGCAGGCATTTAATGGCTGAAGAGTTTGGACAGATTCTTTGGTAAGATTAATAAATAAATTTACATTTTAAATAAGATGAACGCAGCAGTTATTCATCTTACAATTTGTATACAATTATTTTACGAATTTATATCTAATCAATGCACGCAGGCATTTAAATAAATAGCTTATCACTACGCCATGTCTATCGTGTAACATATGCGGACTCCTCTTGGTGTGTGGCTGAATACTAATAATTAAACTAAACCTTGGTCAACACTTACGGTAGACGTTTCTCGTCTGTTTATATTTATTTATTTAGCCTAAATAGGGCTGCAATAACTTAGATTGACCGGACTTTTAAGAATATCTCAGCCAATTGCTGAAAGAACTAAAATAGGGAGGTAGAGTTGGCTGCTCTGGATGTACTAATGCACTATAGCACCAGCAATACAATAATAAAGTCGCTCTGCGGATGGATTGGTAGATCAAGGGTTTCTGCGACAAACGCCGGTACCCTGAAAACCGATCGTTAAGCTGCATGAAAAGGAACAAATAGTTCAGAAAGGCGGGGGACTTACGTGCTAACCTGGCCTTAAACTCAGGCTTCGCGACTGCTCTACCCTATGAGAGGAAGATGTGCTGGCTTAACCGAGGCTACATCTTATTTACGTAAATATACGTGGCAGCAAAACGAGAAAATATTAAATTGAATGAATCACATCCGCCAAGCAAAGCATTTGTAAAATTTATATTCTATAGGCAAAAACAATAGCTTATTAGCTTAATCAAATAGAAGCCAACTTTTTAGGTAGCATGATAAAATATATGCTATAGATGGGAATTATTACAGATAATCTTTGCTGTTCCAGCTAATTCTAATTTGTTATTGATCAACTGACAAGTATTTAAAAGGAGGAAAAAGTATATTTGATGGGGTTTACTAAATAACTTAAATAGCAAATATACTTCTAAATATTTATCAAGGTTAGTCTATTTCTTAATAAAACAAGCCACATTTGCAAAAATTTACAATTAAACAATTATCAAAAAAATATTAAATAATAACGAGAGAGTCGTTACTATTTTCTTAAGAGGATTTCGAAACAGCGCACAGAAATAAGATTATAAATAATTAAGTGAAGAGGTTTTAATTAATCTCTTCTTAAAATATTAAAATTTAGTATTCGCTGTTTCGAAGCGTCAGCATATCATAAAATAAATATAACAAATATTAAAAACTATGTGATAAAAAAAATAACTAGAGACATGACTGCAGTGATAGTTTAAAGTAGAAACATTAATTAATTTCTTAAGGAAGGAAATTTTAAAAGCAAGTGAATCATTTTTAAAACAATAAAAGAAAAGCTTTAACATTAAAAATATATTGAGTGGTTAGTTAGCTAACTAGAATTTAAAAGGTAGTTTGGAAATTATACATAAAATATACGAAAAATAGACAGAACTCAGCAGTTTAAAGTGATTTACCGGTATTATTAGGTGCTTGAGCTGGAGCTTGGTGAGTTTCCTGGGCGGCTTGCAGCATGCTCTTCTTTTACGGGTGGTCTGTAAATATTATAGCAGCATTCTTCTTTTTTTAAAGTTAGATAGTAAATATTATAGCGGCACTCTTCTTCTTTTCGGTTAGGTTATAGATGTTATAGCGGCATTCTTACTTATAAACGGTATCGGATGGAAACGAACCCATCGCCTCCTTACGGAGTGGCAGCTAAGACGGCCAAACTAGCCGGACATCTCAGTTCAAAACTAGATTTGATTTTTTTTTATATAAAATGCGCTTCAAAATGGAGTCTCCTCTCAGTATATAGATCTCTGGCAGTCTATCAGTATTATATCTCTCAGTACTCCTTTCCCGCTCAAAATATGGCCCATTTATATCTTTTTCTTATCAGCTTAACACCTTTAGGAATTTCTCTTTGCTTCATGATTACATTTTTTTAATTAATTTTGTTAACGTACAATCTGCTTTCAAATATGCTGATAAGTTTCTGAGGTGTTATAACTTTGACTTAATTCCGTTTTAATTAAATTCTAAAAACATGTAGTTTTGATCCTAAATATTTGATAAACTATTAAAGTTTTTTAGTTATAACTTTTATGGTTATTTTGTAAAACTATTTTGCCATAAACAATTTTAATCCAAAAATAACTTAAATGTTTATATCTGACGCAATTTCGATTAGCCAGATTTTAAAATGACTTTTTAATTTGACCAAAGGTAGGTGCGGTCACTAATTAAATACTTGTTTACGACAGAATCTGTTTCTAACCAACTTTTAATTCTAAGAAAAAAAGAATCTTAATTTTTAAAGAAGACTTCTCGGCACATTTGAAAGAAAACCTTTTTAACATTTTTAAATAAACATTTTAAAATATTCTCATCTTTTAACATTTTGAATATATAACACATTTT
This sequence comes from Epiperipatus broadwayi, assembly GCA_028023455.1. Lineage (NCBI taxonomy): Eukaryota > Metazoa > Onychophora > Udeonychophora > Euonychophora > Peripatidae > Epiperipatus > Epiperipatus broadwayi. The sequence continues at coordinate 5,390,661 of JAQFVV010012475.1, read as the reverse complement.
AATGTTTTAAATCACGCCACCCCTATATACATTACAAATATAGGTTGGATTATATATCCACATACGAATTAAAATAATAAATTTATTAATAAATTGAACCTTATCATTATTTAACATAATAAAAGTATTTTTTAAAAAAATAAACGCGATATTAATAATAATACGCTATAATTCTATCAAACCTATCTAATTATAGCGTTCTTTCGTATGTAAATATATAATGCTGTTCAGACAGCCATGATAGCAAATTGTAGTTTTATTTTACATATTATAGTTTAAATGAGATTCGAATCTAACACAGACGAGTGGGCTACTAGATTGATGATGAAACGGCAAGGGATTAGGAGGTTCCCGTTTCAATATATATATGTCATATTATTATTACTATTTGTAGGACATTCTGTGTAGTGAAAAAGCTAAATGTTGACGTTTCAGTACAATATCAAGTACCTTCCTCAGAACGTCCTCTTTCTCAAATCATGAGGAGAAAGAAAACAATAAAAACAATTTTAAATCTCACACACATTCTTATGATTTGAGAAAGAGGACGCTCTGAGGAAGGTACTTGATATTGTACTGAAACGTCAGCATTTAGCTTTTTCACTACACGGAATATCCCGCAAATAGTAATAATAATATGACATCTTTTATCCGTGAAAATATTAGAATTAATATATATATATAAAAACAAAAAAAGACTTATAAATCCAATAAATAATATTATATATATAAAATAATAATAATATATTTATATATATATAAAATAGAAAGTGGAAGACATTAAAGGTATAGGGGTACATAGGGATGGAGGGTGAGATAGTTTTATATGAGACAACAAACGGCATGAGAATGTTTTTTGAATATAGATATGCTGGTTCTTGTAGACCAGAAGGCCTGAAAAACAAAGTATCAAATAAATTATTGATAAAATAATATATTAGTATTGCAGAGTTATGGGAAAATAAAATAGTTCATATGGATATAATTGGCATGGATTCAAATAATAAAAAGACAATGGAAGACTCAGAGGCTGGTGAACAAAATGTGCTCTACATCATGTTTGATCTGTTAAGGAAAAAATTGAATAGTCAGTCCAATGAGCCAGATAGTCAATACAGAGAATTAGATAATAATTTTTATGAACAATTAGGAGAATTTAAAAATGAACTTAAAGATAAGTTCAAAGTTTCAAGTGAAAAATTAGAGAATTTTAAAAGGTATTTGAGAATGAAAATGAGAAAATTTGTTGAAATATGTGCTACTGGGTTTAATGATCTGGAAAACAAGTTTGAAAAGATATAACAAAAATGGGACAGGAGAACTCACATAGAAATGTCTAAAACTAGGAGAAAGATATGATTAAAGGGAAAGGATCAATGATAGCTTTAAAAAAGCCTTAAAAATGGTTTAAAATGAAATACAGAGAGATAGGTAAGAGACAAGACCGAGTTGAGTATAAAATGAAGAAAGTACAGAAATAAAATAAAATCAAGGTAGAATAGAGAGTATGAAGAATCAGATAGTTAATGTCAATCAGCTTAGACAAGAGATAGGAAATATGAAGTAAAGATTACAAGAGATTAACAACAGTCAAAGGAAGCAGGGAGATTTTAATAATAGGTTCAAAAGTCAAAGAAAGCTATAATGAATGAGATGAAAGAATAGATACAAAGTCAAGAGCAAGACTTAGATACAAAGATATTAGTCCTGATACAAAATAAGTTGATGGAAATTACAGATACTAAAAAGTATGGATTATGTCAAAAGGTGGGACATGAACCCAAATATGGAGATAGTGAACTGTGCTTCAAGAATAACTTTGCATTTGGTGAAATTGGAAATCCTATCTCATTCTTATCAGTAAACATCCATAGGCATATGGATGGTGAGGGGAATAATAATACTGGAGGAAACACTAACATAACATAGCCAGATATATATAGATCAAAATATTTAAGGGCAAATATTAGGAGAATCCCATGAACTATTTACATGGATTAGAGAAGCTATTCTTCTTGAATAGATTAAATAAAAAGGAAAACTAGTGATTTCTAGCAACCACTCACACATCTCAGCCAAGTGCTGGTGGTTGTTGCTCTTTCATAAACCAAAGACCACAGACTTTAATTCATGTTGTTTTGGAGTGAATTCAAGCAGAAGAGCTTCAAGTGTCATATTAGCCAGGATAAGTTTGGCCACAATAATGATGGTTACACCAATTTTTTAATGAGTCAAGCCACAATTCAGATGTTAACTGTGTTTCCTTTGTCAGAAAACCAAATTATTAGGATTGTTCAGAGAACTGCCTTGATAGGTTGAACAGGCTGTTATAGTGGCTGACTGATATACTATAGAAGAAGTGGCAGATAGGTTATGGTTCTTAGAAACTAATGAAAGTTTATCTGGAAACACTCCCAGACTAAAAATAGAGATTATCAGTCATGGGATCTCTAAGTACATGTAGGCAGAAGGCTAACCAGTCAGAAAAAGGTAAGCTATAGTGCAAATATATCACAATGGTCTCAGCAAAATTAACACATGGCAATTGGTCAATGTGAAAGTAAAGGGAGTGTTCAAAGGGCAGAATACCATATTGATGGCAATTCACAGAGTATTTTGCCAAAATTGTTAGGGGATAGTTCTAAGGCTAGTTCATTAAACTAATATGGGCCATGATAGAATGTTATTTACTGCAGGGTCCCACTACTAACTTAGAGATCAAGGACAATGTTTCAATATTAAATATAGGAAATGACTCTTGGGATGATCTGGATTCCAAGACATTGCAAGAATTTTATGTCAGAATGTTCCCTACTGCAGGGGTCCACTACTAACTTGGAGATCAATGACAATGTTTTAATCTTAAATATATGAAATGACTTGGAATGATCTGGATTCCAAGACATTGCAAGAATTTTATGCCTTGAGTGGTTATCTGGAAATTAAACATAAACTATCTATCCAGAAACTAGAGACCAAGGCCTTATTCAATACAATCAGGTTTTGATAATTTCAGAATGGCTATATAATAAAATAAATTCAGAAATTCCTTGATTACCACTAAAACAGACATGTTACATTGGCCAATGGCACAAGGCCAAAGTGTTTACACAGCAGGTATGATTCACTATGCAAATTATAATTTCTTACTTCTGAACATGCTCTATAGTCATGATGGTACTTATCTATGATGTTGTACTGGGCTCAGACATTGAATTGCCATAGATGCATAAACAATCATTAGAATCAAAAAGTAAAATGTCAGAGTGAGAAAAGTTCATGACATTGGGTATAATTTAAGGATTTGGATGTTGTCAGTGTTCAGAAAGCTTCCACTGAAATTGACCTCAAAGTAAAATTAAGGGAATCAGAGAGACAGAAGAATGGTTTGAAAGAAAAAAATATTCCAGCTAATCTACCAATATTCAGTTGTTTTTTCCAAGGAACCTGGTATTATAAAGAGGTACATGTGTCAGATTTGCTCAATGAATTCATAGCCATTTTAATATAAGATCTACTTCATCCCTTACCATTATAGAGCCAAAGACCAAGTCCAGGTCAACAAAATGATCACTTGGAAAGTGATAAAAAATGTTCATCTACCTATAACAACCCTCTAGTGATTGTCTAAGAAAAAATGGCTCAGAAAAAGTATGTTGAAAGCAAGATTCCTGAATCCATTGGTGTTCCAGAGAGAAATGTTCCACTTACTATACAGGAACTCTGTTGACCAGATTCAGAGATAAAAGAATCTTCACAACATTTGGCCTAACAACAAGATATTGAAAAATAAATCTGTACATGACCAGAAGTATACAGCATTTAAGCGTGGGGCATTCTTATGTATTTAAAAGGGTACCCATCATCTGTATTAATAGCAGTGCTGCTCTGATTAAATGCCTTGATAGGGTATTGTAAGAGAAAGTCAAAACTATCACCAACACCTATGTAAATATTATAATAGCCTTAACTTACCACTGAATATCTCCAAGATTTAAGTATGTTTCTAAAAAAATGCTAGGAAAAGAACATTATAATCAACTTAACCAAGTGTATGATTGTGGTTAAGGAAATTAAATTTCTATGACATGTAGTGGGAGTGGAAACAATAAAACCCAACCCTGCTAAATTAAATGCCATTCCAGAATTTTTCAATTCTTGAAAATGAAAAGCAGTTAAGGCCATTCTTTAGTGTCTGTAGTTTTTATCACAACTTTTAAATTTTTTTTCCCTGTGATACCAATCTGCCATACAAGTTACACCAGAAAGATGATAAGTGGAAGTGTAATAAGCATCACTCTGCAAAACTTAATACAATTAAAAACAAATTTTTAAATGAAGTTATTTTATGTTATCCCAATTTTGAAGATATTTTTATGTACAGTCTGATAGCAGTGGATACAAGCTGAGGATGATCCTGTTCCAACTAGAGAGAGAGAGAGAGATCAAAAGCCACAGGTTTTATGCTTTTTTTAGTCACCTCCTAAAAGTGGCCAAGTTGCATTACACCATGACTGAGAAGAAGGCATTTACTGTCAAAACAGTATATTTCCCCTATCATGTCTGTTTCACCTATTTTCCTCCTATGGTCCACTCTGTACTAGGTTTAAACCACTAAAAAGTACCTTAAAAGATATATATGTGATTGTATAGGTATTATCACATCTATATATGTGAGCGTCAATGGCTGTAGCTTAACTGATAAATATGCACTACAGATATATATTTATTTAAAAGTAATGTATAATTTAGTGTAAAATTTAATTCAATTTATATTATAATTTGCTTAAATCACTTGAATATATGTGTACTATACATACACCATCATACATATATAGAATCTTGTTATTTGATTGTTTACTATATTTTTAGATTTATTTTAAAATAATCCGTTGATATAGAATCACACAATGAACATCTGTTTTAGGATGGCATAATAATGATATCTAAATTTATTAAGACAATAAATGTTTGTCTCAAATATATTTTATTTTGTAAATAAGATTTAATCAACCATGTCAATTGCTAAAATCTTGTAGGAAAATAACTGATCAAATCTTTGAAAATATTCAGTCCAAGAAATAATACAAAAGACCGGAGTTATTTTTGGTACTTAAAAAAATATAAAATTTAAAGGTACTAATTGCTTGTTTTGCTGGAAGAAAATTTATTAAAAATATAAGGTAATGAAAGATGAATATAAATAGGCTATGTTTTTCCATGTAAACCATACTGTGCAAAATCTTTTAAACACTTGCTAACTGAATTCATGCTGGTTTGATTGTTAATATAGCAGAGTCGATCAGGCAGGAGTTGCTGCTTTCCAAGTCTGGCGAATGGTGATCTCCATTGTACATGCTGGGGGCACCTAGCCATTATAGGAATGGAAGTCTTTCCTGTTACAGACCTGCTGCACTGATGTTTCAACTGGGGAGATACTGCCTATTTGATAAACACTGCTGTTACTGTACTTGCCATCAAAAAATGCCAACAGACTTTCCTCAGATGACCACAATGAGCTCTAAAGAACTTTAATCCTTAAATTTTAAGTTATAGCTATGTTATAAATTGAAATGAGTGTTCAAAGCTAAATTTAATTTTTGAAATATTTTGTATAAAGTAAATGTATAGTCACCAAATAATACCTGCCTTATTCTCTGTAATATTAAATTTGTAAAACCGCTAATATTACTCTTATTAAAATATAAAAATTAATAATCATTTTGTTAATTGAAATCTATCTTTTAATTTTGTGCCTGTGGTAAGGCCTATACTATTCTATATATCTTATTTATTAAATTTCATTTTCATATATATATGTGATAATATGCCAAATGTATCTTGAAACAGCAAGCATATTAATTTTGTATTGAAGATATCATTATTTCTATCTTCAATCTAATAAATATATAATAATACTTATTATCTAAACCTGACTCACTGTTTTGAAATGAAATTGATTTAAATTTGATTTCTCATGCTTAGTTATTCTGGTTTGCAAATATTATAATTGTAAATTATGATTTTAAAAGTAACTTTATCTGATAGTGAAATTCTAGTCATAGAGATATATATTACTGGGGTATATTTTGTAGTTCATAATTAAATTTTAACCCCTAAGATATATCTTCCCCCATTAAGACCTAATTAATGTTGCAAATTAATTGTTTGTTAAATAGGATTATTAATTTAATATTTTAGCCCCTTTAATCCAGCATTAAGTTTAGATGTTTAATTTATGAATTAGCTTTTGTTCACAGTGCACATATTAGCTAACTATTTTGAGGCACAATTAATTATTTTGAATATATTTGTAATATTGCTTTTGTGCATTGCGGTTGTGAACATATGATATATAAACATATATATCTTGTCTAGCTAATCTCTATGTGTTCACTAGTGGAAACTGTTTCCATTTATCAGCATCCCACATAATGGTAGACAAAGTCATAACCAGGGGCCATATTGTTTGGGTAAGAGCACTAAGCACATAACTAGGGTAATGATCCAGGACTGTTGAGTAGCCTATCTAAGTTCTGAACTTACAATATTCATATTAATTAATTTACTGGCATGTTCTTTAGTTTAAAGGTATTTCACATCTTATATGTGGAAATAAATGCACATCTGAACTGTCACCTTTCCATTAAAGTTTAGTACATGCCTATAGCAAACTATAGGTAATGCTAATTTTACCTATTCTTCTTTAGTGTAATATATTTGTGATTTACCTGAAACCATGAGAATCTCTGATTTGATGGATTCTGATTTGTATCATACTTGAGCTCTATCATTGTGCTTTAAGCTTATTTAGTTTAATGTACACAGATTACAACATTATCACTGTAGTAATTAATATGTCTCTGGTTAACATTGTTACTTTATCAGTTATCAAATGACTGCAGAGATATAAATATTATTTGGTATAATAAATAATTATAGGCATATATTACTTCACTAGGCTAAATCATATGTTATATTAATTGTAACTAATCTCATTTCACTGTATAATGCCTATGTGTAATCTACTTTATTTTATATTTTTCATTATTATTAATTATAATAATGTTATTAAAATTTACTTTATCTTCATTATCATTTCATTGTATTGCAATCCCAATTAAATTATTGATTAAATATATTTGATATGCATTCTGATTAAGATATTACCTTAAGAGTAGATTGTTAGTTTATTAACCCAGTTTTGTGTTGTGTGTGGTTGGATTTTGAATCTCATGTCTTTCCCTGTTTGGAGATGGCTTGCAAATTAAAATAAGGCTTGTGTGTATCCTCAGAAATATCACTCACAGGCTGTTACAATATTGAGCACTAGTAAATAGGTTGAAGCCTGGTTGAACCTAGGACTTTCACATCCCATTTCAATCAGGTTTGGGTATTTTACCTGGACTCTAGGTTTTGTTGCATGAATGTATAAATCTGATTGTTATATTATGGTATGGACTTTTCAGAATCTCCATCAGTACCTATTCAGAGTGTGAGTTATTGTCATCACTGATCATAAGAGCCTAGATTTCCTTATCTGGAGCTATCTAAATAATAAAAGGCTGATCCAATGGAGCTTGTCCCTGCAACAGTTTGCCTATGAGATTCAACATTGTAAGAAAAAGGAAATATAATTGTGATAATCTCAATAGACATTCCATAAAAACTCAACTACAGCATCTAAATATAGAGAATGCATTCATCACAGCAGTCTCTCTGATTGTTGATGAATCTATAGAACATGAATTAAAATGTTTACCAAAATTACAATTTCAAAATACCATGTTGTAACACGTTATCTCATACTTGTCCAATGAAACAACTTGTGATACTGTTGTTCAGATGATGAACAATAAATCCAACCTGAGATATCATATGTTTAAAGACTTGTTTGTACTATCAAACAAGCAAAACCAGTGCCAGGTCTTTGAGAATACTAGTCCCCACTTGCCTAAAAGGAAGGTTGACATACTACATCCATTGTCTATATGGGCATTACAGACACAGAAAGATAGAATATGCTAAACACAAAGTTTACTTCTGGCCTGGTATGTATGCAGCCACATTAATCCATATCAAGTATTGTGAGTTATGTCTTAAATCTAAGTATGCCAACCATCAATATGCTGGGATTTTACAGCCTATAATTCTGGTGCAGCCAAATAACATTTTGGTGATAGACTTTTGTGGATTGTTGCTGCCTTTAAAAAAATTTAAGTATATTTTGGTCATCTATGAAGTATTTCTCCAAATTAGTTGCAGCCTATCCTGTGTTCAAAGCTGATGCAAGCAACTCTCATGCTGAAGACCATCACCACTGATCATGATACTTCTTTTCTTACCAAGAAATGGAGCAACTGGCTGAAAGGTTAGGAAATAAAACATGTCATCAGCTGCATTACTTGAAGGTCAATCATCAGGAGTGGGTAAACAAGTTGCAGAAGGTGTTGAGTTACATTAATAATATTCAAAATAAATTCTCAAGGTTGCTTTAATTCTCTTTTACTATGGGAACCAGAAATGTATGCTCATCAAAATCACTTTTCTAACAATGAGTGAAGAGAAGGTAGATCATGATAAAGATATGGAGAAGGTTAGGCTAAATCTGGAGGCTATGGAGGATAACGGATCTTAATTTCAGAATAAGTATTATTATTGTAGAATAATTTGATTTTTCTCTCTTCCCTTCCTAAAATATTTAAAACCTAAGCATTTTTTTAAGAAAATAAGTCTGAAATTTAATCAGTCAGTAAAATCTTTTAAAAAAGATTTGTAATAATGTTTAAAATTAACTTTTTGTTTAGGTAGCTTTAATCATTTATTTTATATGTCATTTGATTTAGATTTGATAAAATATCTTAACACTTGTATATAACATGCATTATATAAAAGTATTCATCTACTTGTGAGTGTAGGCTTAAACTATATCCATACAAAGAGCACTGTTATTTTATAGATTTTTTTACTTCACCAGTGTTAGCTAAATATCTACCAGGTCATTATTATTATTATTGTATTTCCTCTAGTTATGGGATCATCTACTACTGTCTTCACCAGTCTATTTACCCTGGCATGGCTTAGCTTTGATATAAATATTGCTATATATAAGAAAATTCTTCAGAGTTTCTGACCAATGTTTCAGTTAAGCTTACATGCTTTTAAACTAGGGCTACCAATCACTGAATTGTCAACTCACTTGGGAGTACATGGTAAAATTAGAAAGATCTTACCATGTCTCTACTATATTGAATAGTCATTATTTTAAAACAGACAAAATTCTCCATACATTAGTGTCACTCAGTGCAAGCCAGACTAATTAATGGATGCAAAAAGATTTGTGCATAAAACTTTTATCTAGTGCTTATTCACCAATATCACCAGATTAATTTGTACCCTGTGGCGGTCATCAGTGAGTAATCATAGATCTGGGAGTACTGCACCTATATCTTAGAATCTAATGCAACTCTCCAGCAGTCACCTTTTATCTCTTCTTAATTACAAAACTATGAGTCTAAAATTAAAAACATAATAATAATATTTTCAATTCAATCTGATTAGCTTATATAGTCATATAAGTCAGAACTCAGTTCAGTACTCCTACATTTTGGTGCCTTTGGTTTTTTAATAACCATAGCTAGTAAGTGACACTACTGTATGTTGTTTTGTCTGTTTTAACAGCTTGAGCCAGCATAAGAAATGGTGATCATGTGATGTTTAGTGGTTTAATATCAATCCTGCCTAATAGGATTGTGGTGAATATTGTTATTAAAGAACCAAGAACACCAAAATGTATTGGTACTGCACTGAGTTCAGACCTTTGTGACTATATAAGATAATGAGCTTGGATTAAACATATTATTGTTTTCAATTTTAGAGTCATAGTTTTGTAGTTAAGTAGAGATAAAAGTTGGCTTTGGGAGGATTACATTAGATTCTAAGATCTAGGTGCAGTGCTCTCAGATCCATAGATCCTCACTGATGAAAGCCACATGCTAGAAACTAGTCTGGCGTTATTTAATGAGGAGGCCTAGATAGGGGTTTTATGCTCAAACATTTTTGCATCCATTGATTACTCTGATTTGCATCTAGTTGCACTACTATATGAAGAGTTTTGCCTGTTTTAACAGCTTGAGCAAGCATAAGAAATTATAATCATGTGATGTTTAGTCATTATTTTATCTATATTTATTATGTTTTAGATATGACCACACTCATAGGTATTTTTGTCAGTCCATATATTCATAAGTATCCAATGAGATAAATTGAATATTTTCTTTCTTCTCATTAAAAAGTCCTTTACACGTAGATTATACATTCTATTTAAAAAACAAGTACTAAAATATTATTTTAATCTTTTTGTAGTAACTAAATTGGGACATCAACTAAACTGTCAAAGCTGTCACTAATAAGGTATTCCCTTAAGATATTCATAGACAAAATATTAATTAATTTTATAATCTCTCTATTTTCATTTAATTGTAATAAACATCATTATTATATTTATTAAATTAGTTTGGCTGATGTTTGTTCACTGCATCTATCAATTGCTTAATAGTTGTGAGTTTCATACTCTAATCTGAGTTAGTGTCAGGAGCAAATAATTTATTTTATATTACATCTTCTCATCATCATTAGTAAAAATTCAGCCATCTTAAATAAATTTTCTAGGTTCATTAAGTAGCCGAGTGGTACCCTCAAATGATTGATGTTCTTAACTCCTATGGGTGTCTAATACAATATATAAATGTATATTGTATGGTTACCTTTAGGGACTACTTTTGATACTTGGGTGCAAGTGGCCACCAGAAAATATATTTAATATTTATATTTCAATTTTTATTTTTGTTATTTTAAAAAAATAAATCATTCTGAAAAAAATAATAAAAATTATACTTTTTTTATGTTTTTGTATTAACATATTAGTAGAAAAATGAAAATAGTTGTAGGAGTATTTGATCAAGCCAACAAGAACAGCCACTCTTTTACAAGGAACAATTACAATAAAGCAATCATTGATTTATCTGCACAAGTGACCGAATAACCATGTGAATGAAAATATTCTTTTTTGATCATTTTTATACTAGGTAAAAAAAATGTCAATTTTGAAAATTGTGTTAGACCTTCTGATTTTACATGACATTCAAGATAAAAGGCTAGATGTAGACACTTTCTTCATGTAGTTGTTCCAATCTATGACAGTGTTGTTGGACAAATCCAACTGATCTTTTCTCTATTTAATGAACAATAAATCTCTACTTCAACAATAACTAAATCTGAGTGAAGTCAAAAATTGAATTTTGAAGCCCTCAAACATGTTGAATTAACACAAAGTATAATAATGTTTAGAGTGTCTTAGTGCTTCCACTTTATAATAGAAGTGAAAAAAATTAATAAAGCTTTTTAATGTGACTTATAAGAATTTATTACCTTTTTAAATTTAAGTTAGAACTTTTTTTAATTTAACCTGAAACACTTATTTGATAATAAAAAATAAAAATCAAAAATTGTATGCCCCAAAACTATATATTTATCAAAAATATGAGCTGCCATCTAAATAGACTGAAAAATTCACAAGTACTAATTTTAAATATAACTAATTGGTATAATTTTCATTGAATTATACATAATGTATATATGGATGGAGATGATTGATTTTAAAAATGGGGTTACATTTCCTGATCAACTCCACAAAATCAACACTAGTTACTTGAAATAGGTTTACCACTCTAGAATTTTTTTTTTTAAATAAAAAGGCATTCATTTTCTGCTTTTACTAGGGCACCAATCTTTTTCTCTTATGAAAAGATAAATAAAATGTTAAATGACCAATTTTAAATTCAATTATTCTCCATTCCCAATTTAGCTATTTATATAAACACAGAAACCATAAGTGCTATTGTAAACATTTGAAGTCAAAGCTGCAATATAAAATGACACTGACAACTTAAATTTAAAAACCTAATAACTATTTATTTAGATACATTTAACTCTCACAGGTATGCACAAACTGAAAAATAATTATTTTAGTATAAATTCAACCAATGGTTAAATATATAAAAATAGCTAAATAAAAGTAATTTAATAACCAATATATAAAAAATACATTAAAATCCAATAAATGGATTATACTGGCTTATTAATGTCTTTTATATTATTCTTTTGATAAATTTTTAAAAGGAACAATTTTACTATGGTATATATTTTAAAACTTCCATTACTGATCAGTGCAGAATAAAACATATGATATTTTTTCCCAATTTGTTCAATTTAAATATTCTGTTTTCAAACAAAATTACAGAAACACATTCTTCATAGGCCTTGTAATTAAATCAAGAATATGGCATTAAAATCTAGATCAGGTAATTTTCAGAAGACTATTACATAATTATGATAGGCTGGTAAACTTCAAATTAATTGGCAATGCATTTTTATGGCTGCATAAGCAAATAATAATTGTAATCCATAAAGCAAAAGTTTCATTTTGAGGTAAGAATTTTTTCCCAACACAACAATATATATTTCAGCCATAGTTATATTTTAGAAAAAAAAGTCTCTACTACTGCTTTTAATAATTAGAGTTACACTTATTTTTTTTAATCCTCTAGTCCAGTACTAAAGAAAAAATATCACACTTTCTTCTAAAGTCTTTTTTAAGAATTTTTTCTAATTAAAAATACGCAATAGATTAATAAGAAAAATAAACAATAAATTGATCTTTTAATTACTATACTATTATAAATCTGATTTGAGATTTGTTTTTTTTTTGTTATCTACAAATCTAATCACATTAGTTCATCTTAAAATTTATTTTAATAAATTCTATAAGTTTTACTTATTTCTTTATTTGTTTATTTAACCCAAGTATGATGCTTTTATATATCTCATCTATACACACACATACATGGACATTCAAAAAATAATACTATTAAATTTAAAGAATTTTAAATAATTTTCATAACTCAACACTGAAGCAGTAAAATCTGTTATACATATTTTGTTTCACTGTCTTGTGATCTGAGAAACCTTCAACCAGAGAATCAAATCCATTTATATACTTGTTAATCACTAGGGAGTACAAGTACATACATACACATGAGTACCCCTCCTCACATGAGTACCCCTCCTCTTTTGTCAATTAAACATTTATTTTGAATAAATAGTATTAGTTTTAATTCGGAAATATTTAAATTTCCACCACTGTAAAAGTTGTGCATGTGTGTGTATGTATCACAGATAGCTAAAAACACTGTAAATCATATTTCATTTTTATTAAGTATTTTATATTTTATTATTTATAATTCGTGTATTATGTTGATGTAATATCAGAGAAAGTTCTAGAGAGTAATTAGCATAACTTAGATTTATAAACAAAAGAATGTACCTTTTTCAATTTAAAAATGTTGTTAGTAAAGTAAATTTATTTTAGAAATCCTAACATTAATGAAAAATATATTTTGTTAATGAAAAATATATCTCTTGAATCAATTTCCAAACTGGAAATAGATTAAAACAATATTCTTTAGAACTTATCTTGTTGTCATCTTTAAAATGTAAATGGTAACAAAGGGTAAGAGCAGTCAGGTCAGTTAATGCACATTTGGGCCTCACCAGTGGCAAGGTATTAGAAGTTTCTGAAAGGTTTTGGTGGTGTATAAATACAGCCAAAATCCTATGCTAGGCACTCTTTGCTTTTATTTCAAAAGATGTTGCTGAACTAATCTACATCACTCAAAATTTTAAATATGACTTCAGAGTAAAGGGAATAAATTTCCTTTCCCAATCTTTTCAAGATCAAGACTGCTGTAATAAAATGCTAATTTAATTCTCCAAAGATGCCAACTATTATTTCTCCAAAATCTGCAATGCTGATCATGTTTTTCCATACTAATTCCAAACACATATCAACCTGTATGGCCATCAAGTCATCAGATAACAGAAGGTAATCCTGTCTCTGCTGCCAATATGAATTCTTAAAATCTCCATCTATATAATTTTAATTTGTTTCAAGTAAAATGTAACTCTCTATCTATTTAATAATTGGTGATGTAGTGCCAATTATCATAAATCTAATGAATTAATGACTTTCTCTTTTCCTCTGTAAAATATATTGCACAAATCTAATTTTATTTTCTAAGTATATTTGCTGAGTTTCACTATTTATATCCTATTATGTTATATGTGGCAAACTTTTAACTTTTTGTTTTATTATATTTGATTTAATATGCTAATAATTTAATCTAGAAAACTGATCTTATTTTAATTCTCCATCATACCATTATGGGATTTTAAATACTTAAGTGTAAGTTTTGTTACCAAACTCAAAGTTTGCTTGATTGAATAATATTACTAAATTGTTTTATGTGTTTAATGGCAGGTTATGTAAAGATTAATCAGTTATTTGCATCCCATGCCATCCAGTGTGATCATTTCATTATGCAATTTTCTACTCATTAAGTGTACTAATATTTGTTTAATGAAGGGAACTACATATTCCTTCTTTTATTGTTTGACTTTCTAACTAATATTTAAGATCATTTTCATACCTTTAAGTATGTGTTAAATTTTGTCATGTCATTATGCTAGATTTCTTTAATTTACAAGGGTCTTAGTTAACACATCAGTGTCATTAAGGACCAGATTCCTATTAGCATTGCTTACCCCTGATAACATTATCAAATTCATATATCTTAGTTTGTCAAACTAAAACCCAGAGGTCCTGAATCATTTCTTAAGGCATATCCCTAAACGGAGTTTGGAAGCACTGACTCCAGGATACAGTCAAGTTGTACTTAGACTCTGCATGGTATAACATTGACAATCCTGACTGCTCTGTCACAAGTGCAGGCGAGTTTCTCACATTCATAAATTTGATGAAGCTTTTCTTCTAAGTTGGTCTTAAACTTTCTGGCATTATCATATAGGTCAGCATCACAATTATTAAATAATATTTTATATTTCCCGATTTATTAATCTATATATTGTAATGCTGCGATTTTTTATAAACCATCCTGTTCTTTTCTTTTATATCATTTTCTAGGTTAGAAAGAGCATTTTAAAGCTGATTTAAGTTATCCACCCTCTTATTAAATGATCTTTAGATGTGCTAAGCAATAACTTTCAGTAAATTCTGTCAAATCAGAATAATATGATAAAATATGCAAATAACTGGGGGTTTCTTAAATGATTGAAGTATAATTAAAGACTCAATAAACCTGACATTTATAACTATGTTTTCATGTATGGTTAGAAACTGTAATAAATGGAATTATGTAAATCAAATTCCGTTTATCTGTAGTCGTTACAGTCATTTGTTTTTCTATTGAATAAGTCATAGTGTTCAACCTATAAAGTCATTATAAATTTGATATCTCCTACATTAGCATATTATGCCACATCATCTTGATTATTTATTAACTTTTATTCATCTATATAACTTGTATTTGTGTATTCTTTAATTATTAATCTATGTTCTAATATGTAATCTATTAGAATATGCAAATCACTGCAAATAATTACATGAAACCCAGATGCTGTTAATTATAATTTGTAAATAGATTCACCAATGGATTTATTTAAATTATATAACACATATTTGTTTACTCAATTTCTAATGAATTATTATAAATAAATTATTAACCTTTCATAACCATTTATTTAAGTGTTTTGTCTCATGTTTTATGCATGTACATCATTGATTAGATTGCATTATATATGATCTAGTTTCCATTGATCTTAAAACAGTCTTTTATATTTATTAATGATTATTAGTGAAATAATATAATTAGAAGCTAGCACATTCTGTTAGGGATTCAAAGTTATGTAGCAACAGTATTTCTTTGTAAACCTCTTGTTTCTCCACTGTGTCTCTGGGACTGAAATCAATAAATTTCATCTGTTATCATCAGAAATGTTGTTACTAGTGTTATAGTTTTAGAGAAAGATAACCAAGGCAGAATCTATGATTGCTCCTAACCTGTGTATCATGGGTATGGATAGATTTAAGATACTTTTGCCTACATTCTGAATCTTGTTAGATGAACATACAATTCTGACCAAGTACAGGGTTATTTTTTCCCAGGCTGTGAGCCATTATGGAACTTCAAGTTATAACTCACATACCTGAGTGGTGGTAGTAATTTGGGGATTACTGCTGCAACATGACCTGTGTATTATGTATAGAATTTTTTTCTCCTTTCCAGGCTTGATGCCATTGTATGCCTCAGAAATTATAAACTCACATTACCCTGAATAACAGTTACTTTTTAAAAAAATATTTACATAAACTGTAGTTAATTTTTTTGTTTTTTTATTATTAACAATCTTTAGTATAATATTCACATACTATTGCATAATTTTAATTTGAATTTTTGGAGATTTATTATTGTGATATTCTTTCAAAATGATGGATCAAAATTATTATAATCAGTTATATATTTATTAATTATGTGAATAATAAAAAAATTTAGCAATCTATCAATGTGTGTGCATGAATAAACCAAAAATTATTCTAGCATGTGTGCATGTGCTTTCCAAAAGCTATAATGTGTTAATATGAAATAGATAACTAAAAACAAATGAGCTTTTGGGAACAGTTGTGCTGCACACATGCTAGAATATATATATTTCCCAAAAATAAAAATAAAATTATTTGATTTAAACCAAATATTATGTTATGAGTGTTAATTTTACCATGTTGGCATGGCGCCCTTGTATTGTATACAATTATATATTTTGCCAACCATTAAATACTTAAGTAAAGCGACACAATTGTGTATATAATAATCTGAATATGAGTAAACAATAAAAAAGAGAGTCATTATATTATATATATTTTTTATACAGTAAACTAACCAAAAGACATTAATAGTCAATTTCAGGTGCAGGGAAACAAATGGAACAAGTGGCAAATGAAGGGAGGCACAGTAAAAAATGTTTTACATCTATTATATTAATGTTTGATATATGTGGGTATTATTTAGATGATATAGAAATGTAGATATTTAGGCAATAGAATAGAGTGGGTTGGCATATGAAAAGTAGTGCATGGCAAAAATAGAGAAGTGGGAAGAGGATAGGAGAGCTAGCATAGGAGATAATCAAGAGAGGCAGGGAAGTAAATAATCATAAGTTAAAATAATAAACATTCAGAAAATAGCTACAAAATTTATCTAATGGATAATCAAAAAACAAAAATAATAATGATAAGGGAAATAGTGTGTCAGAAAATGACAGCCATGATAGAAATGAGAGTGAGAGCAGTAATATTGGATTGGAACAAGACCTCCCAATAGATGCTGACAATAATACATTCCTCAAGTCCAGAGATAACATTTAATGATCTGGAAATCTTAATAGATAACATGAATTTAGAACCAAGACCAGAAGAGGGCAATCATGTTCTAATAATTTTAATGTACAGTATGTTAAAATAACAAACTGAGAAATTTTAAAAAAACAAGATGAGTCCAGGGAGAAATCCCAGATACAGTTCCAAGAGATACAAAAAAATACTCAGGAAATTAATTAGAGATTTCAGAAAATTGAGGAGAAAAGCCAAGGGATGGAAGATTGGGTGAGAGAGAATTTTAAAAAAACAACACTCGCTATTAGAGATATGAAGGGTGAGTGCCATCAGATACATGATCAGGTTCAATGCTCAGGAACAATATTAGCAGAGACACAACATAACATTAGAGCTCATGAGGAACATGTTAAAAGACTTTCAAGAGGTATAAGAAGAGGTCATGAATCTGTATGAAATGGGAAAAAATATTAAACATGACCACAAAGCATCCAAGAATATCTGTATCAGGAATTGGAGCATATGAAACTGATACCAAAACCCTTGCCCAGTGATCAACATGGAATATATTAAGTCAGTGATGTCAAGAGGATAAAGGCAGAGTACCATCATTCATTATCATATAAAGAAAATGAAGGTAAGGTTCACCCGATAAAGAATACAAAAACATGACTTTGACTTTGATTAAGGAACTGGCCACAGTAAAAAAGTTTCAGAAAGCAAGCAACCTGAGCAGTTAATGAATTAACTCCAATAAGGCAAGGTTTATCCAAGTTCAAGTTTTTCATGGGGAACCTGGAGACAGCCCACAAGATCATTTGGGAAGATGAAAGAACTCTTTTTCTTTAACACAGCAGGGCATGAAGAGCAAGTTGCCATTTCTAGTCATTATTTGAGGAGGACAGCTAAGAATTTTATGGAACTCTTTACAACTAAAACCTAAACCCTTTGGTAATTATATGGTGGCCATTTTGGAAAGATATTGGAATGAAGAATGACATAATGGCATCTTACATGTGTTATCTATGGAAAAGTATAGACCCAGTCATAATGAGACACATACACAATTTTTCATGCATCAAGGTGGCAAGTTCAGATCACTGATGACTTTGCATACTCAGAGGCCAGGATCATGTGAATGATTCACCATAGCATGCCTGCCTGGATACAAAAACTAATGTTGGGAAGCCAAATTACTAAGGTTGAAAGGATGGCCACTTTCTAATATCTATTGATTATGGTCACCTGGCTCCAGAGTCTCCTGAGAAATCAATGAAACTTGAAGGATCAAGGCTTCAGATGATCAGTGTGAATAATAAAGATAGGAATCATGGATGGCAGATGAACTGCAACAAACTGTTATTAAAAGAAATTATGTTAGAAAACCTCTGATTGTCTCATCAGTTAATTCTTTCTCACAGCATGCCAAGGAGGATAAATCCATGCGTAATATAAACCCCATTATCACGTTTATCACTGACAATGAAAAACAGACCCTAAATGGGAATCAAAGCATATATCCAACCATCAAAGTTAATATCAGCACTTATAGTGTACTTGCATTGCTGGATGTGGATAGTTGCATTTCAGTTATTTCCAAACCTGGTTTAACACTTACAGTAGTCCAATAAAGGATGTGATGATCCTCCTAATGTGATGTATTTCTTTGATATTGGCTAATGGAGTGAAAATTGTCAGGTATGGTTGGAAATAACCTTGTCTCAGGAACCCATAGGGCATCCATTTCTTATTATGTCTGGATTTGTACAGGACATGGTCTTGGGGTGTTATTTCCTCATTCAGCACAAAGCATCATCAATTATAAAGATAAAACATGCACACACCTAGGATAATCCATAAAGTTTGAAACAGAAATGGAATGGCCAGCATTAAAGGTTGGATGCTTAATACAGACTATTGATGACAGGATTGTTAGCATTGTGGTCTGAGAATCTGCTGAAATCAAGCTAGAGGATCACAGATGTCTTAAAAGAATCTTAGAAGATATCACCATGGATTGTAAACCAGATACAGAATCTCTAACAGGTATGATAGGAAGAGGAAAGAATTTTGGCAATGACATAGAAAAGTCAAAGAGCCACATTATGGACAAAATCAAGAGTATAATCAAAATAAATTCTATGGAATTCAGAAAGCATCCTGAAAATTTTGATTGAAAATAGTAGTATTAATTATGAAAGTGATGTGTGGGAAAGAAAATGTACATAGTGGTGGAGCCTGATAGAATCCCAAGAGAATGGTGTATTGAACTTGGTAAATATGGATGAAGAAAAGATAATACTAGCTTATGGAGACTGTCAAAAAAGCAGTAAAATACAATCTTCAATATACCTGGCAGATGGAAGTTTGGATACTGTAAAATTGGGTAATGATGAATACCTTAATGAAATCATCATGTGTATAAAATTATTGTTACTGTTAGAATGCCATCTTAATCCAAAAAGAATAAATCTTAAAGAAATAAGGTACTACTGTTAGAATGCCATCTTAATCCAAAAAGAATAAATCTTAAAGAAATAAGGTACTGAACACATAAGGAAAAAAAAAAGAAAATCAATATTTGTTATATTGAATATGAAAATATTCATGTATTCAAAATCATTGTTTATAACTTTGTTGTTTAATAATTAATAAATATAATGAATGTCAGAGACCAATTTACCCGGTGTCATAGTTATGTGTATATTTCTTGTTGTGATCAAAGTGGCATCGATCATAGTTGGTTAACTGCATTATATTTAATTTATTCAAACACTGAAGTGTCTATCTCATGAATTTGTTTGTTTAGGTCATTATTTAACCAAAATAGCATTTCTCTTCCTAAACCAATTTTGTAACTATTCTTGGCATATAAATAAACAGCACTATATATATATATATATATGTCATATTATTATATATATATATATATATATATAAGTTGGACATCCCATAATAATCACAGGTGTAAGCATTATGAAACTATTCTAGCATGAACTATATAAATAAAATACTTTAGAATAAAATGTTTTTTTATAATATTAAATTAAAGTATCTTTTAATCCTATCCAGAGTTTGAATCTTTATTTTGATTAGTTTTTAAATATAAAAAGGTTTTATATAGTGATGTATTATTTTAGCTCTCTTATCTTAGTTAGGGATTCATTCTTGAAAACTCTAGTTTGAATCTCATGCCTCTGTACTACTGTGTGACCTCCGGTACAATATCCTCAGCTGGCCCCAAGTTTGGTCTGCCAACCAAGGCAGGCAAGTTCTTTTGACCATTTCTCTTGTTTTAAGGAGCAGGTTAAAATGAGATCTTCAATGGGCCAGTCCAACCCTTTCTTGAACACCATTGTGCATCTTGCTGTCCATATAATAAAGTTTACATACGTCTAGTAGTTCCAAATATACCTTTCTCAAAAACCAACTTCAACTTTACTCAGGACTGGTCAGGATTGGCTATTTTCCTCAGAATAACATTATCAATGGTGAGTCCATGAGTCACATTGGGAAAGTATGTGATTCATGGACTCCTTGTTTGTTACAAAATGGACAGATAGTGTCAATTTGTAACCTCTACGATAGCACAGAAATGCACAGGTGGGAATGCTCTGATGGTAATTTTTCAAGCCTGAGTAACTTTCAATAAGGAATTCCCACTGGGAGTAAATTAACAGTCTTGGTTCTTCCAAAAACAATGATTGATTGATCTTCCAGTATGGTAATTTGGAACCAAACAAGGAACTAGAGGTCTTGATGTTTTTAACCACTAATGTGACCTGCTGTTGAATCCATAGATTTCTGTGTTTGGGAGGGGGGCTGTCAGTTGGTACCACTTCTTTGAGTGGAAGATGGAATATTCTGTCTAAATTTTCATTGAGTAATTTAACCAATATATTGCGGGTATTTTGAATTTGATGTGTCTTAATCAAGTGTAATGCCAGGCTATTCAGTGACTTGGGATTTTGTAATAGATTGAGGGTGATGACTGGAGCCCCCAAGCATAGCTTTCTGCAAAGCATTTCAACTTTTCTTATGAAAGCACTAGTTGGGGCAAAGTCAGCAAGGTAGTAAATTATTTTTGGCAGTACTACCATGTTTAACAAAGCAACTTTCCCCAAAATTGACAGTTAATTCTTTGAAATGGAAAACACAATGCTTTCAATCTTAGATAGGAGGGAAATCTCCAAATTTCTACTCATAACTGATGGGGAGAGGAAAGATGGAAGCCAAAAAATTTCAGAGGGGGTGCTTTCAATCTACCTGGTACTTGCTTGCCTGTTAATATGAACCACATGGCTGATTTGCCTTCATTGCTTCTCAGACCAAATTTATGAGCAAATTTGTCTAAGAGCTCTTCAAGCCTCACAATCTCATCCTGGAATGACAGAAACATGACCACATCATCCATATAGGAGATATGGCATATTCCCTTTTACAATAAAGTAATGGCTATCCAAGAAAAAGTAGCTTTGACACTTAACAGCAGTGGATTAGGCTGCAAAGAGGACTGCACTTAGTGGGTGTTTTCAATCTACCTGGTACTTGCTTGCCTGTCAATATGGACCACTTGGCTGATTTGCCTTCATTGCTTCTCAGACCAAATTTATGAGCAAATTTGCCTAAGAGCTCTTCAAACCTCTCAAACTCATCCTGAGATAAGAGGAGCATCACCACATCATACATATAGGATATAGGGCATATGCCCTCCCCCAACAAAGGAATGGCTATCAAAGAAAAAGTAGCCTCAACACTTAACAGCAGTGGATTAGGCTGCAACAAGGAGTACACTTAGTGGTAAGCCCTGTGATATGGAAACACAGAGCCTAAATTTTGTAGGCATTTCACCATCAATTGAAGGTATGCCAAAGGCTCTTGTAGATCCTCCAGTACACCAAGTAGCATGTTGATACTGACACAATCAAAGACCATGGCAAAGTCAAGGTAAAATGCAACTGGCTGGGACATCCTTCTTTTGAAAAAATGATCAACTAGGTGAAATTGACTGACAGCATTGGCAGTCAAGCTTTCCCTCTTGGTGAACTGTAAAAATGAAAGGCATTCAATGATGTTTTCCTGGATGTCTTTTTTATGGGACCCTCAATCATCTTAATCAGCAGTGGGACCATGGAAATCAGTCAGAGATTCTCCAAGCCATGAGAACTCAAAATTTTTTAATGAGAGGCACTGTGGCTATTGGACAAATCCTCATGATCTCTCAGCTGTCATCAGCCAAAAATTTATACCATTTTTTTACTATTGGAATAGTGAATTTCTGCAATAGTGAATTTCTGCAAGTGAAATAATAAGAACTTGGGAATCCCATGTAGGCCAGGCTGTGTCCTGTCAGAAGAGACCTAAGCTTCAACTAGATGCTGGCCTCAAAGATTTTATGTGGGGCTGAATTCTCCAAAGTAAACTTTTCCAGGAATTTGACATACCTAGAGGCTGTCACTTATTAGCTTAAAATTTCCATATCCTGGCCAACATGGAAGAACCATAATAGCCACTACACTGCACCTCAATCAAACCAATGGCCCTGGAGTTTTTGCCAGAAGAGCTGACCTAAGGTATCTCCTGGTCCAGCAGTACTGATGGATCTGGTACTGCCAAACCCTCTTAATTTGAGAGGTTCTCATAAATGGCCCCTGAATGGACTTGTATATTGCCTATAGTGCAACAATCTCAGGAATATTCTGGCCTCATAAGACAGATGTTTTAGTTCTCTGGCAATAGCATCAAGTTCACCAATCATCTGAACCAGGCCATTCAACTTTACCATGCAAGCATTAATTAAAACATTTAGAGTATAGACAAATCTCACCCAGGCTTCTTCCATCAGAAGGAATAGTATCTTAAGGCTATGGAAGCTTATATAAGCCTCAGACACCAACTGTATGATAATGTTGGAATTTGTCAACATTCTTATTATCCAGGGCATTCTATAATTGGCAAAATAGCTTCTCCTGGGATGATTCTTACTTGAAGCATTAAGTGGTCTCAGAACACAGTTGGCAAGAGTTGAGCTTCAATTGTCAGTGACAAAACAGGCAAAAAAATATGAGGTCAATGAGTGATTTTGAATGCTTTGTGTAGAATGAAAATGCATCTTCAGGGAAGAAACTTTTTCCACTTATAATGAGCAGATTCAAACATTTAATGTATTTGGATTGGAATAATGTGTAAGTATGATTGAAGTCCCCTATAATCAAAATCAGAAATGGGCTTGATCTAAATACTGAGTTAATTGTATGAATTACTATAATTACTACTTCCAGGTTTTTGGAAAAGTATATATTGATTAAGTTAAGTGGCCATCCACAGAATTAGATGATGGCAATTAAACAATTTGAATCTATATGGAGGATTTAAAATAAGATTTGTTTTATTGATATTGATGGCCACTCCACCAGCTGCAGCAATTGAATATGAGTAATGGAAAAATCCAAACTCCTGAATCAATTTAATAATTCAGGAGTCTGACAGAAGATGCAATTTTGTTTCCAACATACAAAGAATGTCCAGCACCTGCCCTCAAAATCAATGCAACAGAGCAAATACCCTGTCATGCAAATTCAGGCTCTGGACATTAACTGAAAAAATGTCAATGTTTAAGTTTAGTAAGATTCTTCATATCTGGAAGCTCAAAATCTGTTCCAAAGAGAGAAACATCCAATTCTGAGTCAGAACAAACATAGCCTTCAACTATAGTGGAGGAAGATCATGTATTCTCAACTTCCAAATGGATAACAGGAGCCAATTCTTCATCATCTATGGCAGGCATCACCTCCACAGAATAATCATATGGAAAAATGAAGCTTAGCCTAACTTTCTTTTCCCTAGGATTGAGACATCTATAAGAGGATTGTGAAGATCCAGAATATCATCAACTGTATGGCTATCACTACTCAATGATGAATAAGCAGGTGAGTACTTTAAATTTTCTTGATCTGTTACTCTTCTTACATCTAGAAAGGTCTACCAGAATGAAGTTGTTGATCACTGATTCATTGATTGACTGCATGGGGTAACTGAATTCATCACCAACTATAGGGAGATTGGCCAACTGTTTCTCAGTGGCAGTTCTGATCTGATGAAGCTTCAGGATTTTACTAGCAATCCTTGTACCTTTGCCTATTTCCAGGTGGCATAATTGGATAAGGTTTCTGTCTAGCTTTTTGGTTTTGACTCTGGTATTGGGGGGAACTTTCATCAATGGGCTTAATACTACTTGTTTCATAATGGGAAGGAGTCATGGGGGTTATAACTCTATTATTACACTTATGAAATTTCTTCATAATCAAGCCACATTGCTTACATCTATGATCATTACAATCTCTCATAAAATGTCCTCATTGTCTATAATGTAACCACTGTGGGAACACCTCATGAAGTACAATGATGAGTGGTGAATCATAGAATTCAACTAAACCAAAAATGGCTAAAGGTAAAATATCTTGCCAAGCACAATTCTGAAGTCTGCAGTATTGGTCAGTACTTCAGTCCCTATATTGCCTATTGATCTAAATGCAAAAGTGGTGATGTTGTCATATGGTGCTAGGATCCTTTGTAAATCAGCTTTGCTGAAATTAATTCCTGTTTTTAATGGATCATTCAATGGTGCTAGCTCAATTTAAATTAAGAGTCCAAATAATGTCCATTCAGGTATGTGTTGTTGTTATGAATGCCTTCTTTGCAATGATGTTTTTAAATTGTATGACCATGTAACTTTTAGATGGAACAAAACCTGACTTCCATAAAACTGTGGGTTTTGAACAAGTCAAACAGGGACTTTACTAAAAACTTAAACAATTAGTTGTGATTGTCAGTTGTTGATAAATTTATTGCCCTATCATTGGAAAAATCTCATTAGGAGTGTAGGGATTGATTGACTAAAATTATAATTTATCAGGGCATGTCATGATGAATCACACAAACCATCATCAATAACAGTTGCAATATTGTTATCACCACTGTCATCTCTAGAGATTAAATCAGCATTGTCCATGATTTCCATTACTTGATCAACAAAGTTCAAGCTCATATGAAAATTGGAATCAGGCTTATCATGACCCTGTGTCACTGACAAACCAGATGCACCAGGTTTTATGGAGATTTGCCAGAAAAACACATCAGATTGGATTCTTTTTTGAGAGAGGCAGCCGGACCCCTTGGGGTTATCTTTCACTTGGTCATTTGAATAAGCAGGTGTGCATTTGGATATCAGTTTTGGAAAATCACTATATATTTTGGAAAATCACTATCATGTCTATAATCCAAGTAATTTTTTGAAATCGATGGGCTATTACCAGAAACTATCAGTTGATTATCCACAGGCATTTGTGACATGTTATTGAATTGGGAGCAATCTAAGACATAAGGAGACTTGACAATTAGCAATGAAAATTCAGTTTTGCATGTGTCCTTTTTATCACAGAGCTAATCAAGGGTATTATTATCTGTTGAAAGGTCAACACTACCACACAGCAATTTCAAGAACTCAAATCATGATTACTGACCTCCAAATTGCTTCGATTTACATTTGCAATAGCGAAGAAATTTTTTTTTTCAATGGCATCACTGATTCGGGTTTTTTTTTGGTCATAACTTTTTTCCACAATTTTGGAAAAATTTAATTCTTTGATAGGGTTGTAGTACTCTTCAGAATATGTATTAAACGACTGTGACATTCAGTTCAAACAACTACCATACCCATTTTAAATTGTTGCAATGTTTTGCTACATATTGTAACTTCAGAAACATGAATTTTACGTTTTAATTTAGATGTTTTGCTAGTTTTTTTAGAATAACTTTTTGTAGAAATTGGTAATTTGCTTAGTTTTTTCACATAATTGTAGGAGAAGTAAAGTTCAAATTTATTTATATCACAGGTCTTCTCAAAAATCGTTTTAACTTTGTTTCATTTAAGCCCAACTCCACATTACTTTTTCGGGTATTCATGGACGTCCAACTTTTTGTAGAAATTGGTAATTTGCTTAGTTTTTTTTACATAATTGTAGGAGAAGTAAAGTTCGAACTTATTTATATCACAGGTCTTCTCAAAAATCGTTTTAACTTTGTTTCATTTAAGCCCAACTCCACATTACTTTTTCGGGTATTCATGGACATCCTCTTGGTAATGTTCTCAAGAGAGATTGACTTTTTCATCAATTCTGAGTTACTTTTAGGGAGGAATTTGTCACTTCTAAGGACTCTTTTTCCTTTGGAAAACTTTTGACTCACTTTATAATTGTCTTGAAGTATTTTCTCATTATTTAACTCATTCAATCTATTTTCTCAGTTAACCTAAGCTTTCTTTTCAGATGCCATTAGTGTCTACCAGAAAGTATGATAAATAACAGTTTGTGAATGAAAATTAAATGTTATTTGATACTAAAATACTTCAAATGATAAAAATAAAGTTCACTGGTCTAATTAATGGCTTTTCCAAAATTATTACATTTCAAAACTGTGAATCAGCTTGTTCCAAGTGGAACACAAGAAAAATAAACCAATCAATATGGCCACCAGAAGCAGCCTTTTACGACTTTAAATTCTTTTTCTTTTAAAATTATATGAAATTTGCTGCAAATTAATAACTAATATTTTAAAGACAGCAAAAACAAAACTTTATTGAAATTTGTTTAAGATAAAATTCTTTTTAAACAACTTCACTTAAGCTTAACCTATCAAATTCTAATTTCAAACAGTTATTAAATAAATTAACTAATATCTTTTTGTAATTAAAATTTAAATACATTCAATACAAATACTTTTGATTTATATATATATATATATATATATATTCTCTTCTACAGCTTTCCTTTCTATTTCACAGTTATAATCAATTATATATCATTTTCAACTCTTTTCCACACCATTTTACAAAATTTGAGATATTCAATCATATTTAATGCATCATTTTTATATATCTTCATATTCCTTTTCTTCATAAATTCTCTAGTCTCAATAGGAATTTTATTGGTCAATTGCTGCTTTTTTCTACCAGCTATTTTTGTTGCAGTTTTTAAAAGTGTATCAGTTCTTTTCATATATATATATCTTTGTTGCAGTTTTTAAAAGTGTATCAGTTTTTTTCATATATATATATGAAAAAAACTGATATACTTTTAAAAACTGCAAAAAAAGTATCAGTTATATATATATTATATATATGTGTGTGTGTGTGGAAAAAACTGATTCACTTTTAAAAACTGCAACAAAAATAGCTGGTAGAAAAAAGCAGCAATTGATCAATAAAATTTCTATTGAGACTAGAGAATTTATGAAGAAAAAAAGGAATATGAAGATATGTTAAAATGATGCATTAAAAATTATTGAATATCTCAAAATTTTGTAAAATGGTATGGAAATGAGTTGAAAATGATATAAGAAAGTATAATTGTGAAATAGCAAGTAAAGCTGTAGAAGAAAATAAAAGTCTCAAGAGTGTAAAACAACATTTTGGTATTGGTAGAAAATTTATATCTGTAATAAAAAAAAAAAAAGATAAAAAGCATCATGAAATGGGTAAAAGACCTTTATCAAAAATTATATAGTAATAAAGAACAAGTACCTCCTTGGACTATTAAATCTTCCTAATTGCCCAGAATTTTAAATGAAGAAGTGAAACATGCAACTAAATGTATGAAGAAAGGAAAGGCTCCAGGTAATGATGGAATTTATAATTGATATATTAAAAGAAGCAGATGAAGAAATATAAAATTTTTAGCAAAGTTATATATCAAATGTCTAAATGATAAAGATGTACCAGATGATTGGAAGAACGCAGTATTAATTATTAATATTTAAAAAAGGTGATAAAGAAGATATTAGAAATTACAAACCCATTAGCTTTTTATCAGTTTTATATAAAAATTAACCAAGATAAATTGTAACTCATCTACAGAGAACATTGGATTTTCACCAGCGAAAAGAACAAGCTGAATTTAAAAGTGGTTTTAGTACAAGTAGATCATATTCAGTTATTGAGAAAAGTTATAGAAAGGACAAATAAATATGTGTTGCCATTATGCTTTGGGTTTGTAGATTATGAAAAGGCATTTGATTCTATAATCATTTCTTCAGTGATTAAAGCACTGGATCATCCAGGTATAGATCTGGGATATTGTCATATTTTAAAGAATATTTATAAAAATGCAACAGCAACATTTAGGTTACATAATGATACTGGGAAAGTCAACATTGAAAAGGGTGTAAGATAAGGTGACTCTACATCTCCAAAACATTTTACAGCAGTGTTGCATAAAGTATTTGTGGATTAAAATGGGAAACTAAAAAAGTGAAAGTAAATGGAGATTATTTAAATCATTTAGATTTTACAGATGATGTAGTTGTTTTTGCAAATAATGCTTTAGAGCTGCAGAAAATGTTGCAGGAGATATCAGATGAAAGTAGGAAAGTAAGACTAAAGATAAATGTTAAAAAGATCAAAGTAATGTTTAATGGATTTTTTTCAAAGTATGAAAATAAAGATTGATTACGATGAGTTAGAAGAAGTTAACAGTTACAAATATCTTAGTCAGATTATTAATGCAAATGGAAAGATAATGGATGAAATTAATCATAGAAATTAAACTTGTTTGGAATGCTTTTGATAGAAATAACTTGATACTAAAAGGAAATATGTTTATGTGTTTGAAAAAAAGGAAGGTTTTTAATAAATGTGTTTTACCAGTTCTTATGTATGGATATGAGACTTGGACACTTAATAGAAGAGTAATACAGACTTTAGACAACTCACAGAAGTATAAAAACATGCATGTTGGGAGAAACAAGAAAAGATCAAAAATGCAATACATGGGTAAGAGAACAAGCAGGTATTACTGACCTCATTGAAAAAATTAAAAGATTGGAGTTGGGCTGGACATATTGCTAGAAGAGATGATAATAGATGGACAATTAAAATCTTAAACTGGATTCCAAGAGATTGTAAAAGACCCAGAAAGAGACCTCATGTGAGATGGATGGATGAAATAAGAAAGTGTGCAGGGGTGGTGTGGAGAAGAGAAGCTAAAGATCAGAGATGGATTGAACTTGGAGAGACCTTAATATTTCTGCAGTGGATTGATAATGGTTGATGATATATATATATATTGTAACTGGACCCAACCATGCAACCTTTTTACCTTATCTGCAGTGGATTGACAATGGTTGATGATATATATATATATACATTGTAACCGGACACCAACATACAACCTCTTTACCTCAGTTGTATGTATTTCCTGATGAGCTAAAGATCAGAGATGGATTGAACTTAGAGAGACCTTAATTCTGCAGTGGATTGATAATGGTTGTTGATATATATATATATATTGTAACTGGACACAACCATACAACCTCTTTACCTCAGTTGTATGTATTTCCTGATGAGCATATTGTCGGAAAGAACCATCAATTGGCTTTCCTTAATACCCAGATCACTCCTTCTACAACAATATTTTCTGCTCATCAGAGGATGTAGCACCATAGAGTGTGGAACCACCTAGATATTTATGTGTTTGGTTTCCCCAACCGGTTCCACTAGAGTTCCATCTCACTACAACCTGACTTACCTTGGTCTGGTTATGCCAGACAAAGCTCAGAAGGTATGAGATTCTCATGAACAAGTGCAATGAATAACAAGTGATGCAACACGAGCAACTGAATTAGTTTCATATAACAATAAATTTATTTTATAACATTTGTGAAGATTATTAGTTCTCCATAATTATTTTGGACAATAAGCCCATAAAGTTTATCATTAGCTCACTTTTGATATAGTTCATTTTTAGGATCCATTTTCTGGTATATGCATATTTTCTTAGGTTCCATTGATCAGTTACTCCTCATTGGTGAGATATTTATCCACAGTGTCCTTTAATTTTTTAATTATGATTTAAATCTTATTCCTTGATTCTACCAACAGCATTTTTATAGACATATGTAATTCCTTTTAAAGACATGTATTATTTTCTTAAGCCTTTCTAATTCTTCCAGGTATAATTGTGTTTTGTACATAACATTTACTATTCCACCAGCTAAAGATGTATTTCAATAATATAGCATGTGGTATAATTGATCTATGCTAGTGCAGACATATTATGTTTATTAAAATATAATCATTTATGATTTATTCCATTAAAGATGTTTTGGTTATAAACATATTGGTATTTATTTCCACCCAGACATAGCGAGTCTTTAAAATAATGAGTATTCATGAGTTATTCCAATAAAGGCATATTTTTAATATAAAAATATAAGTATTCATGATATATTCCAATAATGATGTATATTGTATACAAACATATAAATATTTATGAGTTATTTCAATACAAACATATTTTGCAGATCAGATATAAGTATTTGTCTTTTATTTTAATTCGGACATATTTTGCATATAAAAAGATAATCATTTATGATTTAGTTCATTAAAAATGCATTTTGATTATAGACATCTAAACATTTATGATTTATCCCCAATAAAACATATTTTGTATATAAAAATATGAGTATTTATTATTTATTTCCAAAACAGATGTATTTTGTATATCAAAATATAAATATTTATGATTCATCTCAATAAAGATGTATATTGTATACAAACATAAGTATTTATGATTTATTTCAATGCAAATGTATTTTGCAGATCAGATATAAGTATTTGTTTTTTATTTTAATTCTGACATATTTGCATATAAAAAGATAATAATTTATGGTTTATTTCATTAAAGATGCATTTTGATTATGATTCATCCTAATAAAATGTATTTGAATATAAAAATATAAGTGTTTATTCTTTATTTCCATACAGACATATCTGGTATATAAAATGTATGAGAATTTATTATTTATCCTAATAAAACACATTTGCATATAAAAATATAATCATTTATGATTTATTTAAAGAAAGATGTATTTTGACTATAAACATATGTTTTTAATATTTCATAAAATTGTTACCTTCATTTTCATCCAGTGTGTTCATCCACTACAGGTCACTATTGTATTTTCAAAACAGGGTTAATTTATTTAAGCCAAATGGCATTATTTATTTTTCATGCATATTCACCCAGACATGGCTTGGAGAATCATGGCTGTAGATAGAAGGGAAGCTATTCCTGACTAGTCTATCACCCTTATGCTTCCTTTATTAATATTTTTCTCTTCAACATCCAACAACTGCAGGGTTCACACTAAGTAAAACTAGATGTCTCAGATGGAATAAGCTGTGTGGCCAAATTTGACATTTTAATTTTCTGTTTATTTCATTACTCTGATTTTTCAGCTCATTAGCAATTTTTTAATTTTCTTCATCTGCTATGTTTTTCAGTTCTTAGGTGATTTTTTTACTTTCTTCAGCCTGCTTCTCAAACATGCCAATTATCAGTGTTATGATATCACTATTTTATCGTTTGTTTGTGACTTCATTCTTTTTGTTTGCATTTTGCAGTTCCTCACTGGGAACATTTTCTATTTCATTATTCAGAACCTTCATTTTAGCTCTTTTTTTGTAATCATTTACAGTTTCAAACATATCTTGTATAAAATCTTTTGGCTTATAATATTTTATTTGATTCACAACCTATTATCACTTTTAATTTTTGTAATTAATAAATTTATGCTAAATATGAATGTTTGCCTGACTTTCCCACCACATTCTTCCCAACACCATTTGCATGCAGATTTCTAACTTTTACCGATGTATACCTGCACTTAATTTATTTATTTTATCTACCATGTATTTATATATATATTGAAACTATATGATTAAGTTCAAATCTTAGTTTCACCTCAGTCATATTTATTCTATCATCTTCTACTCACTCCACCATCCCACCTAAAGTTAAACCCTCAATATTGGACTGTATGCATATAATTCTATTAGTTATATATATATATATAAGCTTGTTAAATATGCCTGATGCACACACACTATGAGATATTAACACACTGAAATTAATTTATTAAATTTAGAATATTTAATACTCTGTGTTAATTATTATTTAGGTCAAAGTTACAACATTTTAATTTATAAAATCTAAAAGTTGTTTTAACCTTTTTTTTAAATGTTTAAAAGTATTAAAAATAGAAATTCCCCTGCTAAGTAAAAAAATTATAAGTTTTAATGGTTGGGAAGAGAGACAATAGAATACTGAGAAATATTCCTAACAGCTTTTAATTAGTTTTAAAGAAACATCTGCTGTATAATGAGGTCATAGGTGAAATATGTAATAAAATAAGTAAAAATGTTCACATCGAAATGGCAAATGGAACATGTGCTCTTAATGCACTATTTTACCTGTGGATATTTGAGTGAACCACAAAGGCAAACAAATACATAATGTCAGTTCGATCCGTAAGATAAAGAACAAGGGAGACAAAAGGTATATAAAGCCTTGTTTAAAGTAAAATGGGCTTCTATTCATCTATCTATCTCAGTCTCCCAATGTCAAGCTAATCTAATATCTAAACTCTGATTTGCCATCTGTTTGTTTATAAAATATGATTTTACATATAATCTTGCTATGGCTGAGTAGTAGACATGAGCTATTGTCCTCTGGAGAGATAAAAGATGCACTCTGGATCCCCTACTTGTTTTAAAATGAACTGAAATTGCTATAATTCATA
This sequence comes from Epiperipatus broadwayi, assembly GCA_028023455.1. NCBI lineage: Eukaryota > Metazoa > Onychophora > Udeonychophora > Euonychophora > Peripatidae > Epiperipatus > Epiperipatus broadwayi. The sequence goes on along the minus strand of JAQFVV010012475.1, from coordinate 5,357,720 downwards.
TGCTGCTCCCTAATTGACTGCTGCTTAGAATCATGGCCACTAAATGAACTCTAAGGAAAAACTATTGCACCATACTCCATAAACAGGAGGACCACTCAAATTGTGCATGTTCTGCTTAAATCATAGGTGTTTGGTACCCAAAAGTTTTAAGAATTTTCCTGCTTTTATTTAAAACTAAAACTTGTCTTTCTAATGTGTATTATTTTAGTCGTAAAATTTTCTCATGTAAAGTCTATTTTGAATCCACCAAACTTTTTAAATTCTGTAACTTTTAAATGTTTAATTGCTATATAATCTTTCCTTTTCTTTGGTTATCCATTTCTATTAATATTTTATTATTGATATAATTAATTTCATGCCTCAATAATTTTCGACCTAGCCCTTTCACTTATTTAAATGTTAGGCTTTGCCAAAATGGGCAGAGTTATTAGATAACATATTTATGATAAACTTGTCTTATATTAATAAAGTGGCTAGCTCAGGAATTATGTAATTTTGATATTTTATAAGTTATTTCTCGGATGCATCTCATTTTATATTAATATGATCTCTTGTATGGTCTTATAGTTTAATGAATTATTTTAGATTAAGAGACATATCTAACTTTCATGATTAGCTATGAGTGTGGGTGTTTGTATGGGTAAATATCTTAATGTAGCAATAGAGATATGATCAAATTATAGCTTTACCCTTTTATTATTAGTCAGATTGATATTTACTGAATTTAACTTTATAATCAAACCAATCTCAGGTTATTTGAGAGCTTGTAGGTTAATCACTCATAAATGTGAGTCTTGGGAGTGAGTCATTACTTATTAGCAATTAAGTATATAAAAATGTCTTTATTATCAAACAATAGGTGTTATGATTGAGCGATGCCAATGTTTTTTCTTATTTCAAGCCAGGGAAATCACCAGATACTTATGTTTATAGGTATTGTTCCACTCCATTAGAAAGGTCATAGATCAAAGTGCACCCATGGAAATCTGTTTCCATTATGCAGTTGGGTAGTGACAGTGGCAGCAATTCTCATACACCTGGACTTGTGATTATGACCAGTTTCATAGGATCCCCAGTAGAAATACTGCCTATGAGTTTATACTTCTCTCCTGGCTTGCCTCGCAAAGTTTGCTCCATTATTATTTAATGGCATCTCTTATTCTCTGCTTGTTTTTTATTTAATGGCATCTCTTATTCTCTGCTTGTTTTTACTTCACAAGCCTCCCACAATCATCTGCCCTCCAATAACAGGCCCCTATTAGAATTAATCATGTAAATAAAATGTTATATATAATTTATTGTTGGGATAAATAAATTCACAACCATATATCTCATTCAAGTTTGCCTCACACGATAACTAACATATTTAGTCTGGGGCATAAAATAAGAGCTTGCCACCATTAAATACCCAAAGGGAAAAGTCAAAGGATTCATGCTTTAGTAATATAAATTTATGCCACATTAGGAGTATTGACTGAGATCAAACTCCACATTTGTAAATAGTTTTATTCCAATATTAAATATAGTTTTAATTATATCTTTGTCTTCCTGTCCATTTCTTACACATTATAGCCATATGGTCTCATATAATACATTAACTATAATAAGGTCATTCATTAGTTTTATAATAATATTAGTCATAATAAAATTAGAGTCTCTTGCATCTCTCTGACCCCTGTGGCCTAAAAGATGTTTGCTAAAGTGGTGGCAAGTATGTTATCCCATAGTTATATGTTATGTAATAAATTCACTGGATTTGAACTCAGCATTGCAGGCCCTGAACCCACCAGTAGTGCTGCTCTTTCATTGTAGTGGAAGGAAGATGCAACTGGTTAATGAGATATATGAATTCTGAGCATTACCTAGTAAATTTCTTTTAGTGTATGGTGCCGCAATGTGAGGCTTCAATAATATAATCACCCATATACCCTGAGTAAAAGATTTTTTTAACATCTAAGCCACAATGTATGACTTCAATGTTAATACCCACATAAACTAGAGTAGTGAATAGCATATAAAGAAAAAAATGAGAGTTAAATTATTAAAGAAGTAAAATATGTAAAAGGTTTTTTTAGTGTCTGCCACATAACATAGGGCTTTGATAATATAATCACCCTGAGTAAAAAAAAATTTTAACATCTAAGTGTAACATGGGCCATATAATAATAAAAATAATATAATCTTAACTAAAATATGTAAGAGATTCTAATAACTAAACTATAGATAAATAAATCATTAAAATTAAGTATTAAAGAAGTAAGATAGATAAAAGATTTTTTTGTGACCTTGAACTAATGAGTGGCCTATTGTGTGAAGTTGTATATACAAATAAGTTTTTTTTTTCCTCTTTTAAACACCCAGCATGCTAGCTTCAAAAATGTAAACATTCTACTCTGAGTAAAGAAAAGTTTTTTTTAAATCTTCATAATGTATAAAATTTTCCACAGCTGTTGTTATACTATGTATATGTAAAAAAAAATTTGTAACAATAGGCTTTCTGTGATATCAATAGTACAAAAGTGATAAAAACAACTTTAGATCTTTGTAAAATATATAAAGAAATTTTTCCGTAGTTGTTATACATAATATACATAAAGTTGTTTGGGTTTGGGACAATAAATTTTGATATTTAATAATGTAAACATCATACTTAGAGTACATTAACATATACAAGTAAATATTTGATTTAGCATTTTGGACCATCATTAAGTTGATATGTAACATTTATAAATAAATTGATTGAGACACTATGAGGTATATGGTCAGACAGAAGATATAATAATGGGTGTATGAATAAAGCTGGAATAAATAGTTTAGGAAAGGACAAAGCATACTCATATCTAATAGGGGTTCCATATAAAAACTAGAATAATAAAATAGTAATCATAAAAAGTTAGTTTAAAGATTAAGTGTATAAATAATTGAGTAGTATAGACAGACAAGGGCAGTAGTATAGAATAGCAGTAGGGAACAATAGACATTGACCACAGTACCAGAGGGGGATAGGATTAGCCATTGATTAAAAGAAGTGAAACAAAAATAATAAATAGAAATAGATAAAGAAAACAAAATTGAATGAAGAAAAATCAGTTAGCCCATCAGAAACTGGGGAGTTAAAACCAAAAGAAGGAAGGGACCTTTGACAAAATAGAGAAATGTGTGGCTTCCAGATGAAATTTATAGAAAAAATATTTAAACAAAAAATGAAAAAGATGAGGGAATCCTATAAGAAGGAATTTAGAAACAGAAAAGAAAGGGACAAAGAGAAAGCTAGGAGAAAAGATGAAAATATGGAAAAGATTATGGAATCCTACAAGGAGGAAGCTAGGAAAAAAGATGAAGAAAGGGAAAGGAAGAGAAAATTTTATGAGGCTAGGAAAAGTGAAGCAGAAAGGAGACAGAGAGATACAGATTAACAGGAATTCTTTAACTTGATGATAAATGAGATTAAAAAAATCACAGAACTGAACATGGGCCAAAGTAGAGAAAAGAGTAAAGAATTTAGTCAAGAGGATGAAGTTAAAGTAGAGGAACAAGGACAATCCATGAAGAAGAAAGGTAAGGAATTAAAAATGATTGAGGGGAGGATGTGATTCCAGAAGGTCAAGTTTCCTGAGAGCTACCAACCATAATCGATCTTAAGACAGAAAAGATGATCGAAGAACAAAATAATATGGGAATAGGATTCTGAAATCATTTAATTAAATTTATACACAAGTGTTTTCAAGGGAAAAATCATGAATAATTCTCAGAAACATTTGACAAGTCCTGAGGACCTGTTCCATCCAGTGAAACAGAACAACAGATAGCCTATGCTAGTTACTATTTGGAAAAATATGTGGAAAACTGGTGGAGCCAGAGGAGAAATAAACCAAAGACCACTCTGGATTTTAAGCATTGGGTTAAAGAACCTCCTGATAAAATATGGAGAACAGATAATCAAATACCACAACCATTAATGGCAAAGGACAGACATTACCCACGTGATTCTGGGATCTAAGTCATTTAACTAAAAAGAGACAGACACAACACCAACCAAAAAGAACATGAACTTGGGATATGAGCTGATAAACCCCATAGATTAATAAAGACATTTTGAGTAACTTATCTATAGATAACCCCCATGACTAGTGTGTAAGTCACCATTTCCTAAATTCCTGTTTTACACAATCAAAGATTATGTGTTGTTTTTTTTTCATTTTAAATGTTTCATGAATTTCTTTTTATTTAAATTTTTTGTTATCCACTTTGAGTAAGGGAATATGAAACTGTAAGAATCAAGTTCAAATCTTAGTTTCATCTCAGTCATATTTATACTATCATCTTCTACCCTCTGCCCCATCCCACCTAAATTTAAACCCTCAATATTAGACTGTGTGTATATAATTGTATTAGTTATATATATATGTAAAAGCTTGTTAAATACACCTTGTGCACATACACTCCAATATGAGATATTAACACAGTGAAATTAATTTATTAAATTTAGAATATTTACTATAATAATTATTTAGGTCAAAGTTATAGCATTTTAGTTTATAAAACCTAAAAGTTGTTTTAACCTTTTTTTTAAATGTATTAAAAATAGAAATTCCCCTGCCAAGTAAAAAAATTGTAAATCATAATGGGTGGGGAGAAAGACAATAGAATACTGAGAAATATTCTTAAAATCTTTTAATTAGTTTTAAAGAAATATCTGCAGTATAATGAGGTCATAGGTGAAATATGTAATAAAATAAGTAAAAATATTTGGATTGAAATGACAAATGAAATGTGTTCTTAAAGCACTATTTTACCTGCAGATATTTGAGCAGACCAGAAAGGCAAACAAATACGTAATGTCAGATCGATCCATAAGATAAAGAGCAAGGGAGACAAAAGGTATATAAAGTCTTGTGTAAAGTAAAATGGGCTACTATTTATCTATCTATCTATCTATCTGAATCTCCCAATGTCAAGCTAATCTAACATCTAAACTCTGATCTGCCATCTGTTTGTTTATAAAATATGATTTTTATGTATAATCTTGCTATGGCCAAGTAGTAGGCATGAGCTATTATCCTCTGGAGAGATGGGAGATACACTGGATCCCCTACTTACTTTAAAATGAACTGAAATTGTCTGCTATAATCTATATACTGCTGCATAATCTACTGCTGCTTAGAATGATGATTACTAAATGAACTCTAAGGAAAAGCTACTGTGCCATACTCCATAAACAGTAAGACCACTTAAAACATGCATGTTCTGCTTAAATCAAAGATAATCAGTACCCAAAACCTTTAAGAACTTTCCTGCTTTTATTTAAAACTAGAACTCATCTTTCTAATGTGTAATATTTTAGTCATAAAATCTACTCATGTAAAGTCTATTTTGAATCCCCTAAACTTCTTAAATTCTGTAACTTTTAAATATTTAATTACTATATGATCTTTCCTCTTGTTTGGGTATCCATTTCTATTAATTTTTTATTATTGACAAAATTAATTTCATACTTCAATAATTTCAGACCGAGCCTCTTAACTTATTTAAATGTTTGCCTTCACCAAACTACATAGAGTTATTAGATAACATATTTATGATAAACTTGTTTTATATTAGTAAAGTGGCTAGCTCAGGAATTATGTAATTTTGATATTTTAAAAGTTATTTCTCAGATGCATCTCATTTTATATTAATATGATTTCTGGTATTGTCTTATAGTTTAATGAATTATTTTAGCTTCAGAGATGCATCTAACTTTCATGATTAGCTATGAGTGTGGGTGTCCCATAATTTGTACAGGTGAATATCTTAACTTAGCAATAGAGATATGATCAAATTATAGCTTTACCTTTTTATTATTAGTATGGATTGGTATTTACTGAATTTAACATTATAATCCAACCAATCTCAGGTTATTTGAGGGCTTATAAATTAATCTCTCATAAATATGGGTCTTGGGAGTAAGTCATTTCTTATTAGCAATTAAATATATAAAAATGTATTTATTATCAAATGATAGGTGTTATAATTGAGTGATGCCAAAGTTTTCTCTTATTCCAAGCCAGGGAAATCATTGGATACTTATGTTTATAGTTATTGTTCCTTTTCATTAGGAAGGGCATAGATCAATGTGCTCCCATGGAAAGCTGTTTACATCATGCAGTCAGGTAGTGACAGTAGCAGAAGTTCCCACATACCTGTACTTGCAATTATGACCAGTCTCATAGAATCCCCAGTAGAAATTCCACCCATGAGTTTATATGTCCCTCCTAGCTTGCCTTTCAAAATTAACTCCATTATTATTTAATGGCATCTCTATCTATACCACCTTTTATCTAGTACAATTATTCTTTTATTCTCTGTTCATGATTTTACTTCCCAAGCCTCCCACATCATCTGCTCTCCAATAATAGGCCCCCATTAAAATTAATCATGTAAATAAACATTATATATAATCTATTGTTGGGATAAATAAATTTGTAACTGTATATCTTGTTCAAGTTTACCTCACATGCTAGCTAATGTATTTAGTCTGGGGCATGAAATAAGGGCTCGCCACCATTAAATACCCAAAGGGACAGGTTGAATGATTAATGTTTTACTAATGTAAATTTATGCCATATTAGGAGTATTGACTGAAATCAAACTCCATGTTTGTAAATAGTTTTATACCAATATTAAATATACTTTTAATTATATCTTTGTCTTCATGTCCATTTCTTATACCTTATAGCCATAGTGTCTCATATAATACATTAACTATAATAAGGTCATTCATTATTTTTATACTAATATTAGTCATAATAGAATTAGTTAGAGTCTCTTGCATCTTTTTGACCCCTATGGTCTAAAAGATGTTTGCTAAAGTGGTGGCAAGTATGTTATCCCATAGTTATTGTGTAATCAATTTACTGGATTCAAACTCACTATTGCAGGCCCTGAACTCACCTGTAGTGCTGCTATTTGATTGTAGTGGAGGGAAGATACAACTGGTTAATGAGATATACAAATTCTGACCATTACAATGTATATTTTTGTATCAAAACTCACCCCACTTCTCTTTCTTTCACATATAAAATTATTATTGATGTTGTCTGTTCTCTTCCCTCTCTCATCTCCCATAAATTTATTTATTTTTATTATTACATTTGTTTTCTGTGAGATGGTTATTTATATTACACATTATTTAAAATTAGAATGAATGTTTGAATTCAACATTGTGTGCCATTTGTAATGAGATTTTTCTCCTTTACAATTTTATTCTATGGCTATTTTACTTATTATTTATTATTTTACTTTATTAATTCATATAAATCATTAATAGTTTATTTTTAAATCCTGTTATTCAAGCAAAGAAGTAAATTTTATCAATACTTATACTTTATTCATACCCCCAGTCAGATTGAGGTTTAATAAAAAATATTAAAACAACAGTTATTTTTTCAGACTGAGGTATATGTTCCATGACTGCAAGAACTGTGACACATTTCATGAAGATATTTATATTGTTTAAACCTTATGGACGCCATTCAGCCTTATACTGGACCCCATGAAATGACATTAACATGCTTCAAGTACTTGATCCAAGGCTAGCTATTAAACATGAGATCAGCTTAACACAGAATATCTAAATACGATTATCTGTTTACTCATAAGTAAAGTGAGAGAGAGAGAAAATTAAACCATGCCAATACTTTATAATACATTTATTAAATAATAAAAAATATAAGGAATATTCAAAACATAAAAACAAAATATGAACACTTATTTAAATTACCATAATTTTAAACAATCTTGTGCTTATTTAAATATTGTTAAACATTAACACTTATAAATGGCATTTAAAATTCTATATAGGAATAAAATTAAAAGTTCACACTTGAAATAAAACTTACAACTTCTATTAATGATATCTAGACATTAATTTCCTAAGGTTTTTAATACTATCTGGGTGATCACCCCTGTCTTCTGATCCTGTTAGATTCAGAGTGGATCTATTGGTCACTGGATGCTGTTTTGGTTCAATTGTACTATGTCTAGGTCTGGTTCTATAGATTTAGTTCATGGTAGTAAAAAATATCAGCAAAGATGAGTTAGAGATGTATTACTGCATTAGGCTATTTGTATTCAGGAGACAGGCAGTGTAAAACAAAGAAAGATTCAGCTTTTGGTCTAGAAACTCATTTTTCTATCAACATGACTGTATAAAGATTGTTTCATTTTGTTGGACTCAGTCATTTTAGATAACTTGTAGACTTTTTGGTAAACTATTCTGGAAAACTAACTGATTTCTTTCTTTGCTTTTTTCACTGCTGCTGCTGTTATTTTTTTTTCTGAGCTTGGGCAATAGGCATTTGCAGTTTTTTACACTCTCCAACTCCAACAAATTTCTACTCAGAATATCAATTCATTTGACATTTATTTTTGTACTTAGTTACATTTTTTGTAATCTTATGTTTTTGATTACACAAAAATTAGTTAACTATTTTGTTTCTTACTCAATCTAGAATTTATGTCCTAAAACTGATTACATCTTGTACAAATTTATCTTCAGTTATATGTTAAATTTTAATACATAAAAGAAAATTAAAAAAAAGATAAGTTATAATTAATATTTAAACTTAATCTCCAAGATTTTTTACTTTATTTTTTTTTCTCTTTTAACTTCTTTGTTTTTGAACAATAAAATATTGAAATAATTTTTTTTATTTTATTAATAATATTCTATAACTTGTATATATACACTTACTTATGTACTGCATATACATATATACCTACTTATGTACTGTGCATATATACACATTGTTATAATATTTATATAATTAAGTTCCATTCTTGCTAATAAAAGGTATGAAGGTTGCCTTGACAGCAGTGAGAAATATTGATTACTATATTTTACTGTGAATGTTTAGGTGGTTACTGGTTGGAACTTAATTATATTATCCCAGATTAGCTTTAGGCACTATTTCGCTTATATATATATATATATATTATTTTCATAACTGTATTTGACTTATATAGATTTACAACAATAAAATAATGAAAATTAATACATAACTAATAATAAAAATTAATAAATATTTTAACTTTATTGACATATTTCAATGAACTTAAAATTGTTAATCATTTTAAAAGAAATATGCTTGGCTAAATTCAAATTTGCCATTAATAAATTCTATACAATATTATGTTTGTTTTCTTCTTAGCCTTATCTTTATATATTTTTCAGAATTGTGTAATAGCATGATATTAATGATTTTCCAGATGAATATAAACTTTAATAAAGCTTCAAAAAATTTCTGATGTAAGTTCAATAATCCATAGAAAAAATGGTAATAGAAATAGCTATCATACATGATGAAATGTGAACTTGAGTTCATAGCCAGTCTGCCAATGAAAAACTTGTGGGAAAAACTGAAATTTTAAAAAAAAAAATACAAAATTAATGATGTGAAAAATAAAATTCAGAAAAACTACAGATGTAGGATTATTAATGAAAAAAAATTAACACTTCAAAGCAAAGACAATTACTTTGGCAAAAGTCAAAAATGCATTTTTTTATAATTATACTGTGTACAGTGAAAAAAATATGACACAAAAGTAATATCCAAGGATAATATTAATCTTTGAAATAATATTCAGAATGAAAATTAAATTAAATTAAATCTTCAGTAATTATAATTACTTAAAATATTTTCACTATGCTCACATAAATTTGATAACAGAAGAAATAATTTGCAAATTAATTATTATTTTTGTTTTAAGAATTTATATTTTCTCTAAGGCTTTTTAACATAATACAGTGGAACTGTGATATTTGCTACATTTTGTTCCAAACTTCTTTGCATTTATTTATGTATAACAGCTCACACATTTTGTTAATAAATTTTGATTAGAAAAGAATACATAATATTTATTGAATTGCAAGTGTCCAGCAGATTTCAACATTCATATATGCAAGGAGAGACAATTTCATTCCCAGAATGGTCATATGGTGTTACCCATGATTTAGCTGTATCAAACTCATGCAAGTATTGAACATTCATGGGTAGTTATGATTTAAGCTAATACTTCTATAAATTTGAAGCTGGTAGACCTAGTTGTTAGTTAGCTATTGAGGAATATTTTGAAATTTAAAAACTGCATTGAAAGGATAAAGATTTTTTACTATAACTGATATCCAAGTTTCAGGTATGTTTCCAGAAATGGGAATGCTATTTTAATCACTGTATAGATGCACAAGTGAAGCACTTTGAAAGCAACAGTAGTCACTAGAGTACTCTTCCATGTGTATATTTTATAATAGTGAATTCCAGAAATTAAATTATCACACTTTATATATATATTACAAAAAATTCAAGCCAGATGTCATATGACCTAATTTAATAAGGTTGTATTTACAAATGTTATATATAGAGCTCGCAAAATAAGCTCTTAACAAGCTTTGCTAAATGTCTTCAACACCAGACTGGTTTCTGCTTCTGGTGCCATTAGTGAGGTACCAGGATATTCAAACATTAGATTTATATTTAAATATCTTGATACTCTGTCATTATTAATAATAATATAAATTACTAAAACAGAGTTTTAGATATTTTGAATGAAATCAATTAAACCAAGTATATGTTCAATGTGTGTGCATCATAATCATGGTTATTTTGTTGAGTATTCATTTTTTGCTAAAGAAATGGGACTTCTTAGCAGAATAACCATGATTATAATGCATACACATTGAAACTATACTTGGTTTAATTAATTTCATTTCATATATTTAAAACTGTTTTGGTGTATATATATAACCATTAGAAACCAGTCAACACTTACACAATCTTAATATAGATAACTATCAAGAATTTCAAACTATTGTCAAGGCAATCTTCTTTTACAATAGAGGTGAAATATACATATATAAGAAAATAATTTCAGTGCATACTACAATCTGAAATAAATATCAAAGATCAAATCATCTCAAATGTCAAGAAGTTTTCGGCTATGCCTTCTGTAAATAAACATATTAGAGTCCACATCTCCAAAAAGCAAAGCTAAAAATTTCTTAATGTTTGAGATGATATATTATATATATTGAAATGATATATTCTATAAGAATATATTACATTGGTATGTAAATTAAGAAAAGGTATGGAAATTTTTTTTTTAATTAAATAACAAATGTGACATTATTGATAAGTAAAAAAATATTACATTGTTATTATTATTTAAAAGCATTATACACACTTTTTATATATAAAAGTCAATTTTATTAAATTCAGATTTTAAAAAGAAAGTTAATATTTTTATAATTGTACAAAATATTATTTTGTTTGAAATTAATTGGCTGAATTTAAAATATTAACTGTAAAAAAAAAAAGATAATTATTTTCTTAAATATTTTGAGTTATAAACTGTAGAATTATTTACTGTTATGTTGGCAATTAGCCAAAAATGATTTCTTGTGAAACTGTTTTGATCTTGTGAACAGAGAAATTGTTGTGCTTTTATTTGGAAAAAAAACATTGAATTTTAAACTTCCAAAATGAATTGTAAATAAATAGATTTATTCCCAAGAATTAGTGACCCATGACTTAAATGCATAATCTATTATTCCATATTTTCCTCTACAAATAATCATGATTTTCTAACAACTCTTTTAGACCTGTTTTTGTCTATATTTCAAATGGAGCAATTTAATAAAAATGTCTGCTAGGATCTTTACGTTTGTAAAAGAAAAATATAATTTTTCTTGGTAAATAAATTACAATAACTGAACAATTTATAAATCATTATTAAATATTTTTTTCAAAATAAACTTTCTCATATAAACATTTTTATTCAAATATTAATTATTCATAACTTATTAGTTCTTAAACATTGTCCAAATTAATCTATCTATTTATAAAATCTATAATAATAATTCATTATTATTTTATTGACATCATATAAAGTACAGATTATAACATATATAATCTGAATTATTTAGGGATAATTATTTATAATTTTAAATTTATGAATGTTTAATTGCTAATAAATATTCATTTCATATATGAGGATTGGCCAATGCTACATGTAATGACAGTTTGGATATTGGGTAATTGAATGTGCTTGGTTTGATATTATTTGTATAAGTTATAAATTATTTTAATACCAGTTATAAATTATTCCTATGACTTCATTTTTTTAATAATGACTTAGTTTTGTAGTAAATACTTTTATAAAAGCATAGATAATGTCAAATCTTAATGAATATGGCTATAATGATGAATTAGTATTTAAATATTTTATATATGAAGTCATAAGTATAGTTGCTCTTTTAAATGCCATTACTAAAAATATTATTATAGTAGTGACTTGATCTTATCTTTATCAGTCATTTTTCCCATTGCTTAATCTTATAAGTTCACAATGTATAGGTTACTGAATTACTAATTATTAACATGAAGAATGAAATTTAGTTTGTCAATATGTTAGATGTCAATCATGCATGCATTTATTGATTTTGATATATGAATTTTAATATTACTAACTGTTACTACTTTATTCTTATTTTTTTTTAAATAAATTATTTCATTCATTTTATAACTGACCATTACTTGAGTAATAACTTAAATTATAAAACATAAAATATTGATATGCCAAATATAATATAGAAGTCCAAATATAACTCATGCCAGGTAAACTTGTCTCTTTATTTCAAGACTTATTATTAGCTGGAACAATTTTGTTTTATAATTTATAGATGTCCAACATTTGTATGTAATTGTGATTTTGCTAGTAAATTACCTTCTTTCTTTAGTATTTTTTTATATTAGTTAACAATATTAAATAACAATTTGAGATAGGAAGGAGGTCTAGATTTATTATCTAGTGGCACCTTCTAGTAAAGTTACATATAAAACTATTTATCTGTTATTATATATATATATGTTGTAAGAGATGGCTTACAACATACCTTCACACCTGACCCAGTTTTTTTACAAGGTTTGAATTCAGACCAAGTGGTAGGCAAATAAAATATCCTACATACTTGCTTGTACACATGTAGTATATACATATATAAACATACATATAAACTAATATGTTTGACAAATTAATTCTTGTTTTTATTTATTTATTGTGAGAAAACAAACAAATTCATTATACACATGAAGTATATATGCATATAAACATACATGTAAACTAATATGTTTGTCTATTGGTAGAAATTAATTGTTTTTCTTTTATTTATTTAATATCATTAACTAAAAATAATAATTAATTGACTTATAAGATGGACATAATTAAAGACCAAAATTTATATGAGGTCAAAATTGTTGTTAAGTGATCGAATTTGGAATAGTGAAGATTAAAATAATAATAATAATAATAATTATTATTATTATTATTATTATTACGAGAGAGTGTGCATGTAATTGTAGATATCGGTAGGATATATTTTATATTTCTAGTAATGATAAAACTTAAAATTTTTTTTATTTAAAATAAACCGCATTGACTCTTAGCAACCCAATAATCAGTATATATAGTTTTTTAAACTTACGAAAACTCCTCTTATGAGGAATTTGTGTGCAAGTGGTTATTTTTTTTACTCCAATATAGCGATCTCATTGAATGCAGCAAGCATTACTTATGCTGATGCAATCAAAGCATCCACTAAAAAAAATTTTCCTCAGAACATGGAAAAAAATCAAACTCCATGTCTCGAGATTTCGTCATTCAACAATGAATGATCTCATGAAACTGGATATGATTTCAGAATCTGATCAATTACCAGTTAACACAATAGAAAAGATCTAGACTAATGAAAGTCTAATAAAAATTTCTGAATGCTTCAATACGACCATCCCACAGGATTTTTTTATGTCGTTTAAACGTTTCTTTACTGACCGGTCTGTTATCCTTGCAATTACAGATATAAATTGTTCGCTGTATAGATTTCTTAAGGATTTGCTATATGAAGAATTTAGCACAAATAATTTATGGGATTCTATATTGTGCATTGCAGATCATTCAAATCCTCACTATCTTGCTATTGAATTCTATAACAAAGAACAAAAAACAAATTTGATAAAACAATTAAAACATTAAGGAAATATGCTTTAGTAAAAGTTAACCAATATAAAAATTTTTTTATTATCAACACAATCAAAAATACATACTTTAACTATACAATAAATGACTTCAATAAATTAATGCAACCATTCGGAGCTGTTGTTGCCTTTCAATCTATATATTTAAAAGAAACTCCGATACTGATCTATGGCAATAGTTATCATCATTTTAAAGTTAAATTAAATCAAAACATAAATCCAAATGATATTCCCATGCTTATACCTGATCATGAAGCGACACAACTCTTAATAATTCATGGACTTAAACTGCATGCCCAAAACTTAAATGTAAACATTGTGATATGAGAGCAATCTCAAGTCATCGATGTGAAAATATGCCAGTAAACAACACAGAATTCACTCCTCAACCAACAAGTGAATCAACTACAATATGCTATCAAAATAATCCAATTAATGATGATGTAACAGATGGTCTAAACATTACCAGAGAGCAATCAGTAAATGATGAAAGCGAATCAATTTTATCCAAAAATCACTCACTGAATGATGAAGATAAATCAGTCTTACAAAAAAATAGCTTATCTCAACAAGAAATATTAAAAAGTGATTGCCAAAATCACAAACAATACAAAACACCCCTTAACAAAACTTTGCAAGATATTATAACTATCTAGTGCTTTGCCTGCCACCTACAGACCTGGAAATAATTGTCACTGTCAACCAAAAACCAGGCAGTCCATGAAGCAAATGAAGCAGGAAAAATGCAGCAGTGCCTATTGAACTCAGAAGATGATATGCCCCAGACATTAGATTATAAATAAACATTAAAAAAGCAAATATGAGCCCAACAGATACTGAGTTTGAATACACTTCAGATGAAGACCTTAGCACTAATAAAAAAGCAAATGTGCAAAAATTATCACAAGAGGGAGGAAGCAGAACCTCGAGACAAAAATTTTTTGTCATAGTTTGTGCAAGTTATTTAAACTATATAAAATTACAATCTAATTACTGCAACAGGTGTGTTCTGTTTTTATTAAGTGAAACTGTAATGAAAATAAAAATAGCATTAGATATCTGTGGACTAAACTCACCAGGAAAAAACTATCAATTAGTAAAATGGCTTGAAATTATACAGCCTCATTTGCTAGGGCTACTTGAAACAAAAATTTATAATAAATCTCAGATTAATCCATCTAACTATCATAATAATCAAGGATACTCAGCATTCTCCCAAACATCATTCCCACCCTCAGCAGGAACAGGAGTAGTAGTAATGAAAACCTGCCCCTTCTATTCATTCAAAGTAATATATATATAGATGCACACATATTAATTATAACCTTACATGATAAACCAGTTACATTGAATGTAGCATTTGTCTATTTACCTCCAAATCGTACAGCAATTAATAAAGTCATTCAAATTATAAATTCCAAAATAGCATCCTCATCACATCCATTAATTTTACTTGGTGTTTTCAACATATCATACAATGGGTTTATCACAAAATGGTTGCATTTACTAGCCATACCACTCATGAGTGGGGAATACTATCTCCCACAGAATTCAGTAAAATTTAATAATGGCAGGTTTTCATCATTAACTGACCTGGTCTTCTACTCACCAGTGTTACATCACATGATCAGCCTAACAATAAAAAACTCATAATTATCAGATCATTCTCCAATTATTGTTTCACTGAAGAATGATTTTATACACAGATCAACAACATCTATTGGAAACACAATTAGAATGCTCCTTCCATGTCGAACCCCAGAATATTTATTCTCAGAAATATATATATGTCTTTTCAAACTTTGAGACATTGAAATGGATCCAGTGCAAACATGGATTGCCTTTGTTAACATTATTTCATATACAATTGGTGTCATAACAAGGGCCACCCCAGCCTGTTCAAGGCTTCTAGCTCTTGTAGATGAAACACACAAAAGAATTACAAACAGTACTACAAATAAACAAGACTGTTCAAATGTGATTGCCCTGAAGAAACTTTATCAATCAGTCTCTAAAGAACTTACAGAATACCTGGCAATAAAAAAAATATTTTTGACACAGACACATACATGGTCCAGACACTATATCCGCTGGGCACTGGAACAAAATCCATCAACTCGCATACCGACAGCAATTAAAATACAAGAAGATATAATTTCTGGTTACAATATGTTGTCACCTCTCTACACACATTTCAAATCCAAACTTCAAGAGAAGAAAAAATTCAATCCTGCACCTTTTTTTCTCAGTGAGCCAGAAGAAGATACAGTATTTACTACCAAAGATTTTATTCAAAAATTAGCATCAACACCAAACTCCAGTCACCCAGGAATACATGGTATACCTTGCTTTGTATTCAAGCATTTAGAAAAATTAACTGCACAGTATCTATGTAATATAGCAATCTTTCTAACAAAACAGGTCCACCATATACATAAATTATACCCTATTTTACCAGTACCATTTATCAAAATACATGAAAAAATAACCACACTAAACAATGTAAGGCCCATATCAATGAGTCCTCTGGATATCAAACTGCTGGAGTCAGTCATTAAAGATAAAATAGAACCCTATATTATAACTATACTATCTAAAATGCAGTTTGCTAGGAAAGGCTCATCTACAATGCAAGCAGCCTTTCTATTCAAAACAGTTATTGATTCTATCAGAAATAATAAAAAATATAGTCCAGCTATAATCCAACTGGATATAAAATCAGAATTTGACATGATTCCGATTGAACTCCTTATTGAAGCATTAGCAGACACAACAATACCAAGATCCTTAATATATTTAGTCATCAATCTTCTATTAAGTCGAGAAACACATATTACACTTAATGGTAAGAATTCCCCCTCTTTTGTACCTTACTGTTCAATTCCACAAGGTTCACCATTAAGTGCTTTTTTTTACTTTCTATATCAATCTTTTACTGAATATGATAGAAAAAGAATTATCATGCATATACATACCTGGTCTGAAAAAAAACATCTCCTGTATTGCCTACATGGATGATGTCTCGATTTTTTTAACTTCTAAAGAGCAGATCTCAACTCTATTGAAAATTCTTAATTCATACACTAACAAATACAAGCTGGAGTTTAACATGGATAAATCTTCCGTGTGGTCAATATATACAGAACAATTTCACACACAACATTTTAAATGAAAACCCAGATCTTTTGTGGGATTTCCCTTCTACTTGAGCAACCTAGAAATGTGTTGACAAATACAAGACAAAATTAAAAATAAAATTGAAAACATAATTGATTCACTTTCAAAATCTTACCTTTCATTGTATTTAAAAGTATCCCTGTTTAATCTATTAATTATGACTCGAATCACATACTATTCTCCAATAATACTGTACACTAAATCTCTTACTAGTAAAATAAACTCGGTATGTAGAAAGTTGCTGTGGGGAAAAAAGATTGCTTTAGTTTCACTAAAATGTATTCAAGCTCCTCTAATACAAAATGGTTTAGGACTACATTCAATAAATATTTTTAACATTCAAAAGACATTAAATCTTATTTCTGCATGTGCTTATTTATTTCCATACAGGAAAGTGTTCTTTAAGATTACCCCAACAGATAAACTACCACCAGCCAGTGGATATTGGAAAACCTTGCTTACACCAATTCTTAACATTCCAAATATTACTTATTCACCATGTCAAGATAAATTTAAATACTGGGATGTATACCAGATAATTTTCTCTCCCCTAAATGATAAAAGGCCAATTTTAAATATTAACAGTAGACAACTAACCTGAAAATTTAAATTCTGGTCATTAGAACCCAAATATTATGATTTTCTACTCAAATTAAATCTTAAAGCACTGCCAACATTACACTTTTGTAGATATAGAAGGCATTACATAAATACAGAAGACATGTGCTAGTTATGTCATAGAGAAACTGAGACACAAGAACATTTTATTTTTACTTTCCCTGCATTTCATAATATTTGCTCATTCATACCATCATTGTACAAACAAAAAAATTGTGACATTCAAACACTGTTACAGTCATTTGTTAAGGGTAGCTACCCACATATTTGAGCAAGTACTTTTATATTATTTTCACTATGGAGTACAAGATGCTCCTTCATGTACAACAATAATCCAAGAAGACATTCAAACACATTCTGGAACAAAATGGAACAGCTCTGCTTAAGGGATGAAAAAATTGTATCTCAAAAGATGTACAAATCCACTTGGTCTATATTACAACAGTGCTCAAAATTATAGATAAAAAAAGACTAATAAAAAACAGAACTAAGAGCCTTTCGAGTGCACAAAACTAATTGAATGTGTATATATATATTTTTTATAAAAAAAAATGTAAACTTAAATTTGTAAACCACATGCATATCCTTTGTCTTTGTTGTCTCCCCCCCCCCCCAATTACAATTTTCAACTTATTTATATTAACTTCAATTCATTTGCATGTGGTAAAATAATCATAAATGTAACCTTTTTCTTGTTATATTCAATAAAGTCCTTTTGAAAGATGATGATAATAATAATAATAATAATAATAATAATAATAATAATAATAATAATAATAATAATAATAATAATAATAATAATAATAATAATAATAATTCAATTCATTTATTTAAGTGCTAAACAACAGCATAAAGCCAATTACAGTTTGCACATACAATAAAAGTGAAAATAAAACATATAACATAAAATGAAAATATAAATGTATACATAATAAAGTAAAATTTATAGACAAAATCAAACATAACATTTAAGTTTAATAAGATTGCAAAATTTCTTATAATCAATGTCACACTGATTAAGGTTACTCCCAATCTGATTATATAAAGAGGGTAACCTAAATAAAGGAGAAAATTTAAGAATATTAGAATGACATGTTTGAATCTGATATACACAAATAGACCTAGTATCATAACTCCAAGACCTAATTGAAATAGTTGAAACTATATCTGATAAAATAACTTGTTTATTAACAACAACAACAACAACAACAACAACAACAATAATAATAATAATAATAATAATAATAATAATAATAATAATAATAATAATAATAATAATAATAATAATAATAATAATAATAATAATAATAATAATAATAATAATAATAATAATAATAATAATAATAATAATAATAATAATAATAATAATAATAATAATAATAATAATAATAATAATAATAATAATAATAATAATAATAATAACAACAACAACAACAACAATAATAATAATAATAATAATAATAATAATAATAATAATAATAATACTTTTTGTTTTTTGGTAGTTTGTAACAATAGTTTTTAGCTAGCATGAGAGAAACAATAGAGCATTTTACTTCACTTGTGGACTAAGGGCAGAAATGTCAAGATATATAAAAAAAGTCTTTTATTTTTTTTGTTTTTTTTTTTAAAAGTAAATGTTCAGCATTTAAAAACAGTAAAATTTTAATGTCTATATTTTAAAAGTAATCTAAAGTCTTTATAATTTGGATATAAGAAAAATGGAAATTTAAACTTCAATTTATAATTATCAGGAATGAACTTATGACATAATTTATTTTGCAAGCTGAAATTTATTATTATAGAAATAATAAAAAAGAAACATCAAAATATTAGAAATTGTTTCTTTAAGCCATTTTCATATATCTATTGGAGCTACAATATAAATAATGATTGATAAAATGGTCATTACAATGTGTGTGGGGTCAAAAAAAACAATACTGTAGTCTCCAAAGTTATCTTCGATGTTATTTTAAAAGTTCCCATCAGAATGTCTATTTATAAAATGCTAGTGAACAACAATCTTCAATGGATTTATATGTTCAGAAGAAATAATTTGTATGTGTATGTTTTTAACCAAGTAGCATGAAAGATATAAATATTAACAGAATAGTGAACAAAAACATTATACATTTAAGTTTATAAACTCTTAATTGAAGATAAAATGCTTGCTTTTCTCAAGATAAATATATTTTGTTTTGATTCACATGAGTATTATTTTTTTTTTGCTTTTATCATTTCTATTTGTAAGTTTATGTATTGTAATTTTTTTTATTGTGTATTCAAAATTCATTTTCAAATTCAATCACAATTTTTTTATTGTGTAGCTAAAGATCGGAGAAGATGGATTAAACTTGGAGAGACCTTCATCCTGCAGTGGATTGATAATGGTTGATAATGATGATGATGATGATGATTCAAAATTCATTTTCAAATTCAATCACCTGCAATTTAAAAGTGGAAGCAGTAAATAGATGTGTCATATGTTGATGTATTTTAAAAAAGGGATCATAGTCAATTAATATGTAGTTTTTTTAATAAAAGTAAATTTACAGATTCCTCTGGAAAATCAACATTGATCCATCAAGATGACCTCAAGTAAGGTTTTTATATATTTAACATTGAGGGCAAACTTTACAACAAACGAAACTATTTTATTTACTAATAAGTTTTAATAATATTTACTTGTAATTTTTTTTGTTTATTTCTGAGTGCATAATTAATCCACTAGAGTAAATGGTCTTTTTCGTATCTATCATTAATTTTTACTATGACTTATACACACATATAGATGGGAGTGGGGATATATATATATTAATTAAAAAAATAGTTATAAATATATTTACCCTAACCTAAAAATATCACTCAAATAATTACATTAAAGGAATAGTTTCAGAATTAGTGAACTCTCATGTTGCTTTTCTTTTTTTTTGTTTTATGTATATATTTAATGAATTATATAATTTTGTATATAATATACTTCAAATTATTTTGTTTCTGTTGTGTGAAGCCTTCAAAATGATAGAAAACCATTCTTGATAACCAAATATTTATTTATTTTATTATTTTTTGTTTGTAAATATTTATGATATATGTTGTTAATAAACATATCAAGTTGTTTAAATCAATCTGATCTCTGTTTGATCATCACCATCATCATTGTGCATTGATACCACTACATGTTTGATCATCATCATCATTATTGTGCATTTATATCATTAAAAGTTTTATCACATTATGAATTTACAACATTAAAGATTTGGTGATCCATCATCATTATGTATTGCTCTTTTAAATAATTGATTGTCATCACTATTTTTATATATCTATGCTTATACATAGGCATATTTGGTTAATAATTGAGTAAGTCTATCCCTGAAGAGAGCTGACTGCAAGAACTCCCTGAGTTTGAATTCTGTGGTGTAATGGGACCTAAAAAGGGAGATGTAATAAATATGCATTAGTCTAAGTCATATTGAAATGTTGTAAGTAAATTATAAGTTAGCATATTAAAAGTATATGTGACTAGGAACTGGGAATTTCATTGTGACATCTTTAGCATCCTATTCGAAGGCCTAGGTCTGACAGTAGTGAGATGTGCTCCCTTTGTTATATGCCATTTCTGATTCTGTAACATCTGGCACACCCAAATGGGATGTTGAATCATGAATTTAGGATATGACTTGTTGTGAGTTGTTTGACACATTGTATTTAAATCATCCAACCACTGAGTCATATTCACATCATTATAAGGTGTACCCCGTGTTTCCATTATAATATATATGGTAATCAAGTATTTACCTTGCAATGACGTATTTCGCCTGAAGGCTCACCACTGTAATTATCCGATATATGGTAATCAAGTATTTACCTTGCAATGACGTATTTCGCCTGAAGGCTCACCACTGTAATTATCCGATATTTGCGTCGTCGGAAGAACACATCAACGTTGTCATGGCAACGAAGACACTGACATGACTAATTCTAGAAATTTTATTTTTGTTACATTACTATTACGTCATAAGCCTGAAGGCATACCGCTGTAATTATCCGAATTTACGAGATTTTTTTTTTTGTATTTACCTTGCAATGACGTATTTCGCCTGAAGGCTCACCACTGTAATTATCCGATATTTGCGTCGTCGGAAGAACACATCAACGTTGTCATGGCAACGAAGACACTGACATGACTAATTCTAGAAATTTTATTTTTTGTTACATTACTATTACGTCATAAGCCTGAAGGCATACCGCTGTAATTATCCGAATTTACGAGATTTTTTTTTTGTCTTGACCCGCGAGATTTAAAAGTGTATTTTTTCCTATTTGTTGCATCGTTTTATTGAGTGCAGCAGCGTTTTTTTGCATACCATTTTCAGAGCTTTAATTTTCAGTGATTTCAGAAAACTTTTTTAATAAATCATTACTTCCTCAACAATTGTAAGTAATTTACATGTTATTTCTTCTATGATATTAAGTGGATGTATTTTATATTTTATTAATTTCCCGGATTTTCTGAAAAAAAACTCCCATAAGAAAAGGCACGTGGTTTGAAGGCTCCAGAACGTTCATTTTCAGTGTTTTAATAGTTCAGCAATTTTTTTACCATTTTTAAAAAAGAAATCATTACTTTCTCAACAATTGTAAGTAATTTACATGTTATTTCTTCTATGATATTAAGTGGATGTATTTTATATTTTATTAATTTTCCGGATTTTCTGAAAAAAAACTCCCATAAGAAAAGGCACGTGGTTTGAAGGCTCCAGAACGTTCATTTTCAGTGTTTTAATAGTTCAGCAATTTTTTTACCATTTTTAAAAAAGAAATCATTACTTTCTCAACAATTGTAAGTAATTTACATGTTATTTCTTCTATGATATTAAGTGGATGTATTTTATATTTTATTAATTTTCCGGATTTTCTGAAAAAAAACTCCCATAAGAAAAGGCACATGGTTTGAAGGCTCCAGAATATCCTTCATAACGGCTCTCCGTTTTATATATTGTTGGTCCAGAGAATTAACGTCTATCCTATTTTGTGCTGACCAGTTAGAAATGGCGGACAAGACTGTGATTGACTGGAACAACTATCTCCGCGAAGTATGTGCATGGAAGCTGTTACATAATGAAAGGCGGAAAATCGGAGGCCCTAACACAATTGTGGAAATAGACGAAACTCTATGTGGAGGCGTACCTACAAAGATGGTCATTTTGGTGCAATTCTACAACATATAAGCCAGCTCAGTCCACCGCAGTAATCGTTATTTGGGTAAGTATGCATTTTGTTGTGATATTCATCTTTTATTTTCCTTATAAATTACAGTAGTAGACTCACAGTTTTCACTTTATGGTAGGTTTTTTTAAGACGACAAAATTATTATTTGAATACTTGCAGAATTATTAATTCAGGACTCGCACTTTAAGATACGTTTTTTTAAAAAAGAAAATTAATATTTGTAGACTTGCAGTTTTCACTTTATGATAGGCTTTTTTAAGACGACAAAATTATTATTTGAATACTTGCAGAATTATTAATTCAGGACTCGCACTTTAAGATACGTTTTTTAAAAAAGAAAATTAATATTTGTAGACTTGCAGTTTTCACTTTATGATAGGCTTTTTTAAGACGACAAAATTATTATTTGAATACTTGCAGAATTATTAATTCAGGACTCGCACTTTAAGATACGTTTTTTAAAAAGAAAATTAATATTTGTAGACTCGCAGTTATTTGTAGATTTGCAGTTTTGCTTTATGATAATTTTTTAAAATTTATATAGTACTTTTAAGATGACTTAATCTTTCATTTGTAAAATTTAATATTAGTTATGAATCAATCTGTAAAGTTCTTACCTTTTTGCGAATTTTACCTTGTTCTCTCTCTATATAACTTAGCTGTAATCTCTCCTACATTAAACCTCTCCTGAATAATTATTAGTTCTTAATTTCACGTCTATGCGGCAATATTTTATTTTCATTATTATATTTTATACTTTCAGATACTAAATTATATGTCGATAATTTCCCCCCAGAATCGCAAATGCTTACGCTATCTCTTTTAATAAAAGAAAACCCTCCTTATTTTTCAGAGGGTAATTAACCTAGTAGTTTTTAAAAACAAATTTATTATTCTTAGTATAGCGGGTGCCTGCCAGTCTGGGGAAATAAAATCAGAATTTGATAATTATTGTACAGTGTTATTTTCAAAAAGTAAAAGTAAAAATCTATTTTCTTAGAAATGTGTTTTTTTTTTTGGTTAATTAAATAATAGCGCTAACTTCTAAAATCTGCAAATAGATTTATACGAATTAAATTAATATTAATTTCTTGAAATCAATAGCCACCACTGACTTTATATATAATTATTCATGATGTATATTATTATTTTTAATCTTTTTTTGCCGCATATCACTATTTTGTGTCCTATTTATTAATTTTTTTTTCATGATTTGTGGACTCGCAGTTTTTACTTATTAATTTTGTAGTGATATTTATCTTACATTTTCATATTTTGCGTCCAATTTTAGTTAATTATTCATGATGTATATATTATTTTTAATCTTTTTTTGCCGCATATCACTATTTTGTGTCCTATTTATTAATTTTTTTTTCATGATTTGTGGACTCGCAGTTTTTACTTATTAATTTTAGATAGTGATATTTATCACACATTTTCATATTTTGCGTCCAATTTTAGTTAATTATTCATGATGTATATATTATTTTTAATCTTTTTTTGCCGCATATCACTATTTTGTGTCCTATTTATTAATTTTTTTTTTCATGATTTGTGGACTCGCAGTTTTTACTTATTAATTTTGTAGTGATATTTATCTTACATTTTCATATTTTGCGTCCAATTTTAGTTAATTATTCATGATGTATATATTATTTTTAATCTTTTTTTGCCGCATATCACTATTTTGTGTCCTATTTATTAATTTTTTTTTCATGATTTGTGGACTCGCAGTTTTTACTTATTAATTTTGTAGTGATATTTATCTTACATTTTCATATTTTGCGTCCAATTTTAGTTAATTATTCATGATGTATATATTATTTTTAATCTTTTTTTGCCGCATATCACTATTTTGTGTCCTATTTATTAATTTTTTTTTCATGATTTGTGGACTCGCAGTTTTTACTTATTAATTTTGTAGTGATATTTATCTTACATTTTCATATTTTGCGTCCAATTTTAGTTAATTATTCATGATGTATATATTATTTTTAATCTTTTTTTGCCGCATATCACTATTTTGTGTCCTATTTATTAATTTTTTTTTCATGATTTGTGGACTCGCAGTTTTTACTTATTAATTTTGTAGTGATATTTATCTTACATTTTCATATTTTGCGTCCAATTTTAGTTAATTATTCATGATGTATATATTATTTTTAATCTTTTTTTGCCGCATATCACTATTTTGTGTCCTATTTATTAATTTTTTTTTCATGATTTGTGGACTCGCAGTTTTTACTTATTAATTTTGTAGTGATATTTATCTTACATTTTCATATTTTGCGTCCAATTTTAGTTAATTATTCATGATGTATATATTATTTTTAATCTTTTTTTGCCGCATATCACTATTTTGTGTCCTATTTATTAATTTTTTTTTCATGATTTGTGGACTCGCAGTTTTTACTTATTAATTTTGTAGTGATATTTATCTTACATTTTCATATTTTGCGTCCAATTTTAGTTAATTATTCATGATGTATATATTATTTTTAATCTTTTTTTGCCGCATATCACTATTTTGTGTCCTATTTATTAATTTTTTTTTCATGATTTGTGGACTCGCAGTTTTTACTTATTAATTTTGTAGTGATATTTATCTTACATTTTCATATTTTGCGTCCAATTTTAGTTAATTATTCATGATGTATATATTATTTTTAATCTTTTTTTGCCGCATATCACTATTTTGTGTCCTATTTATTAATTTTTTTTTTCATGATTTGTGGACTCGCAGTTTTTACTTATTAATTTTGTAGTGATATTTATCTTACATTTTCATATTTTGCGTCCAATTTTAGTTAATTATTCATGATGTATATATTATTTTTAATCTTTTTTTGCCGCATATCACTATTTTGTGTCCTATTTATTAATTTTTTTTTCATGATTTGTGGACTCGCAGTTTTTACTTATTAATTTTGTAGTGATATTTATCTTACATTTTCATATTTTGCGTCCAATTTTAGTTAATTATTCATGATGTATATATTATTTTTAATCTTTTTTTGCCGCATATCACTATTTTGTGTCCTATTTATTAATTTTTTTTTCATGATTTGTGGACTCGCAGTTTTTACTTATTAATTTTGTAGTGATATTTATCTTACATTTTCATATTTTGCGTCCAATTTTAGTTAATTATTCATGATGTATATATTATTTTTAATCTTTTTTTGCCGCATATCACTATTTTGTGTCCTATTTATTAATTTTTTTTTCATGATTTGTGGACTCGCAGTTTTTACTTATTAATTTTGTAGTGATATTTATCTTACATTTTCATATTTTGCGTCCAATTTTAGTTAATTATTCATGATGTATATATTATTTTTAATCTTTTTTTGCCGCATATCACTATTTTGTGTCCTATTTATTAATTTTTTTTTTCATGATTTGTGGACTCGCAGTTTTTACTTATTAATTTTGTAGTGATATTTATCTTACATTTTCATATTTTGCGTCCAATTTTAGTTAATTATTCATGATGTATATATTATTTTTAATCTTTTTTTGCCGCATATCACTCTATTTTGTGTCCTATTTATTAATTTTACCATTTTTTTTTTTTTTCAGGATGGACGCCGCCGGCATTACTCTGTACCACGTGTTTGTTTCTCCGTTTTGACCTCATGAACCTGTACCACGTGCCTTCACCCAGCTCTTCGTTTCTATGACGACATTGCCCTGAGGGCATACTATTCTAATCTACCGATCTTTGACGTAACGTCACCACGTGATATGCCACAAAATTTTTGCGATTACATGTGTCGGCAAATCACTAGGTGACGTTATCTTAAAAATCGGGTGGTTAGAGTAGTATGCCTTCAGGCAAATGACGTCATAGCAAGGTAAATACGTGACTACCCTTTATTTTAAAATATAAATTATATGCTAATGCCTCGAAACAGCGAGCATTCAATATTAATAATAAAGAGAAGAGAGAATGACCCCTCTTCATTTGATAATTATTTATCGTCGCTTAATGCACGCTGTTTCGAAACCCTCTTAAATAACTGTCAAGAATTGGCTATGTGCTGATTATTATTTTGACCTTGATCATTTAATTATTTGTTGGCAATTTTAAAATGGGAATCTTGTTTTAACCCAAAGTAAATTTCAATTTAATTTTCACTAAGCAATATCCAAGCCTTGAATAAGTATATTTGTTATTTATTTCATTTTGTAAAAGCCCTCCAAATATACTTCCCCCCCCCCTTTTTTTTTATTATTAATCGCGTAATCAAATGAGTTATTTGAGATTGAAACTAGAAAGCAAAGAATATTTAAAAGTACGCCCACGTATAGCATATGATTATTAAAATGCTATATTAGAGTTGGCGCTAATGATTACACTGATTAGCTATCGTTCTCGTGGCTAAATATTAAATTATTTCAACTCTTTTGCTTGGCGGATGTGATAAATTTTATTATACATTTAAACTTTCTCGTTATGTTGCATTTTTCTTTAAGATGGGACTCGGAACGGCCATCCCTCTTACAATCCTTGGGTCGCACACGAATAAGACCTGACGTCTAATTCCAGGCACTAGTGTTAGCTACCCCAACCCTCTTTAGCAGCATGGCGATCGGTCATAGGGCTCCGGTGTTGATCACAAAACCCTAAATAGTAATCCATCCGCAGAGCAACATTTATTATAACTGTTTACCAGCGCTATAGCGCATTGGTTCTTTTGTTGCCAACTCTTCCTCCCTTAAATTAAGTTTCAGCCATTGTCTGACATATTCAAGAGCTAGTTTCGGTCTCATGTAAAATAGTTTGAAATAATAATATTATAGATAAATTTGACTTTAAATGTTTCACATATATGTGAAAACAAGGCTTCGTCTGATTACTTAGCTGAAAACCATGAAATAAGAGGGATTAGCATAATCTGCCCCATAGCTACAATGCAGTGACTGATCAATAAGATAATAAAGCAAATTATGAAAACAATATTTATTTTCATCAAATAGCACCACAAATGTAAAATAATTTTAATTGTAAGGAGAGAATGTAAAAGCGCTCTCCAAAAATGTTAGATGCTACGCGCATTTTAATTGTAAAATGCTAGAATAATATATATAAAAATCGTCAAATTTAATCTGCAAAAATAAACATACAATTTAATAAATTACTCTGCTCTCGGTCTTATTTATTTCAATCCAATTCAAAAATTCTTTATATTATATATGTGATTTCCTGTGCATTAATTAGTTTTAAATATATATAGTTGATAAAGTCCATTTTTTGTTACGAGTCTCATTGCTTCTCCCTGACCTATGTCGGCTCGCGGTTAAAATAAGATCCATATGTATCTTCAAGGTGGTCATCCGTAGGGTCGTGAGTCTTGGAGCACAGGTGAAGGAGTTGAAGTGCGGTCAGTCTCGAGATCTAACCATCTCATACTGGTCGGCTTGGTATCTTTGCCTGGACTCTGGATTCTGTTGCGCGAATGTGCTAGCTTGACCGGTACAATATGTCTGTATTATGTTTCATTTTATTTTCATCTTTTAATAACAGCAAACAATAATACCTTCACAATAAAAACATTTAAATTACAGTAATTATCTTTAATAATTTAATAGATATATATTTCTTTTCAATGATTAATGGATATTGGATAGGTTTATTATTTTACAAATTAAATAAATTATTAATCATTTTTGTTTAACAGTTAATTAATATTTATGACTTTCAAGTTTGTAAAAGCTACTTATTTTAATATTATTTTTTTTTGTCTTGATTTAATTTTAAAAATCAGAATGATTTTTTTTTAAAAAAAAAAAGATTTTTTTTTTGAATATGTAATTAGCTTGGGTGAAAAAAAAATGTGAGAGTTAACCTTGGAAAGGAAAATGACCTTTTGCTAAAAAAAAAAAGAAGAGTCTATTTAACAGATAGTTTCCAGTAAAAAATTGCTCATTATCATTTTAATTGCAGCCAGTTGCTGAAGTCAAATTGATTTAAAAAGTTTTGGAGTAAACTTCTAAAACATCTTAGGAAATTAATTACGGAAGAATGTCTTTACTTGGGATGCAAGAATAAATTTTAAGAAGGTACATTATGCCATGCTTAAATTAATTACAAAAAAGTGACATTATTTATTTATTTGGTGTTTCTAAAAATAATATGTGTTTAATAAAAGAAATAAAATGTGAATTATTTCAAATAACCAAAGGAAACTCCTCACTAAATATTTACTTAAATCGGATGGAAGGACAGAAATGCGGGATAATTTCTGTTCTCTTTGATAAAAAAAATGCACTATAGTAATAAAGTATTAATTGTGGAATTACTAATGAATCATGGTATCTTAATTGGCAATATTTAGAAATAAACTATGCATGTAATAGATTATAAAGTGTCAAATGCTATTCAAGAAAACTACTAAGAATAATTGTGTACTTAATTTAAAACTACTACCGAATGAATGAAATAATTCCTGTTCAACAGTAGCTAAAAATGTCTTATACTTTTGTCATAATAAAAGAGAAATTGATTACTTATGTGTAATATAGTAAACTCAAACATTGGAGGTGCTAGGTCATATTTAAGTTATGGTTATATTTTTTTAGTTATCCTGCAGAAATTCATTTTATGTTTAAATTCAGTTTGGAATCTGTCCCCATATCATTTCATAAACCCGGAGTAAAACTTTGCAAATGAACTTTTATTTTAAGTCACAAAACAAATAACCTTTGTTTCTTTATTTTTTTTTATTGCTTGTCCTTATTGATGTATATTATAGATAGATAGGCATACTTATTATTATGTTTTATTTATAATTTGGGTTATTATGATCTCCTAGATCATCTCAGAATGCGTACTCATGAGCGGTGGATAAGTTGGTAACAAATTGATTTTATACAAATATGTCTTATTTTTCTTTTACGAAGGTAAAGAAAAGAAATATATACTTTTTATTACATCGTTAGAGAGAGGTTTACATTTATTTTATATATTTTATTATTTCAAAATGAGAAATTTGGCTTTAGAAATCAACGAACATATAATTGAAATAGTTTGCTAGATATGATAAAGAAAGTTCGTTCATAAGAGTTGTAATTATTAAATTTTAGAAATAATTTAAAGTCTATTATGAATTAAAAGTAATACTTTAATGTATTATTTAATTACCATATTATCTGCATGGTATATAAATTAGAATTACTTTTTTGTATATATTCTTATCCACGCAAGTGTGTGTCTATTTTGCACAATTATGACATTTGTTTAATAAAGTTCAGTTTGTGAATATTTTATGTATAAATTTCAGATGCTGGCATATTCCATAGAATTGAATAGATTAATATGTTATCTGTGTGTATTTATCTGCCAGCTTGTAAATATAATCTTAGACATGTAGAAGAACTTTGTGAATGGAAAATAATCTGATTGCGTTCTAATATTTTTGTAGGAATAAAAGATTTTGCTTTTTTAGTATGTTTTAATAATTTCCATGAGTAGAGCCTAGTTTATATTATAAGCATGTTATGAAATGATATTTAGGAAGTTATGTGATGTTTTTCTTAGAGTCTTGGTGATGAGGAAGAGGTTCCCCACCAATAGTGTATTTAAAATTAGATGAATTATTGTAGAAGTATTAAGTAAAGAGTTATTTACTCCTCATGTGAATTTCCCTTGGAATGTGTAGTCTATATAATCATGAAAATATAGCTCCGTGTTATTTAAAATGTGGACAGATAAATAGCTAAGTCAAATTCTTGATGTAATAGTAGTGTCTTATTTTATTGCTGATTTACGACATTGTCTGAAATGAAGTAATTATGTAATACTCTCTTGATGAATGGAGAGTTTGTAGAAAAGATTGTTTTCTATTATTGTTGCTTGACACATGCACACACATGCGTAATATGAATAATGTCGCGAATATAAAGGTTTAAAATTATTGAAATTAAAATGTGAAATAAATGTTTTAAAACACCGTATATTTATTTAATACAGAATTATAAATCATCAAACCATCAGAATGAATATGATTTCATTGTTATGTGTGAAAAGGTCTATGTATTTAAAAAATGATTGTTTCCTTAGTTAAAAAAAGTTGCTTTGTTGATGGCCAAATATTTTAGTTTGATCTATTTTATTAGTCAATAGTAATATCCTCTCAAATATTTAGTGTGCCAATAATATAATATATTATTTAATCAATGTTATGCTTAAATGAAACATTTAAGCAAAGTCAATATTCGAAGTCAGAATATTGGAGTTTTATTGTTAATTTGCTTTCAAAGGGTATAAATAATGTTATATAATGGGGATAGTCCCAAACTGATGCTCAAAGTTTATTGGATAATTTGAAATCTGTAAGACAATTAGTTCTATTGTAAAAATATCATGTTAAGCTATTTTTTTTTTATTGTAATAAATGATTTGTTTTAATTATTTAAAATCTTAAAAACTGTGTCTTGAGTTATGCTTATGTACATTCGTGTTTCCATTTCCACATCTCCACAGTTCATAAATCTATTATAAAATAGATATATCAACATTATAGTTATAATATCAAATTTTCTGGTGTCTGACAATGTTGTTTTTTTTTAATCCAAATATTATAAGGAACATTTGCCACTAAATAAACGTTTTAGAAAGGTTACCAAGTTAGTATATTTGTTAGATGATGATATGAGATTAAAATACCCTATTTCTGTCATTATCTTATTATTGAAACACAGTAAAAATATTTTAGTCAATTTGTTTCATTACATTTATTATACTTTAGAATTATGACTTATGGGCCAATGTATTTATTTAATTCAACTGTGTTTGTTAAATTCCCCGAGATCTTATTGTTTATTTCTTGATTGGCATTAAAGTAGATGTTTAGATTATGATATGCCAAGTCATAGAATTGTTTAGTATTATAATTATAGCAAGCTGATATATGTTATACTTGGATGAAGGAGGAAATTAAGTTGAAAGAATATTTTAATAGATTGTACAAATAAACATTGTGATTCTTTATCATGCAATTAATTAATAAAAAGGATTTACATTATATTTAATGTTTTGTAATATTTCTTCTTTCATTTACTTATAATCATATATCTTATGAACTTCCTATAGCCTCCCACTGAACTGAGCTGAACATAGACTTAATCGAAGAGTCTCAGTAATAATTTTGTATCATATGTCTTGTTATATTGTTCTATTCATTAATAGAACTGGTGCCTGGGTATTTTGCTCATGTAATGTGGATGAGCAGTGTTGGGAGTGTAGGTTATAATATATATATATATATTAGTAGATGAATGATAATGACTCCAAAGTAGTTAAAATGTTGAAAACATGTGTTAATGTATTAGAATATATAAGAGTTCATGAAAATAAAATGTTTTTAAAAAGAAAACGGAAAAAGAAACAATATTATTGAATATTTTATCTATGAAATATTATAAAAATTACATAATAAATCAATTAGATATGAATCATTTCCTTGAAGATAGCATCTATGCAATACATGATTTTTGTACTTAACAATTGGAAGTAAATAAAACCCAGGACTCTATCTATGTTTTTATTTTTAAAAGAATTATGCTCTTTGCATATAAATCAATCTTTTCTCTGCAAAAACAACCTTGAACTCACAGACTTCTAACATTGAGGATGAATGACATTAGAAACTGACACAAATAAATCTTAACACTTCAATTTCCCATAAATCTTTAACACATTAACATATACTTCACACACTCATTCAGTTTTTCAATCATTATAAATAAAAAAAATTTTACATTCACATATCTTATCTTAGTGAATTACATTATAACATAAAAAATAATGTATTTATCTTGTATAAATATTTTTTGCTTTACCTTTCTAAATCTAGATTATTTTCATACTAAAGGGTAATTGGAGTTGATCTGAATCATGATCTCCTTTCACAAATCATCTATACTTGGATTGAACTTTTATTAAATGTCTTGTAAAGACTATATAAAATATTTTGGTATTTAGTTTTTATTTTTTTATTTAATTGTAGTATAATTATTTGCCATTTCCCCTGTTTAAGTACTTGGTTATTGTCATTTGTGCACTATCAATAATTTATATTATGCATAATCATAAATCAATTTGTAAACAACAACAACAACAGGATATAATCATTTGCTTTTACATTAATTAAACTATTTAAACTTGAGTTTAATCTCACATATATACATGCCTTTTCCTATTTAATATGATGCAGTACAGTTGAAGATAATTAAATTCTACTTTAATATACTGAAATTTTTTTTTGGCAGGTATCACTATTATTACTGCTTTAAAAATTCCTGTTTTTTCTTAACAGGTTTGAGCTCATTATTCCTAACTCTTAAAAGCAATGCTATAAAAAGTTTTTTCTTTTCTTGTTTTTAAATCAGCCCTATAAATTTGGTTTAAAATAAAACCTTCCCTTTTACTAAAAATAACTTCAGATAGTGAAATACTCAGATTAAGAGTGTTAAATATTTTGCATCTGTTTTATGGTTTTTCTATCTGTTCTTATTAGCTTTTTTTCAAAATATAATTTATTCTCTGTGCTTTATTACATGTTTCTCAGACAGTAGTCTCAGATTAACAACCTGTCATTAAAAGGATACTTGATATAAGATCTCATACTGACAATATTCTTCCTAGTAACTATTCAATGAGGTATTTTTATATTCTGGAGATGGTTTTATCATTAAATAATCAGTGATACTATAAACCTCTTGCAAGTGTCATTATTCTATAATTAGATTTTATTTCCCCATATGATTTAGAGCAATAGTCTCCAAGTGATTTAAATGCTGTTTTGAAAATTCTCCAGACTGATATTTAAATTTTTTCAATTTTAAAACTGATTGATAATTCTAGGGGCTTTGTCCTTGATTATTTGTCCTCAATCTCTTGCTGAATTTTCATGATATTTGTATTAAATTGATTAAGTTAGTCAATGCATTTATTTCCTTCTCTCCACTTTTGTTTTAATTTGACAATTCTATCCAGAATATCTTTGTGAATTTTCATTGCTTATACTGCAAGTTATGTGAATTTTTATTTTATTTTTTAATGGATTTCTTACATTGTTGCAATACCTTATTTTTTCTTATATTACCTTTTTATTATTTTCTCATTTGCATATTTTTTTATTTTTCCATTAATTTCTTCCACTGCTCCTTATATTTTCAAAACAGTTTTCTGATTTCCCTGAAGGACCTGGATAATTTCTTTGTTTCTTCTATTTCGTAATATGTTTTAATGTGTGGTTTATTTTATTGCTCTTCTTTTTTCATTTCAATTATCTTCATCTCTTAGATAATTTCTTCCATCTTATTATTATTCACATATTTTATAGCTTTCATATTCTTGCTTATTTGAGTATGAAAGATATTAAGAAGAACCATGAATTACATAACTTCAAAATCACATTAAAATAATTCACATAAAATGAGACCCAGGTGTATAACATTATAAACTGCAATACTTTTAAATTGCTCATATATTATTGAAATAATAAGTGAAATAATGTTTAAAGCTAAATGGGATAATTATGTAATTAGAAACCAACCAGTAGCCCATAAACATTCACAATAAAGATAGTAATCAATATTTCTCACTGCTGTCAATGCAATCTTCTCACTTTTAATAGCAAGAATGGAAATCCACTCTTACTAATGGTCCATTGAATATATATGGACACTTAAAGATTGCAGCTTGACACAGAGAATGAAATATTGATACAATGAAGTTTAAATAAACCACTTTAAACATGAAAAAATAAACATGTCCATGTAATGCAGACTAATAAATAGTCAATTATAACATTACAATCTTTAAGTGTCCATATATATTCAATAGACCATTAGTAAGAGTGGATTTCCATTCTTGCTATTAAAAGATAAAAAGGTTGCCTTGACAGCAGTGAAAAATATTGATTACTATTTTTATTGTGAATGTTTAGGTGTTTACTGGTTGGTTTTTAATTACATAATTGTCCCATTTAGCTTTAAGCATTATTTTACTTATCTTATTATTTAAATAATACATGAGCAATTTAAAAGTATTGCAGTTTGTAATGTTATAATTGACTATTTATTAGTCTGCATTGCATGGACATGTTTATTTTTTATGTTTAAAGAGGTTTATTTAAACTTCATTGTATATATATATGGTAGTCACGTATTTACCTTGCTATGACGTCATTTGCCTGAAGGCATACTACTCTAACCACCCGATTTTTAAGATAACGTCACCTAGTGATTTGCCGACACATGTAATCGCAAAAATTTTGTGGCATATCACGTGGTGACGTTATGTCAAAGATCGGTAGATGCAAAAAAACGCTGCTGCACTCAATAAAACGATGCAACAAATAGGAAAAAATACACTTTTAAATCTCGCGGGTCAAGACAAAAAAAAAATCTCGTAAATTCGGATAATTACAGCGGTATGCCTTCAGACTTATGACGTAATAGTAATGTAACAAAAAATAAAATTTCTAGAATTAGTCATGTCAGTGTCTTCGTTGCCATGACAACGTTGATGTGTTCTTCCGACGACGCAAATATCGGATAATTACAGTGGTGAGCCTTCAGGCGAAATACGTCATTGCAAGGTAAATACAAAAAAAAAAATCTCGTAAATTCGGATAATTACAGCGGTATGCCTTCAGGCTTATGACGTAATAGTAATGTAACAAAAAATAAAATTTCTAGAATTAGTCATGTCAGTGTCTTCGTTGCCATGACAACATTGATGTGTTCTTCCGACGACGCAAATATCGGATAATTACAGTGGTGAGCCTTCAGGCGAAATACGTCATTGCAAGGTAAATACTTGATTACCAAAAAAAGAAATAAAGAAACCATAGTCACAACTGCAGTGAGAAAATTGAAAATAAAATTATTAAAATCATTTAGTTAGGAAACATTAGAAAGTAGGTCAAAATTATATAAAAAAATTAATTAAATTTAAGAATAAAATTTTACATTTAGCAATTTACTTGAATTCAAGATTTTAGAATTAAAATAAATTTTATAAGTCTAGACTTAAAGAAAAATTAATATATTGAACTTCAGTTAGAAATGGTGACGTTACCGGTCATCTTGTAGTACTTGAGCTGGAGTTACGGGAGTCTTTGTGGCGGCTTGCGGCATCATCTTCTTCCCACGGTTAGAGCGGAGATGTTATGGCGGCATACTGGTGATGGTGGCTCTTTGATGGAAGCAAAGGCCCGTCACCTTCACTCTGGAGCTTAGCCAAGGCTGCCTGTTTTAGCCCGACATTTTCTCTCGAACAGATATAAAAATTATTGACTTAACTGGATGTCAAAATGTTCACGGTTGCCTTTGGTTCAGGATACACGCTGGATTCAAAAGCTTAAAGAT
The DNA here is from genome assembly GCA_028023455.1 of Epiperipatus broadwayi. Classification (NCBI taxonomy): domain Eukaryota; kingdom Metazoa; phylum Onychophora; class Udeonychophora; order Euonychophora; family Peripatidae; genus Epiperipatus; species Epiperipatus broadwayi. Next base: position 5,321,241 of record JAQFVV010012475.1, on the reverse strand, counting down.
GATCAAAGAAGGCAAAAATTCACAGATGTAGCCTTCGAGCTGTAAAGATTTCAAAGATTCAAAGCTGTCAAGGTTTCAAAAAAAGTAAAGATCTAAGATGGCTCCTCCACTTTACATGGCCTTTTTAAAAATGATCCCCTTATCAGCCCACACACCTTGGAATTTCATCTCCATCAAGATTACAAAATTTTTAATTTGCTTATGAAATTAGTGGTTGATTTCAAACATGCTGACATTCCTTTTAGGTGTTATAACTTTTTTCTGATTATCAAATTTTTAATTAAATCGAATTTTAATCAGTTTAATCCGATATTAGATTTTATTTTAATTAGTCAGGAATTTTGTTCTGATTTTATAATTTATGTGTAAAATCCTTGCTGTAAACATATTTTTAATTAGCGAGGTCTCCAAAATAATTTAGAATCAATTAGCTAGATTATTTTAAAATTGGCTTTTCTTTTTAGAAACCTAAGGCAGGTGTGGCATATACTGATACAATTGTTTACAGCAAAAACTTTACTAAACTTTTAATTCTCCGAAAATACTTTTATTTTTAGAAAAAAAATCTTTTTTTTCTTTTTAAAAAGAAACTTGTCAGCGCATTTGCAATCAATCACCCTTTCAATGTGTTTTTACATTAAATTGGTTTATACTAAAAAATGAAACTTAAAATTTAATAAATATTTTAATCACGCCACTATGCTATATATATATTCAATATAGGTGGATTATATTCCCACATACGAATTTAAGTAATAAATTAATAAATTGACGCTACATTATTACTGTACTAAAAATAGTTTAAAAATATTACGCGATAAAATTATACGCTATAACTCTGGCAATACTATTCAATTATAGCGTTCTTTCGTATGTGCGTATATAATGCTGTTTATATAGCCGTGATTGCAATTGTTAGCTTACAAATTTTAATTTAGACTTATTAAACAGGTTTGAACTTAGCACAGACGAGTGGGTTATTAGGATGGTTGGTGAAACGGTGAGGGATTTGAAGACAACCGTTTCAATATATGCACGCACATGTACTGCAACCTAAATATTAAACTATCTTGACTAAATATAATTGAGGTGACTATTAATATTGACAAAAAAAAAAGTATTAATGAATAAAGGATTTTGAAACCATTCAACCAATACTACACTAACATAAAATAACTTTGCATCTTTCTGACAAAATGTATCAATTCCATTAATAAACAACCCCTCTTCCTTACATTAAACACTTCATTAACCACAATAATAATAATGAATACTTATAAAGTGGTCAATCAACTGCATAAGCAATCCATATCTAAGCTTTAAACAATTTCCAGCAAAAAAAAATTTAAAATTCTAAGGTTATTTCATTTTTTTTAATACAATATAACTGTTCAATGCAGATACAAAGCATCTCAATTCCTTGTGTCCATTCAGATGGCCACAAATCCCTCGTCCTTATAAAGAAAAAAAAATTAATTAAGTAACACCATTAGGTTATGTTAATCATTATTAAACAATACAAATAAATTTAATTTACACTTTAGAAAACTATGCATACAGAATTTTATATTCTCACATCTCTTAATTATCTAGTACCTTAACTGGATCTGGTATTAAGCTACAAGTATTATAGGTACATTCCAAATCTCGTGTTTATATTCTTGATTTCTTTTCTTCTAACAAATCTTTCTTCATGAGAATTCACCCTTATTGTCTGGGATTTAGTTTTAACCTCTTGGCTATTCTTTTCTTTGTTTTTACACTTTTTAAGAGTATTTTCATAAAATAACTTTCCTTTTGCTCTTTTGAGTTTGAATTTGGCCTTTCTCAAACTTTCTTCTAGATCACTAATTTTTTTCTTTTTAAGACAGTCTGTACAAACTATATGTGTACTCTTAAATTTGCATTTAATTTTTAGCATATCAGTCTCTCTAACATGATTATAATATTCCATTATTTGTTCTATACTAGGTATTACATTTTTACTACCGGCATATAACACCTTTCTACAAACATTCCTCTTCATATTACAATCTACATTATTAAGAGCACACTCAGAAACTATGCCTTTATTTTTAGCTTTAAATTTATTGCTGGTAATATCAGTAACCTTTACTAATTTGCTTCTCAAAATTTCTGGATATTTCATGCCTAAAGAAGACACTCCTAACTTCATTAATCTAATAATATCATCATTTTTATCACAATTTTCCTTAAAATCATTAAACACATTCATACCTCCCTTCTTATTCAATTTTAGTTCTTGACCAACTATCTCTCCAATCTTTTGGTATGCCTTTAGTTCATCACCATATAAACTGTAATTCCTATGAATTAACTCAGCAATCAGTTGACCTTTTTCCTTAAGTGTTAATACTATGTTATTATCATTTAATCTGCTCTGATGTAGTTGATCCCTAATACCTAATTCTATAATTTCTAGTTTGAGTATTTGGCTACTAATATTTTTATAAACTCCCTTCACTTTTATAATTTGACTTTGACTATCTCGCACTTCTAACTACACTTCTGATACTTCTAACTTTATTTCTATCTCATTTCTATTTTTATTTCTGATTCTGGTTGAACATCATCTGATAATTTCTCTGGCATTATTTTTAGTGTTTCTAATTCTACCTCAAATTTTGTTTCTGATACTTCTAGTTCTATTTGTTGGACATTCTTTCTGAACATTCCTTTTATTTCTAACATCATACTATCTTTCATCTCTCTAAAATCTTCCTTTGACATCATACTATCTTTCATTTTTAGCACCTGTTTAGCTAAATTATCTGAATTCTCTTTCATCTCTAACATCTTTTTATCCAAGTTCTTATTTATCACATCAATCAATTTGGAGTAATCAAATGCTTCTCCCAATGAGACATTTTCTCCCCTACGATCTTCTTTATCTGTGAAGTTTATAGTTTCATTTCCTGAATCTATATCAGGAGACAAGACAATCACCTCTGGAGATAATATTTCTTGGGACCCGGCCAAATCTTCACCAATATTAAACTTTTCCATAATATTTTATACTTTGTTTATTAAGATTCACAAAGAGAAAAGAAAGGTACATCAGCTTAACTCCCCCTCCCCAATCAAACAATCTAAATTTCCCATCATCACTTATTAATACATAAGGTTATTCTAGTATGTTTAGTTGTGTTATTTCATGCAACATTCGGTTTCCACATTTGATAGCAAAATTATGGTGCTGTATACTCTGACAATATCAATCCAAACACCAATGAGTTAGCTAGATAAAATCTCTATATTCACCTACATTTATACTGTACATTAAATTGACTTCTATATAATAATGAAGACAACACAATTTTAATAAGCATGGTTATTTAAGTTAAGTTCTCTGCACCATTTAAAACTATAACTAATATTTACAATACTATACAACTTTTATTTATCAAATGTTATATGTTGGCTGTATACAATATAATCCTATCAGACATACATCATTATAATTATCAAGCCCACAAAGCCACAACTTGTCTTATCTATGTTACAATATATCCATACATCAAATGTTGGGAATCCAGAAATCAACTCCATATCTAATCATTGTGACTTGACACATCAAATATCAACAACTAGCATTATAATTATCCACCATTAATCAATCATGCAGCTACATTAGCACACCAGAAAACCTACTATAATCATCATCATTGGGCATAATATACTGGACAACAAAAACCAATTCTATAGTTAATCATCTATTAACCAATCAGGCCACTATGTTGCACCAGAAAACCTCACCAGGATCATCATCATCAATCGATCATGCCACCACATTGGTCATTCAGAAAACATATACTGAGATCATCATCATCAATCTATCATGCCATTACCCAATCATCAACCAATCAATGTCAATCAATGCCCAAATTTGGCACACCAGAAAACATTAAATAATCTGAAAAATATACTAAACTACTTGATGCCAAGACATCTGGGCACCACAATCCAACCTAGGCTATTTGTAGTTCCACTACACAGTGCACATCCACATTGGTCACCAGAAAACCTAGTCCAATCACCATCATTGCACAATTGATTAAGCTACCACTTTCATACAACAAAATCCATATTGCAATCTATCTACTGAGATGTCAAATATATCTCAAGCCCCACATTGTGTGCCAGATAACATACCCTATAACCTACACTCCCAACACTGCTCATACACATTACATGAGCAAAATACCCAGGCACCAGTTCTATTAATGAATAAAACAATATAACAAGATATATGATACAAAATTATTACTGAGACTCTTCAATTAAGTCTATGTTCAGCTCAGTTCAGTGGGAGGCTATAGGAAGTTCATAAGATATATGATTATAAGTAAATGAAAGAAGAAATATTACAAAACATTAAATATAATGTAAATCTTTTTTATTAATTAATTGCATGATAAAGAATCACAATGTTTATTTGTACAATCTATTAAAATATTCTTTCAACTTAATTTCCTCCTTCATCCAAGTATAACATATATCAGCTTGCTATAATTATAATACTAAACAATTCTATGACTTAGCATATCATAATCTAAACATCTACTTTAATGCCAATCAAGAAATAAACAATAAGATCTCAGGGAATTTAACAAACACAGTTGAATTAAATAAAGTACATTGGCCCATAAGTTATAATTCTAAAGTATAATAAAATGTAATTAAACAAATTGACTAAAATATTTTTACTGTGTTTCAATAATAAGATAATGACAGAAATATGGTATTTTAATCTCATATCATCATCTAACAAATATACTAACTTGGCAACAATTTTTCTAATATGTTTATCCAGTGGCAAATGTTCCTTATAATATTTGGATTAAAAAAAAAAAAACATTGTCAGACACGAGAAAATTTGATATTATAACTATAATATAATATATCTATTTTATAATAGATTTATGAAATGTGGAGATGTGGAAATGGAAACATGAATGTACACAAGAATAACTCAAGACACAGTTTTTAAGATTTTAAATAACTAAAACAAATCATTTATTACAATAAAAAATTTTTTAGCTTAACATGATATTTTTACAATAGGACTACTTGTCCTACAGATTTCAAATTATCCAATAAACTTTGAGCATCAGTTTGGGACTATCCCCATTATATAACATTATTTATGCCCTTTGAAAGCAAATTAACAATAAAACTCCAATATTCTGACTTCAAATATTCACTTTGCTTAAATGTTTCATTTAAGCATAACATTGACCAAATAATATATTATTGGGACACTAAATATTTGAGAGGATATTACTATTGACTAATAAAATAAATCAAACTAAAATATTTGGCCATCAACAAAGCAACTTTTTCTAACTAATGAAACAATCATTTTTTAAATACTTAGACCTTTTCACACATAACAATGAAATCATATTCATTCTGATGGTTTGATGATTTATAATTCTGTATTAAATAAATATACTGTGTTTTAAAACATTTATTTCACATTTTAATTTCAATAATTTTAAACCTTTATATTTGTGACATTATTCATATTATATGCTTGTGTCAAGCAACAATAATAGAAAACAATCTTTTCTACAAACTCTCCATTCATCAAGAGAATATTAAATAATTACTTCATTTCGGACAATGTCGTAAATCACCAATAAAATAAGACACTATTATTACATCAAGAATTTGACTTAGCTATTTATCTAGCCACATTTTAAATAACACGAAGCTATATTTTCATGATTATATAGACTACACGTTCCAAGGGAAATTCACATGAGGAATAAATAACTCTTTACTTAATACTTCTACAATAATTCATCTAATTTTAAATACACTGTTTGTGGGGAACCTCTTCCTCATCACCAAGACTCTAAGAAAAACATCACATAACTTCCTAAATATCATTTCATATTATGCTTATAATATAAACTAGGCTCTACTCATGGAAATTATTAAAACATACTAAATAAGCAAAATCTTTTACCCCTACAAAAATATTAGAATGCAATCAGATTATTTTCCATTCACAAAGCTCTTCTACATGTCTAACATTATATTTACATGCTGGCAGATAAATACACACATATAACATACTAATCCATTCAATTCTATGGAATACGATAGCATCCGAAATTTATATGTAAAATATTCACAAACTGAACTTTATTAAACAAATGTCATAATTGTGCAAAATAGACACACACTTGCGTGGATAGGAATATATACAAAAAAGTAATTCTAATTTATATACCATGCAGATAATATGGTAATTAAATAATACATTAAAGTATTACTTTTAATTCATAATAGACTTTAAATTATTTCTAAAATTTAATAATTACAACTCTTATGAACGAACTTTCTTTATCATATCTAGCAAACTATTTCAATTATATGTTCGTTGATTTCTAAAGCCAAATTTCTCATTTTGAAATAATAAAATATATAAAATAAATGTAAACCTCTCTCTAACAATATAATAAAAATATATATTTCTTTTCTTTACCTTCATAAAAGAAAAATAAGACATATTTGTATAAAATCAATTTGTTACCAACTTATCCACCGCTCATGAGTACGCATTCCAAGATGATCTAGGAGATCATAATAATCCAAATTATAAATAAAACAATAATAAGTATGCCTACCTATCTATAATATTCATTAATAATGACAAGCAATAAAAAAAGAATAAAGAAACAAAAGTTATTTGTTTTGTGATTTTAAAATAAAAGTTCATTTGCAAAGTTTTACTCCGGGTTTATGAAATGATATGGGGACAGATTCTAAACTGAATTTAAACATAAAATGAATTTTTGCAGGATAACTCAAAAAATATAACCATAACTTAAATATGACCTAGCACCTCCAATGTTCATAGCCAAGCTATTGAGTTTACTATATTACACATAAGTAATCAATTTCTCTTTTATTATGATGAAAGTATAAGACATTTTTAGCTACTGTTGAACAGGAATTATTTCATTCATTCCGTAGTAGTTTTAAATGAAGTACACAATGATTTTTAGTAGTTTTCTTGAATAGCATTTGACACTTTATAATCTATTACATGCATAGTTTATTTTTAAATATTGCCTATTAAGATACCATGATTCATTAGTAATTCCACAATTAATACTTTATTACTATAGTGCTTTTTTTTTTATCGAAGAGAACAGAAATTACCCCGCATTTCCATCCTTCCATCTGATTTAAGTAAATATTTAGTGAGGAGTTTCCTTTGGTTATTTGAAATAATTCACATTTTATTTTTTTTATTAAACACATATTATTTTTAGAAACACCAAATAAATAAATAATGTCACTTTTTTGTAATAAATTTAAGGATGGCATGATATATCATATTACACATATCCTTAAGTTTACATTTAATTTTCATAAAGGCATAATACACAAGAGAGTGAAAAATCAAAATAAATTTTGAAAAACAGTCCTGCATATGTTTCCAAGATATATTAAAGAACACACATGGATTAATTATATAACAATAATGTTCACTCACTCTATATTCTTTCTTAATTATAGATAAATAAAGTAATGCCATCTTAATACCAACGATATACATTTTACATATTAATATAGTTTTAGGTGGTTAATTCAAATGTTTAAATTAAGGCGAGAACAAAAAACTAATGTACCTTCTTAAAATTTATTCTTGCATCCCAAGTAAAGACATTCTTCAGTAATTAATTTCCTAAGATTTTTTAGAAGTTTATTCCAAAGCTTTTTAAATCAATTTGACTTCAGCAACTGGCTGCAATTAAAACAATAATGAGCAATTTTTTACTGAAAACTATCTGTTAAATAGACCTTTCTTTTTTTTAGCAAAAGGTCATTTCCCTTTCCAAGGTTAACTCTCATGTTTTTTTTTCACCCAAGCTAATTACATATTCAAAAAAAAAATCTTTTCATAAAAAAAATATCATTCTGATTTTTAGAATTAAATCAAGACAAAAAAAATAATATTAAAATAAATAGCTTTTACAAACTTGAAAGACATAAATATTAATTAACTGTTAAACAAAAATGATTAATAATTTATTTAATTTGTAAAATAATTCACCTATCCAATATCCATTAATCATTGAAAAGAAATATATATTTATTAAATTATTAAAGATAATTACTGTAATTTAAATGTTTTTATTGTGAATGTACTATTGTTTGCTGTTATTAAAAGATGAAAATGAAATGAAACATAATACAGACATATATGCATGCACATGTACTGCAACCTAAATATTAAACTATCTTGTCTAAATATAATTGAGATGACTATTAATATTGACAAAAGGAAAAGTATTAATGAATAAAGGATTTTGAAACCATTCAACCAATACTACACTAACATAAAATAACTGCATCTTTCTGACAAAATGTATCAATTCCATTAATAAAAAAACCCTCTTCCTTACATTAAACACTTCATTAATCACAATAATAATAATGAATACTTATAAAGTGGTCAATCAACTGCATAAGCAATCCATATCTAAGCTTTAAACAATTTCCAGCAAAAAATTTAAAATTCTAAGGTTATTTCATTTTTTTAATACAATATAACTGTTCAATGTCGATACAAAGCATCTCAATTCCTTGTGTTCATTCAGATGGTCACATAATATATATATATATATATAATTGTTTATTACTATATATTTTTAACTCATAGTATAATAATATTTCTTCAGCATCTACATATATTTCTTTACATTATATAAATTTTAGTATTATTATTAATTACATCTTTTATGAAATTTTTATAAACCAATAATGCCAACATTTTTTTATAGATTACTATTAATATAATACTATAAAATATTTATAATTAAATTTAACAATTGGTTCTATTTAAAATGGGTTTTTTTGTTAATATATAAACTTTCTTTTAACATGATTCCCTTATATAATTTAACATTTTTTAACATTTCTTTAAAAAAAATTGTTTAAATTTTTTAGTATATGTATATAAATATTTCACTTTTTAAACTAGATGAATAATCCATTGTATATCACTATATACTTGTGTTATAGAGTACAACCCAGAGAGAAAATAGATTAGCATAGGAATCATGTGTCAAGTTTCTAGTTTCAAGCATGTAAAACAATCTGAGAAGTTGATTTTTGGTATGGAAATGCACCGATTCTTGTTATTTCATTGGAAAAAAATATAACTGAAAAGTTACAAAAATTCAATATAAAGTGTTAAATATACAAAAAAATAATTAAACAGTCATTATGTAGAGATAATTACCAGTGCAGTGAATTATCAAAAAATTATAAATGAATCTTGAGTATTCAGACTGGTCAGAGAAAGATGCTAAAGAAATTATAAGCCTTAAATAGTTAATACCTGAAAAATTAACAGTAAAGAAATGGTTTATTGTAAGAAGAGAATAATAAACAATACTAAAAGTGTCAAAATAAAAAAATAATATAGAAATAAATCAAAATATTATGTAATAAAATAAAATTAAGTATTTAACCTAGAAAACTCAATTTTATATATACAATGGTAATAATATATAAACTTTAATATGAAAAAATGTAAAAAAAAACTAAAAGTTGGACAGTTTGGCCAAATCAGAAAATGGCATGAAAACTGTAGTAACAAAATCATAAAAAAAAATGAAAACTGCATTATTTACAAATGTATGCTAATTAAACATGTCTATGTGCATCTATAAGAAATTATTAATATACATGAAGTTTTTAAAAAAATTCATATCATTAAGGAAGGTAATTCATATATTGATGAATAATATGAACAGGACTGATGATTTGAATCAAGGTTGTCTCTACAAATATGCTGATTGGAGGTGATTAAAATATAATAAGATAATAACAATAAAGTTCAATATCTATTGTAACATAATTTAACAAAAAAATCACACTACATTCATAACAGAGAGCAATTGTTTATTAAATAAATTAATAAACAGTTTATAGTAAACAGCTATTGCTTTCAATTAATATATGGATATAAATTGAACACTACAAAATGATTTTTTGTCAAAAATATAATTTTATTTATTTTAATAATTAATTTGCATACAGATTATTATCTCTAATATTTATGTTTTGATCTTATAAGATCAAATGTCATAAATTAAAATATATAATTTTAAGATAAACTTGTTTTGCAAATATTCAATTTTTTTTAATTAAAACATCATATGATCACCATTTCATATACTTACACGTGCTGTTAATAAGAGTACCAAACTCTCCATACAGTAGTTCCACCATGTGGAAGCCTTCACAATCAATGGGTACAGCAAGATTTGTGCATAAAATCCTTATCTACTGCCTACTCATCCAAGATCTCCAGTCAAGTTTCTAGATAGTGACTTTCATCAGTGAGGAGCCTTAGATGATCTTAGGACCTAATATCTAGGAGCAGTACTCTCAAGTCCAAGGTTCCTCACTAATAAAAGCTACAAGCTACAAAGTTATCTGGAGGTGTTTGATAAGTAGGCAGTAGATAGGTATTTTATACACAAACCTTCCTGTATCCATTGATTGTGACAGCTTCTACATGGTGGCACTACTGTAGGGAGAGTTTGGTATACTTATTGTTAAAATTAAATTAGTCATTAAAAAGGACTGACCATAAATTAAGCCATATCAGTGCTAAACACCAATATAACTTTTGAAAAACATATAATGTTGGATTTGATTTCAGGTCAATAAAAATTGTTGTGTAATAAGACTTTGGTTATGTAAAAAGCTAAAAACAACATCAAATTAAAATATTTGCTAGTAAATTAAGTTATTAATTATCAAATGGAAATTGCTGATTATCAAGATAAAATGAGCTAATGACTGTTGATGGAAACTCAAAAGAGTAAGCCTAATGTTTTAAGGTGTCAATACAGGCAGTCTTTGACTTTTGTATCTAATTGTTTCCTGAAATGTGTATGAAAGTTGAAATATATAAAAGTAGAACAATATATAAAAAATTCATTTAAAAATAAAATATTTACTTTTTAATAAAATGTATTAGCATATACATAAATAACACTTTATTATTAATATCTGGTGTTTTTTTTTATAAATTTATCAAGAGATAGTTGAATTGTACTCATCTTGGTCACTTAATTTTGACACTAAGGTTGATTAGGATAATTCCACACAATAAAATTCATTATATATATATAAAAAAAAATTGTCCATTAATTAAAAACAAAATTATAATTATAATTGAAATAATAAATTTAACAGTTTACAACTATTACAAACAATCCTAAAATCCTCAGAAGTACTTTCGGTTAATTTCTTAAACCTGCCTCAACTGACATTAAATTCAAAAACAAAAGCGGAAGCAAACATCATCAATTCAAATTCCATGAACCTTGTATTTTAATGTTAGCAGCTTGTTGATTTATTAAATGCATTTTATTCCTGTTTATAAAAATTGCCTCTTTAATTTTTCTTTTACTATGGTTTCTCTCTTCATGAAGAATTTTCACATTTTCAAAATCAAATTTAAATTTATATTTACATGTTTTTTTGTGATCAAAGAAAACTGAAGGAGATATTAAATCACCATTATTTTTACTTTTTACATGCTTATATAACAATTCATGCTCCTTCAATCTTTTCTCAATACTGCACCTAGATTCACCTATATATGATAGCATACAATCACAAAAAATTTGATATATGACATTACTTTTCTGCTTGACAGGTATGATATCCTTAGAATTATTGACTAATTTATTAATATTGTTTGAAATGTAGAATGAAACATTAAACACATTTTTATATAAATCCTTAAAAAAATTCACTTGTGAATTGGAAATAAATGGAATAGATATCCATTGTTTACTACTAATCTTCATTTCCTTTAAATTATTATAACTTTTTTTAAATTGACATAAAGTATTGTTTATTTGTTCCATTTTATAACCAACATCAAGCAATTCCTTGGCAAATATTTCAATATTTTTCAGTTTATCACTTTGGTAACGACATAATTTTTCATTCCGAAACAAAAAAGATCTAAAACTTGCCATCTTATGCATCATTGGTACTTTTGATTTACAATTTATATATCCTCTTTTTTGCAGTGTTTAATTATTAGTTTATAATTTAATATACTGTTATCTCTTGCAATCATTAAATCTAAATATTTAATATTATTGCCCTGTTCCTTCTCAATAGTCCATTTCAAACCATTCAACTTATTTAATTCCTCTATAAGCAAATTTATACTATTAGTATTTTCACAAACAAAAATATCATCCACATACCTTTTGTAAATTTTAATATCTCCAAAAGTACACATATTTAAAATACTACTCTCATATATAGATAAAACAAAATTGCAAACTTGTGCAACTACAAGCAGACCCATAGGCCAACCTTTATTTTATAATATTAACCTTCAAAAAATGCAACAATGTTATCATTAAAATTTTTTAAAGAATCAACAATAAATTTTATCATATATTTACAAATAGTTTTATTTTTTAATGCATGTTCAATTATTTTTATGGAATTCATTCTATCAATAGATCACGAAAAAACAGGTAAATATAAATTTAAATTTGATTTTGAAAATGTGAAAATTCTTCATGAAGAGAAAAACCATAGTAAAAGAAAAATTAAAGAGGCAGTTTTTATAAATAGGAATAAAATGCATTTAATAAATTGACAAGCTACTAACATTAAAATACGAGATTCGTGGGATTTGAATTGATGATGTTCGCTTCCACTTTTGTTTTTTAATTTAATGGCAGTTGAGGCAGGTTTAAGAAATTAACTGAAAGTACTTCTGCAGATTTTAGGATTGTTTGCAATAGTTTGTAAACCGTTAACTTTATTATTTCAATTATAATATACATATATCACATTAATGGAATAATTATACATACTTGTTAAAAAATTAGACATTCATCAGATGTTTTAAAAATATATAATCTGATCCAATAATTAATTGGCATTTAATTGCTTATAACATTTTTCTTTTTAATTTTGGCTAAGGAAGCATATCCCCTCTCCATTTTTTTAAATTATTAAAATTTAACCTCCTCTCTCTACCTTTTTTCATTTTCTATAAATTTAAAAAGAATTATTTTTCTTACAACTTTTTATTAAAATTTATAGGAAAATGAAAAAAGGTGGTGGGAGAGAGTTAAATTTTAATGTTTTAAAAAAGGGGGTTTGTTTTCCTAGCAATAATTAAAAGATAAAAGTGTCATAAGCAATTAAATGCCAATTTATTTATTTTTTTATTAATAAATTAATTATTAGACTGGATTATATATATTTTTAAAAATCTGATAATAAGAGTAATTTTAAAAAAATATATGTATAATTATTACATTAATGTGATTTATATATATAACAAATTTTATTGTCCAGAATTATCTGAAATCAATTTTGGTGGCCAGGCTAGTCCATAAGTATTCTTTTTATTTCTTTTATTACTAAAATATTCTGTAACATATATTTTTTTCTATTGCCTTCATGTAAAATTTGTAAATTGTACAAAAGTAGAATGGATGAAAGTCAAGAACTTCTGTATATATAATTTCATAGAGAGGTAACAGAAATGGCTGCCATAAAAAAGCTAATATGACTTTTAGGGATGAATTCCAGTAAATCCAGCATTAAATATTGCAAAATATCATTATCATTTTCATTTGTTGGTATGACAAAGATATTCATGATGTATGTGTGATAAGTATAAACATTAATTAAGAAACTGCATACTATCTTAAGAAACTGTATATTATTTTAAATGTAATACTGGATGTAGAGCCAAGGATGCTAAATAGTCTTCCTATTATTTGTCTTATATATAAGCAGTGTTTTTGAGTTAATAACATATCAAAAATCAAAATTCAGAAAAATTATTGATATGAAATTAATTTCATGAAGAAACTAAGTGTGTAGTAGATAATATTAAGCAAAACTCCAGATATAGGACTATTGAAGTAAAAAAAAAACAATTCTTGAAGAAGAATATCCAAAACTTAAAGGATTTATCTTGAAAACTGTCAAGAATACACTTCTCAAAATATGTTCCCAGTAAAAATAAAAGATAATGTGATATTGAATAGTTAAATAATAGTAAGAATTCAGTTTAAATTATATAAATCCTTTAGTAATTATAAGTAAAATATTTTCAATTTGCTAGGATTAACTTGATAACAGAGTTTGTTATATATATATTTTAACTTCATTAACCAGAGTATTTTGTGCAGTATATACATATATCTCTGAAAAGATAATTTGTTTTTGTTTGTTGTCTTTTATATAAGATTAAAGATAGTTAAAAAAAGGTTATAAACCTAACCAGAACTATGTGCCAAAATGCACAACAAATAAAACTGTCATTTCTATAATTTGTTTTATTATTAAATTGTCATTTTAAAATTTAATAATAGTGATTATATCCACTTCTTCTTAGTTTTTCATTCTGATTGCATAATACATATGTGATTGTGTTTTTTCTGATGTATAAAGAATTTTCCAAATGCTCCAAATTGTGCTGGACTATTTTAATAACCTAGTAGAAGAAAACAAATATTTATAAAGTAATAAGGATAAACATTTCACTTCTATAAGTAACAATGATTATTTTTAGAGAAATAAAATTATTTCATAAGTATTATTTCAGTAAGTTCATATTTTATGCAATCAAACAATATAAATTGATCTTGATAAATTACTGATTTAATGTTGTGCAAGTTAAACTAAATTTTTTATTATGCACAATTGAATCACAAACTTATACACATTTGTCTTTTATTTCAGACTACTTTAATAGCTTAATGGAGTAAAAGGTAATGAGATGAATGACTGAATTAGTTATAGATTTGAATTCTAATCTTCAGTGATAATGGAAAATTCTGAAACCAGTCTGGGGATGAAAATATTATAGTACTATACCTTCTGGTGACGATTGATTTTTTAAGATTTCAGTAAATGTCTAGAATAGACTGAAGAGAAGTCTTGTTTTAATGCTGTTAGGCTGAATTAATACGCTAATAATGAAGCAATTCGTTTGATCTCAAAATATTATTCGTTTGGTTGTTGTTTTTTTTCCATGTGTCATAGCATCGGCCGGGACGCGAACCCAAAAACCGTCTGCAACCAACTACTTGCTTGCATGGCAGCTGCAATACCTCTCGGCTAACAACGCAAGACTATTATTTGTTTGGTTGAACTAAGAATTATCCGTATAAACATAACTTTTATAATAATTTAAATGAATTGTATAAAATTTACTAAAGTTAAACTTTAATATTAAAAATCTTATCCGTTAAAAACTTGAGAAATTAAACAATTAGTTGTTATTGATTGTAAGTTTCTATCATTCCCAAAATTTTAATTGTACCAGAATATTTTGTGTGTGTGTGTGTGTATGTGTGCAGAAAAGTGTGAGTAATGTTTATATCTTTTGCGACAATAACTCAAATTTGGAACTTGAATTTGAGTAAAACAATATTAATTTTTTAAGAATCTGAGGATTTTAAATTGAGTATAAAACTATTTTTTTTTGTTAGTACGCCCTTAGACAATTATTATTCAATATATACATATAACTTTAGCTAAAATATAAAGTAAGAAAAAAATCGTAAAACTCACTTTTTGAGTCGACATCTATATTATAGTTCCTTTGTTTAAAAAAACTTTAAAAGGATTTTTCTCCACGGCATACTTTTTGGGGCCGTTTTATCTTATCAACATGGATGGTGTTTGTATAAGTATTTATTCAAAATTCGTTTTAATTAAAAAAAGTTTTGTTAAATTTCTGTTGCTCTTTCGTGAAAATTTTTCAACTTTAAAAATACAATATTAATCAAATATCTTTATAAAGAAATGTTTTTTTTTTTTTGTTGAATTAATAAGAATATAATTTTTAAGAAAAAATATATTTAATAAAGTTATAATGAACTCTAGTAATAAACGATTTTTACTACTACTTTTATTATTATTACTATTTTTTTCAAAATGTCTGTTTTATCAATATATTTAAAAAGAATAATCATTAATTAACATTCTTTGACGCTAGCGTAAGAATGAGGCTAAATTTTTATTTAATAAATGGGTATTTGATTAAAATTAAAAAAAAAAAAACATACTCGTTCTATTTGAATTAACTTGGCTGTTTATTAATGTCGAACAAATTTTAGGCTTGAGTAGAATGATTTTAATGAATATTTTAAACTGTAACTAATATTTTAAATTTGGCATCGTCTCATTATAATAAAAAAGTTTGTCTATCAGATGCCAAGAAAGGTGGAGAAACGTTACATGGACATTTTTTGGTTAGTGAATAACCGCACTATATAAGCGAGGTAATTTATTTAACTATTACAAGTAATTATTCATATTTAGCCTAAGGATTATTGCAATCTGTCTAGCAATAGCAAAAATGGTAAGTTAATTAAAGAAATAATTTTAGAATAATTTGAAATGTCTGACATGTTAATACCTATTTAAAGAAAAAGAAACAGTTTTAAATAATCCCATGACAAACGTCCTTCTTTAAAGAAACAACTAGAAGAAGGCATTACTCCTTAAAGTATTCAAATACTAAATACCTAAATAAATTGCATGGCAAACGTCCTTCTATAAAGAAACAACTAGAAGAAGGCATTACTCCTTAGAGTATTCAAATACTAAATACCCATTTACTGACAAATAATTAAATAGTTAGCTAAGTAGATTTGGTCTGCCAATCTAAAAAAAAAAAAGTTCTATTGAACAAATAGTTCAAGTTTCACCTTAGATTATAGCGAGACAAATAAATATTTATTTTTTAAAAAAATGAATAGATTTGATTACTATCCTTTAATTTCATCATTATAATTTAAAAGTTAATAATTTAATTATTATTTTCGCATTTATTCATTTTGAAAAAACAAATGCTTCTAAACTATTTATAAAGATGTTATAATTTTATGATGTGAGAATAGAGATTATATTTATAGTATATAATAATAGTAGAACATACTTAATTAATGTGATTTTTAAAATTTATTTGCACTCATCTCAATGTAATATTCTTAACATTAATTATGAACTCATTTCTTAATATATCCTTCATACTTTTTACATATTTTATCCTTTAATAATTGTTAATTATCAATAATTATTCTTTAAAGTTATATTTTGATAGTAGAGATATTAAGTTGGGTGATTATAGTAAAAATATAAAATGACATTTTGTCATAATGATTTATCTGTATTGGTTTATAGGCTGCTCAATGGCATGGACAATATTATGATAATAGAATATATCTCTATTACTGCATAAGCATTATTCAACTTTTGGATCTAATATTATTAAGTTTTACATATTTCTTTAATAAAATAATTCTCAATACAAGTAACAAAATAATACTCCCTCCCCACTCTTTTTGCTTGAATATCGACTTCTTTTTCTGCTGTTTTTTACTTCTTTTTTTTTAAGTTTTTGCCAGCACAATAATGCACAGAAATCATAATAGTTCTCATATTCTTTCTTATAGTTGGCAGTTACATTCATACAAAGTTATAGAAAATACCGTAGATTGAACAATTTTAATTTCTACTTTTAAAGATATATTGCAAATATAGATATCCTTATGACTTTTTTCATATCACTTTTTTATTCTAAATCTATTCAGTGTTTGTCCATAATAAATCTATTAATTTGTGGCTGTTTTTATCCAAAGATTTGCCATTTTTCTTATTTAAGAATAATCCTATATTTTTACTCTGACATTTAACATCATAAATAAATTATTTTAGATTTTGATAAATAAATTATTTTAGATTTTTCCAATATGAACTATATAATTGATGTTATGGCACATTTACTTTTGTTGTCTAGTATCAAGGGATGTTTATTAAATCAATATGAATCTATATTTAATTTAATTGTGTGTATTTAGTTTATATTGAGTTTGCTTTTCTAATGGATGGACTTCTGCGTTAACTATTTTAGTAATAAGAAAAACTCTATTTACTTTATCCTGTTTTATGTTTAATAGCTTTTAGTTGACTGATGAAGATTTTTATAAGAATGTTAAGTCGATTTTGTAAATCCATGTTTTTTAAAAAAAATTATTCATAATTTAGTTTAGTTAATTGAATCAGTAAAGTAGCTGTCATTTTCATGGTATTACTAGGTTTTCTTAAAACAATCAACAATTAAATGACCAACAATGCAACCTTTTTGCTTTTCTATCTTTTTTAAAATCAGCTTATGAATAGATTTTTTTTATTATAAAAATTGTGCTGAATGGGATTTAGCATAATGTATCTTGCATATCATTCAAGAGAAATATATACATAATTTGCATACTTTGTCAAAGCTTTTTGTTTTGTAGGAAATTGAGCGTTTTTCAGCACTGTAATAATTTTTGTGTACAATTTTTTATTCATTTTCTGTGGTTTTACTTTTTGAAAATGATATCAAGATTGTCTGGCAGTTTTTTTATAAATAAAAATTAACCTCTTAACTTATTATCTAACATTATTAGCAGCATAATTACTTTCTGATTTGCCCTTTTTTAGTAATTCTTCTTTGATTTTTTGAATATATTTTGACGGAAAAAATACATAATAAAAAGTTCATAATATCAAATAATTAAACGAAGGATTATATATATACCCCCCCCCCAATTAATTAAGAGCAAGAGAAAAATAAATAATGTCTGTAATTTATTGCTAATTATTTAAATAATTGTTTGTTTGTTTTTTCTAAGGTTTCAGAAAAAATTCTATGCCAAAAAATAAATATATAAATAATACAGTTTGGCTAGTAGTTTAAATTTTCAGCAGATCTTCGAATACTAATTTAAATCATTTCTGAATTCCACAATACTTAAATATTTTCAACAATTTGATATTTCTTGTGCAAGGTAGCATATTCTCTAAATATCACAGACTTGTAAATTTATCTAAGTTGAACAATTCTTGTAGTTGGTTTGGGAATTATCTAAGAAAAAGATCCTAAATGTTTTTATTTATTCATTCCTGTCTTCTTTTCCATTTGATAATTATTTTAGTTAGTATTGAAGTTTTGCTGATACTTTAAAGTAGTTCTTGTTTAAGCTATTTTTGTTATAGAGAGAAATAAAAAAAAATAGATATTCTAACAAGAAGAATGAATAAAAGAAGTCATTTTGGTCTATATATAACTTTATAATAAATTATTATATTTTTTTATATAAAATTGGTAAACAAATTTGAGTTATTTACAAAATCCAACTGATCCTAAATATAATTAACTAATTACATTACTTTTCAAAACATATTTACCAAAATTATTTTTGAAAACAGACAAAACTCTCCATACAGTATTGCCACTCAGTGCAAGCCAGAGTAATCAATGGATGCCAGAAGACTTGTGCATAAAATCCCCATCTAGTACCTACTCATCCAATTTCCTTAGACTAGTTTATATCTTGTGGCTTTCATCAGTGAGAAGCCTTGGATCTGAAAGCACTGCTCCTAGATCTTAGAATTTAATGCAACCCCCAGCAGTGACCTTTTATCTCTACTTAACTACAAACTATGAGTCTTAAATTGAAAACACAAAAATATTTTCAATCCAAGCTCATTAGCTTATATAGTCATATAGGTCTGGCTTGCACTGAGTGGCAATACTGTATGGAGAGTTCTGCCTGTTTTAATAACAGTTATAAGCAAGCATAAGAAATGATGATCATGGGATGTTTATTGCCTTAAAACCAATCCTGCCTAATAGGATAGTAGTGGCTATGGTTATTAAAGAATCAAAGATACCATAATGTATGGGTACTGAACTGAGTTCAGACCTATATAACTATATAAGCTAATGAGCTTGGATTGAAAATATTTTTGTGTTTTCAATTTAAGACTCATAGTTTGGTAGGTAAGTAGAGATAATAAAAAAATGGCTGCTGGAGGGTTGCATTATATCCTAAGATCTAGGTGTAGTGCTCTCAGATCCAAGGCTCCTCACTGACAAAGGCTACAAGCCAGAAACTAGTCTGGAGATATTGTATGAGTAGGCACTAGATGGGGATTTTATGCACAAACCTTCTGGCCTCCATTGATTACTCTGTCTTGCACTGAGTGGCACTATTGTATGGAGAGTTTTTCCTGTTTTAATAACGGTTATAAGCAATCATAAAAAATATTGATCATGTGATGTTTATTAACTTAAAATTATTTATGGTAATTTAAACTTTTATCTGGGATCTTGGGTAATTAACCCTAACTAAATCTGTTTACCAAAACACAGATTTAATTATAAAATTTTTATTTAAATTTAGAATTGAACTTGGACTTTTCCATTATTTAAACAAATATTGGAAATTTAATTTCTAAACATTCTAACATGCAAACCCAAATAATTTCAATGTTTATGTGTATAGATATGTAAATATGTAACAAAAGTTTTGACTTTAAATTGTTATAAACTTTATTAAAATTGTAATTATGATTAAAAAAGCTATGTTATTGAGCCTTCTCTTTGTGATTAACTTCACACTCTTCCCTATCCTTTTTTCAGCATGATTTTGGTAATAAGTTATTACTGTCAATAAAGTATCCACTTCAATATTTATATATGTAATTTAGATGGGGAAAAATTACTCTTCCATCAATGTGCTATGAATAAATAACATTCCATGACAATAAATGTTTTTTAGAATAAGTTGGTCTAACCATTATTAAAGCCTACTATTAAATAAACAACCATTCATATATATAAAGTTCATTTACATTCATTCTTTATACCTTAAAAAAACTCATATTTCTGATAAGAACTATCAGGCAATTAAAAAAGACTATAGTGTTCCATAGTCTCAGAAATAAAATCAATTACCATACTGTCTGATAAATGTTAGTCAGCAACTCATCATCCATGTTTATATACAGAATATCCACAAAGTACACTTTATCTAACTATATGACTTCAATTGTCTGCTATCCAAATAATAATGTAAACAAACAAATATGTAAATAAATAAACAAAAAAAACCACTAAAATTTGCTAAATTTTGTGATATTTGAGAACACAATTTTTTTTCTGTAAAACCATATGCAATCATATTTAAAAAATAAAATTCATAAATAAATTTTACAATATGCCAGAAATTGTTTTTCCATCTCAAAGTGCACTACATGATTATGTATATGAATAAAAACAATTTGATTTATGTTGGAAATATATGCATTTTATTCTTTCTTTATTATACTTTGTAATTTGATGTACAGTATTTTGTATAATAAAATATTTTCTGAATATAATTATAAAAGTTTTAACATTTTAAAATATATTAAAAGTTGATAGTATAACTCAATGTTTTGTATTTCTGATGTGACTGGATGTATAGTATTTTCCTGTGTGCATGAGTTTTCTGTTAGCTGTAGTTTTGATTTTGCCATAAGGAAATCTTGTCACAACAATGTCTAAGAATGTCAATTTTTGTTCTTGTTTTGATTCTATTGTGAATTTAATTGAAAGGAATATGTTGTTGATGTGTCATAGTGCTTTACCATGTAGCCATACAAAAAATGTATCATCTACATAGTGAGCCAAATATTAGTTGGATATGGAGTAGTCGTTATGGCTGCAATTTCAAGTTCTTCCATGTAAATATTGGTAATCAGAGGTGCCCATAGCTACTTTTTGATTTTGATAAGAGAAATTTCCATGCTAGTGTTGTTACTGGTCAGGCCAGCAACATCTGAAGGAGAGGGGATACTAATATCTCTCAAAACATTATGCATATACTAACCAGTGTGCTATTACTAAAAGTTGAATGTATTTGGAATATTTAAATAAAGTTAAATTTTCTAAAAACATTTCATACTTATATTAGATGATGAAAATAGTCCATTATATAAATACAACTAAAATATCATCATCACAAATCTTCAGGAAAATGGTAAATATTTAATTATTATCATTATTTAATATTTAATAAATATTTAATTATTTAAATATTTAATTATGTTTATTTCAGACTGTGTTGGCTACTATCATCTGTAAACACAACAGAGAATAGTAGACAGTTTTGATTTCATGAGCTCAACAGATTTACAATATTTTCTTTTATGCTGAAGAAAAGTTTTATAAATGATAAGGTCTTATTCTCAATGGGTATTAGACCTTTTGTCATTAATTATGGTTAAATTGAAAACCAACATTATTAGTGTGTCAATAAGAAAAGTAAAAAAATCTATTTTGAGTGGGTTTTTTAACTATGACAAGGGTTCAGTTCAATATATCATTGAACTTGGCCATCCTACATGGATCAAGTGCTTTTTATATGCAAGCTAATCAAATTAAAAGACCTGTATTAAAATTACCAACATTTGTATCTGTGAATCTCAAACTTGTAAAGTCCTTATGAGCATAGCCAACTCCCATATTTCTAGCTGAGCTTAAATTTGAAAACTTTTTCTTCCCAAAACTCTTAACAAGAATAAAGAAATATTACTCCAATATCTGTACACCAGGGAAGGGAAATAAAATGAGAGATTTTTTTTTTGTTAAGTTCAGGAAGCTTCTGTTTAACTTTAAAAACATTCTCAATGAAGCATTGAGAAAATGTTTCATTTGTGAAATAAAAGACAACACTCTTAAAGACAAGCTGTTAATGACCTTAGTATTATGATTGATTCGTTTGTTTTTCAAATAACTCTAGTTGAGTCCATAGCAGTTCAGACTGTTCCTTTAAATGTAGTCCCAGCATTAAAGCTATGGATTAAAAAGTTAGATTGTTTAAATATTTTCCCAATTAGAATGATTTACAGGATCTGTTACTGATAATAATAATATTGTTAGAATTTGTTATAGATGTGGCACATAAACTGAATGTCTACACTGGGAATACACTATGTGTAGATTTTGTATGTGTGTCATTCACATAGAAGCTGCTTGTTTAAAAAATAAAAGTAAGTCACTCCAAAAAGAATGAAAGAGTTCTTTCCAAAAAGTTATAAGAGCAATGTAAATCAAATAATATCAGAATCTGTATAAATAAAGTGAAAAACATTGATTTGACTTTCATAAGCAGAATTATTATTAATGATACACCAATAACAATGGAACTGGACACAAAGTCTGCAGTGTCCATTGTGTCAAAAAAGACATGGTCTATCCTTAATAGAAAAAAATATCAGTGGCAACCTAGCAGTGAAATAGTTACTGATTATCAAGACAATGAAATATCATTCTTGTATCATACAAACCTATATCTATCTAAAACAGTCTATTTGGCTCTTGTTATGTCTTCTGGCAGGCATAGCAATTTTTAGACCATGACTGACTCAATCTCTTGGCCATTTTTGTAGCTAAAATAAACCAGTTCATAAATAAAATAAAATTAAAAAAGATTTGTTTGATAATCTGTTTTTGAGCTCTATGACAAACATTTTTGATATGCAGATCTATTCAATATGGTCATGAAAACAAAAAAAGTAAAGTGCAGATAGGTCCCCAAATTCTATGCTGTATATTCAAGTAAAGTACCAAATGGGTTCTGACAATTGTGATTAAATTAAATGAATTACAAACAATTATTTTCAAACAGCTGATGAACAGCAACACTACAGGCACAGAAATCAGATAAAAATCAACTATACATCACCAATCAACAATAAAGAGTCTCTAGCTGATATGAAGAGTCACCAGCCAACAGTAAAGAATGATTACCCAGCAGTGAAAAATTATTAGTCATCAGTAATAATTCTATGAAGTTTAAACCACTGGAGCTACAGATGAAAACACTGAACCTGCTGATGATGTCAGTGAACTTGATGAAGCCAGAAACAATGAAAACATCCATTAAAATATCAGAATGACTATATTCTATAGGGTTAATTCTAGCCAGAAAAAGAGAATGTTATATCTCCACTTACTTTTAGCTAATGGTCTAGTCATATTACATTTTATCTTGATCATATTGAGCATTCATCACTACAAACCAACAGATATATTCAATTAATCAGAACAATGCATGATGATGCTCAGTGAATCTGATTATTTTTATTATAGAAGGGGATCTGGCTATAAATGTTCAGTTCAATTGTATGTAATGTCAGACAGCAACAAATTAATGTCAGAGCCAAACAGCAGTATGTACATTGTCCACTATATGACTAAAATAATGAAATCTAGTAGATTATAATCAGACATAAGACAAGCTATCATGATACAATTGTAAATGTTAGATAAACCTAGAAGGGCATTGGAAATCTCATATAAATAGCTGCTAGAGTAGTAAATGCTATACCAAGCCAATGTATCAGGTGTAAAGTATAACAAACATTATTGTACATAATCTGCATGTAGTATATGTATATGCCAACAGATTTAAACAGTCTTATATATATTTGTAAATATTTTATTTATCATAAAATAAATATTCAATCGTATTTTCATGAATCTGTGTTTATTATCATCACACATAAACACAACATTTTTCATTAAATGTTACCATGTAAATGACTATGCATTTTTATAGAAGTTAAAATAACATTAATATGTTTATCCAATATCATATTCAATCTATTAAATGCCAAGATTTCTATTTTTTGCCAACAAAAAAGAATATCTTGATTTAATTATTAGATGTTATATAATAATAATAAATTTAGATATCAACTATTTGCAGGATAAATCGAATTTCTTATTATATGTAAGTTATAATAGAAACAGATTTTTGGGTGACATAATATCATATATATGTGTGTGTATGTGTGAATGCGTTTATGCTATATCAAAAAATTTACAATCTCATTATTTAACTAAAGAAGTTAAAGCATCCAATGATTGAAGTTTGTTCTGAGTTAGGAATGTAGTGATAATGGGTAATTTAATGTCTATGTACTTTTCAATAATTTAAATAGATTATATGAGTGTAAAGCTCATATTATAAATGCTGTTATTAATTTGTTTGGATATCTTTACACATTAGCACTTAATTATAACAATATATATATATATATTTAGAGAGGATTTGAATCCAGTCTTTCAATCTTCCTATAGTCATCCACTCTATCCAACATAACCGATATACATGACCACATGTATAGAGTGGATGATTGTAATGTGGTCATGTATATCGGTTATGTTGGATAGAATAGATTACTGTAAGAAGCTTGAAAGTCTGGATTCAATGTGGTCATATATATTATGATGGATAGGGTGGATAACTGTAGGAAGCTTGAAATTCTGGCTACAAATCTCTTTAAAGTTAATTATATACATTATACATGTATTTCAATATTATATATATATATATATAATGATTTGTAGAAAAGAAAAAATTAAAGAGTCATATTTTGTAAATATTACAGACAATCAATGTGTTGAATAAACAATGTAATTATATGAATATTCATAATTTGTGGAATGTTGGCCATTCATGTGGTAATGTTACTGTTATTTAATTATAATGAGATTTAAATTTTAACAGTTGATTGCTATTCAAGATGATGGAAAATGCCAAGGCTATAGCAAAGATTTTATTTGTATTTTATATAGGCATATAGAATTTTTTTAATATTTTTTAGTATTCTAGAATATTTTAATTATATGTATATGTAATAAATTAAGTTTGATGTCCGTATTCTTTCCAAAATATATGTAATATTCAAATCAATCTATGTATTGAAACCTTGGTTTTAACCAAAGCTTCCTTAGTTCGAAGCTAGTTTTGTTAACATTAATTTAGACCAAAATTTTCCTCATAAAATGCGTTAAATTTGATATAAAATTATTTAAAGAGTATTAATTTTAGTTTAAAACAAAAGTTCGAATAAACTTTCATGAATTATTTGATACATAAGGAAATCTCAATAGAAATTGTTTAATTATAATGCAAATGTAATAGGGATTTAAAACATCACAAATGGTCAAATTCAATATAGTTTATTTATTAAAGTTATTTTGCAGGTACTTATTAATAATATAGATGAATCAGAAAGGGGAATAAATATTTTATAAAGTAAATATGATTTCTAGTTAGTACGAAATTGGCTGATGAAAATTGTATTAGTTAGGGAATTAAAATTTTAGCTATAGAATATCTATTGGAAGATGTTTGTATAGGAAAGCAAGGGTTAATAAAAGTGTTAAAACTGTTCAAGCAGAATCACGTGTGTGTGTGATGTGAACTACGTGAACTGAATGCAGGAAAAATTTTAATTATAAAAATAATCACTAATTGTTATTGGGCGTGTATGCATCATTGGAAGGCTTGTTGAAAGAGCAATTATTTTACCTTAATTTTATGTTCATAGTAGCTCGTTCTCAGCCAAAATCTTGTGTTCAAATTTAGACTGCTATGTATTTTTTAATTAAAAATTTTCATTTTTTTTTTGTTCTCTCAAATGGTTTTCACAAAGAGCTGGAAAAGATCCAACAAAAAACCATGTGACTTCTGTCTAAATGTGAATAATTAATTTAAAAACAATAATAAATAACCAATTAAAAATAGGGTATATAGTTTAATTGACAAAAGATATCATTTAGAGATTGATTGGCAGGACATGACTATAAAAATTCAACCATTTTAAAACTGAGAAGACGCTTTTTTTTATTTTGTCTGGGGTATAACTGTTTGGGTTTAAAATCATCAATTTAAGCTAATATAGAGTAAGTTTTATCATCCTTTCTGGCTCAATCTCTGACTGGAAACTTGAATCAAACATTAGAATATTGTGAAAATGTCATGTGTTTTTAAGCTTCCTACATCAGGTAAGTATTAATTCTTTCTGAAGTTAATCATCATCTTGATTCTTTATATGACTGTCATGACCACAACTAATTGGAAAGTAATGCAACATTAGCTGAAGACAAAACGGAAACCATAAGTTTAGTCAATGTTTATTTTAATTATTCATTTTTTCTGATGGATAAATATTACTATGTGTGTTACAAAACATTTAGAAAGAAAATGATCATCATAAAAGAAAAACGTGGAACTGAACTACGATACAAATGTATATGTTAAATCCCATCTAAAATGCTGCTTGGATCATCAATGCCCTAAAAAGCTGATGTATCAATTAAAATCAAATGGTTATCATAGGGCAGAAATTTTATATGTTTATCAAATTGATATATCAAAAGCCATTGAGAATTTCAAGGAATGTAATGCTATGATTTATGTAAAAAAATACATTAAGTTATCTGACTTTGCCAGCATAAGCAGTATGAACAAAAGACTCATTCATCACATGAACAAATTAAGATAAAACTGGTTAAATTATATTATAATGGTAAATGAAATTCTATTTTAAAAAAACAAAATTGCCTGAAAAGAATTAAATCAATGTTTAGAAAGCTATTGCCTCATCTAGCTAAACATCATACTATAATTGAATAATGTGAATCTTAAAAACAAAACTCTGTATTATTTTCCGTGTGTCTGAAAAAAATATTATATTTGTAATATAAGTTCTAATAAGGGAAAGAGAAATGTGCTTCACTCCTGAATATAAAAATCTTGTGGATTACTTAATGAAATGTTTTTTTTTTAATTTCCATGGATTAATTGTTGGACAATGTGTGCACACAGAACTATTAAGGGATAATTACCACTGCAGGAATATGAAAGGAACTTGGGACGACTATACTGGAAAGAGACTATAAGTATTTTTTATTACTGTTATTTGTTTCTATAAACCATTTGTTTAATGCATTATAGTACCATTTATTATACGCATAAGTCAAGTGTTAGTGAAATATTTATTTCCTTTAAAGTTAAGTTAGCATAATAGTTTAAAAATATGCCTTCTTTGGAATATTAAAATATTGCTTCACCCTAATGATAAAAAAGAGAAGTATGAATAAAAGGATATAATATATAATGTATTTATTAGAATGGTTTATTACGTTAAAATTTAGTTATAATAAAATTGATATGTTTTTATCTTTGAAAGTATGTTGTTGATAAAATGAGATAGTCTTGTCCCAATTGAGAAAAAATTATTATATGAACGATGCGCATTTCTTATTTCTAGTTATTAAAGATATAAATTAATTTTATGTGTAAGCATATTTAAGCTTGTAAAATTATTGGATAATACATTAGTGTGATATTCTGTGTGTATAAATTAAATCTAAATTCTCATATGTGTGTGGATTGGTGCATGAACCTTGTACACTTGAGGTTGGTTGAGTTATCACCACCTGGCCAGTTGAGCCAGAGCATAGCTCGCTCATTAAGTAGTTAGTAAAATTTGAAGTAATTAGAAGTTGTGGATGAATTTCCCACCCTATCTTTATGTTACACTGTAAGATGATTTCTGTGTTAATGGCAATAGTGCTTTGTGCAAACCCACCCATGTTTGAATGCCTAGTGACCAGTCCTAGCATATCTCAGCCCTTATGAAAAAGTGCTCTGTCATTTATGGGTCATTGTCAACACTTATATTAATTCTGAATTCTTTTTCCTTATGGGTGTATATTTGTTTGAAGAATATTAAGAGTAAATATTGTTAATATTGCTGGGAGGGTCATAGAATCAGTTCATTGTTTCT
This sequence comes from Epiperipatus broadwayi, assembly GCA_028023455.1. NCBI lineage: Eukaryota > Metazoa > Onychophora > Udeonychophora > Euonychophora > Peripatidae > Epiperipatus > Epiperipatus broadwayi. The sequence continues at coordinate 5,292,717 of JAQFVV010012475.1, read as the reverse complement.
TTATGGCATGTAGGAGTTAAAGTACAATCTATTGTAGTGATGTATCATGCCTGGCTATAGTTTTACATAGCTGGTTAGAGCCAATAAAAATTATAGAATTGAATTTCAAATTTGAAAAATAAAATATTTTTTATGCTGTGATAAACAGTGTGCATCGAATTTCCAGATTACTGCCAGAGCAGATCCTCGCTGGACTGGTAAGCTAAATAAAATGTTATTCTTGTTGGGGACATTGGATATTATCTATGCATGGGTATGTGAAAATGTCACTCGTATGAGAGCTAATTCTTTAACACTTGAACAGTTCATCTATGGATGTAAGGGTAAGAAAATGTTTTATACTAGTGAGAAATTTAAAATAGGTTATCAAGGCATATTAATTTGCTCAAATTAATACCTAATTTATGTTTATTTCTTAGCTAAAAGAGTTCTTTATCACCAGTGTCATTAACCATGTGCTAAGGAAGGTAATATAAAGTTAAAATTCAAGAAGTTACAGTTTAAAAGTAGATTATAATAAATTAATAATTGTTTGTTATAGTATTAAGAATATTCTGTAGCTTACTAATAGTCAGAATAGTATAGTCATCTGTTAGAAAAGAAAGATAATTCCATAGCAGCTGTGAATCTCATCTTGTTAATAATATGATAATGTTTTATATTTTATATTTTGTTACTGTTCGCAAAAAGGGAGAGCTATGGAGATGTGTAAATAATGTAAATACACTCAGATTATTACTGTTAATAAAATTTTATAATTTTAAATAAAAGCCTTGTCTGTGTCTCAATGTTTTATGGATTCTACAAATTCCAGAAATCCAATCATACATCATTACACTAATATTCGAATTTAATTATAGTTTAATTACTTGTAACTGCATTATGATAAAATACTTGAGAGATTAATTCAAACACTGCAAACTCAGATAATAAGTATGTAGATCATAATCAAATAAATTTAGCAACACTAAATTTAGCAACCCTAAAATTAAAGTTATTATATGCAATAGGGTTGTCAGGTGATATTGAATGCTATGGGTTGACATAAAATCCCTTCTCCATTCACTTTATTCAAATACCTTCCCAGGTGAGCTTTAATAATAAAAAATTTAAACAATTGAACTGTTCAAGGTGTTTTACCAACAAATATTTCCAGCAGAAATTCTGTTTATTTATTGTTTTGAAATAGAGAGAGTGGACATTGGCTTGGCTTAACTAAGCCAAGATGGACTATAACTGTAATCACTGGGAAAGTATTCATAAATCACAAATAATTTCTTATCAGTATTTAAGTTTGTCACACATTGTTATTCTGAATCTCTGAGATGAGATCATAACATAGTAATAAAGAATTGGTGGTAAAGGTTTACTATAGCGGTCTAAAAGAAGCCACTATATATGTTTGCCCTCTATTGTTTAAAATTTAAACTAAATTGTTTGAAAATCTTATGTATATGCTACTATATTACAAATAAATTAAAATTTAATCAAATGTAAAAGATAATAAAAAAACATTAACCTTTTTAAAGAATTTGAATGTTGGATTAATTACATGACATTAATTAAAACAATTACTTTTAATTTCTTTGAAAGTTAAGAATTTAAACTGTCTATAACTTAAGAATTTAAAATAAAAAAGTATATGCTACTATATTACAATTACATAAAAATTTATTCAAATGTAAAAGATAATAAAAAAACATTTACCTTTTTAAACATAATTATGTCCTATACACACTAGGAAGTTGAAAAAAAAAGTGGTATTGCTGTATCTACGCCGGAGGGCAAATTCATTCAGGTATGATGAAAACAAAGCTCTGCTAGTGCCAGATTGGAATTTCATCTTATGCTTTGCTCTCATCCACATGTTTTCAATATTCTGGGTGTGTATGTCTTGGTCTTCGGGATGCATGAAGTTGTCCTGATGGATGACAACTGAATGCATATACACATGATTGCTGAGACTGCTGATGTTATTGTATGCAGCCCAGCCATCTAAAATAATGTGCGTACCTGGTAAAATGAACTGCTGTATCAGGCCCTCCAGTGTATCAGCCATCCTGTCTGCAACTTCTGTCAAGAAGCACTTACTTGATGCTCTCTCTATACTGACAAAGATCCAATGACCTTTCCATATAGTCCCCCTGTGATATTTTTGGTGGAAATAATAGGTTTCATGAATTTTGATGATTAATGGCTCCCCATTGTCATCAAATCCACTGAGAACTGTCGGATTGGTGTTAAAATATTTGGCACATTGCTCCCGGCAAAAATTTGCCCAGTCAATGATAATTTTTTTGCAGACACCGGTCTCATGCACAATGTGTTGTTGGGGCAAATTATGCACCCAAAAATGCACTGCTTATAATTGTTCCCAGAGGCAGATGACTTTAGGAAAAGAAAGACCACTTTCTGATTGAGCTGTGATGGTGACATATTCTTCATTGCCATCTACACCCATCTAAGCCTGTAGAATACATCAACAGCACACACTGAACACTGCATTGTTGGCATAAGGCATAGTTCTTCAGAAGGAATCTTCGTGCAAGCCATTTGATGGCCAATTCCGTAGTTTGTATGGCATTGCATAACTGGCACAGATTCCATTCTTCTGCCAGAATAGCAGCAACCCTCAAAATTTCACCATCAGGCACTAAGCATGTAGCAGACATTTTTTCCAACTATAAAACTGTATACATGTGTGTGTAATTCACACCGTTGAACACATAGGGTGTTTTTTTAAACATGTGCTATAAATGTAGTTAGTTTAAATTCTTAAGTTGTAGACAGTTTAAATTCTTAACTTTCAAAGAAATTAAAAGTAATTCTTTTAATTAATGTCGTGTAATTAATCCAACATTCAAATTCTTTAAAAAGGTTAATGTTTTTTTTTATTATCTTTTAAATTTGATTAAATTTTAATTTATTTGTAATATAGTAGCATATATGTAAGATTTTCAAACAATTTAGTTTAAATTTTAAACAATAGAGGGCAAACATATATAGTGGCTTCTTTTAGACCCCTATAGTAAACCTTTACTGAATTGGTGAATGGGAATTCATCAGAAAATAAAGCAAAGAAGTTTATAATTATTGGTTACTAAGATTTTCAAAAACTAAAGTATGATCAATAGCATGGTAGAGGGATGAACTTTGATGATGATGTTGGGCAAGGAAATAATTTAAATTCACTCAAATTTTAATTGTGACTTTGATGTGGGATGGATGGGGAGAGTGCTGAGAGATTTAGTGTACAGTGTGGAGTTGAGTTGGGACTCTCTTCTTCTCCCAAAGATTTAATAAGTTACTAAGTTATTATTAATTTAATATTTCTCTCAGTGTTTATTCATTAGAAATTTTATTTGTCCACCCCATTTATAAAGTATTAATATAGATAATTAGATCAATTATTAACCGATACTAAAAGTAATATATAAAGTCTCCATTTGAGTTGCAATTTGGCACCCTGGCATTTCATAATGTGTTGGCCCATCACCATCCATTTCCAGGCCATCCATTCTTCAGATTGAGTGTGTGTGGTGGAGGGAGAGGTTACAAATTATAAATGATGGAGTATTGGATCTATGTGCACCAGCAATTTATTTAAGTATTGATTATGTTGTGATATTATGAGTTGCAGGATATTATTAATTCAATTAAGAGAAATATAGATTTTGCTTTATATTTAAAACAAATAATATATAGACACCTTTAAAATTGGGTTATTAATAAATGATTTGGATTTCTGGATGACCAAAACACTGACAAAGACATGTAATAGATAACTTAACGTTGATAGGGTTGATGCTGACTAGGATTATCAATGTGTGGGTTGTTAGGAGGGTCTTGATAATTGGTTGATAGATGGGGAGAGTGCTGAGAGATTTAGTGTATAGTGTGGAGTTGAGTTGAGACTCTCCTCTTCTGCCATAGGTTTAATAAGTTACTAAGTTATTACTAATTTAATACTGCTCTGTGTTTATTCATTAGAAATTTAATTTGTTCACCCCATTCATAAAGTATTAATGTAAATAATTAGATCAATTATTAACTGATACTAAGAATAATATATAAAGTCTCCATTAGAGTTGCAATTTGGCATCCTGGCATTTCATAATGTGTTATCCCATCACCATCGATTCTGAAACCATCCACTCTGCAGATTAATTGGGGTGTGTGGAAGATTGAGAAGTAACCATGAGGTGGAGGGAGAGGTTACAATATATATATATATTAAAATACAATAAAATTCACATAACTTATAGTTATTTTATTAGAAGTATTTTCAACTATACATCTTGTAATCTTTTTTTTTAATAACAAAGAATCTTTATTCAATGCTAAATTTTACGTGAAATAACATTGTAGTTGATATACAATCTAAATTTATTATCTAAATCCAAAAAATAATAGTCCTTGATAGCTAATATGCATTGTCTGGTGTCCTATGTAGAACAAACATGTTCTCAAAAAATTCAGATGGAACCCAGTCCAGTAGGAAAGGCAATTAAGCTCCAAGTTGCCACATGAATATCCAGTGATGCCAGTGTTCTATTTCTAAGCTTACACCTTTTGAGCATATTGTGGAATAAGCTCACAGTGTTCTTAGTCATTGGGTTAAACATGATTTTACATCTGATAGATATACAACAGGAATATTGACATACTGATTGAGAGAAAATATCCACTTTTAATACAATCCAATAATGAGAGAAGAGAAGGTTTTGATTGCTTTGTATTGGGTAGTCCTTCCATTCTATGTATAATGAGCACCCAACAATGGAACAGAACATGGGGAGTGGTTTCTTCTTCCCTCAGAGAAAGTTGACATATGGGTTTAATTTTGGTAATCCCTCTTTTAAATGACAGAAAAACATTGGTTGGCAAAGCTTCCAGGTTGATTTTCAAAACAAAGTTCAAGTATTTGGGCTCTAAGGTCTATAGTTTAAATTTCCTTATTATTACTTTATTTGTCACATTCAAAAGGGTTGACTCCAGGTGGGAAGAATTATGTACAAGGTTATAGGCATGCCAATATGTTACTTTCCTATTGAAAGTATTGCCCAAGATTGAAATATGCTTCTCAAGCCATCCGACCAGGGAAGCTATCCAGATTAGCCCATTATGCAGTAAATGATCAGTGGATATTATCCTAGAAAAGAAGTCTGCTTCAGGATAATTGTGTAGTATTCTATGTATTGTATTGAATGATTTCTGAAATAGCAACATTGTAATGAAATGTAAGGAGAGACCATTAAGATTGGATGGCCTTTGAAGTTTGTTTAGACTAATAATTGCAATTTTCTTGTCCCAAATAAGTTTGGCACATAAGGCATTGATTTTCCTTATGAAAGATTGGGTGAAATTAGAAGCAGGCAAAAAGTAGTTTAAACTTGGATAAATTAGCATATTTATTAAAGATAATTTTGCATGGATCAATAGATATACTCAAGAAAGAGTATCTGTGATCTTGTTGGTAGCAAGGATGATGTGTTTCTGAATGGATCTTCTTACAGTGGGTGATAGATATATCAGAAACCCCAATAATTTTGGGGGCTTTGCTGAAAATTAAGATATACCTTTTGAACCTGAGGACAGTCTCCATGCTGATGATTTTTCATTATTAAAATACAGCCCAGATTGGTTTGTGAAGTTTTGAAGGATGTTTATTAATTTGGGGATGAATTTATCAAATAGTAGAAAGATGGCAATATCGTTCATGTAAGTAATGTGACAGACTAGTTTCTGTATTGATAGAATGTAAATACTCGAAAGTTTCTCATCCATCTCTTTGTCATCTATATAACATTGAATAATCAAAATGAGACATCTTTTCACAATACTCATAGTTCAATTTAGTTTAGTTCTCCCACAATTCTGTTATTTTAACATTTGATGATTACCGATTCATTAACATGTGATGATTTCTTGAAATAAACATAACCTCTTTTATTTTATGTTGGTTGATTATAAAAATATAAAAATTATGCAAATTGAACTTTGCCACAATAAATGTAAAATAAAAGAGGCTATGCTGATTTCAAGAAATCATCAAATATTAATGAATTGACAATCATCAAATGTTAAAATAACAGAAATGTGGGAGAACTAAACAAAATTGAACTATGGCTATTGTGAAGGGATGTCACATTTTGATTATTCAATGTTATATAGTTACAAAGACTATAAGATGCATAGTCAAAAGTATTTCTAAAAAAATACTATGTTATATGAATTTTACTGTATTTTAATATATATATTGATTTGAATATATATATATATAATACTTGAATACATGTATAATACCTATACCAAACTTAATGTAATTATAAGGGTCTTGATCTCAGACTTTCAAACTCCCCACAGCTATCCAATCCATCTTATACAACTGATACACATGATGAAATACATGTGAAAAAGATAAATTATATCCAATATATGTATTTCATGCTAAACCAGAACTTATCAGTTGGTTCAGATTACCATCTCCAACACATATAAACAATCACTGCTTAGTTCATATTAAGATAGAAAATTTTCAAAATTTAATGGTAGGCTTCAAACATCTCCACTGGCAACTCTTCAGCCATCCATATCATTGAAAATCTGAGGATGAAATGTTTAAAGCTCTTAATAATTTCCATATTCTCTTACCCATGTTGATCTTAAGTCAATCTGACCCTTACACACATGACCTTAATATGTCCATTTAATTATACAGAAGTGGTATGGAATATATATATATATATTGTACATAACTGAAACTTCATTTGGCTCCAACAGGTGCCAAAATTTATCTTAGCTCAACCATTTTATACAATTATCTGTTTTTAAAAAAAAATAATGATAAAAAAAAGAAATTAGTTAATTAATAAGATAATGTAGTAATATTTAGTAAATTTTGTGTAATTATATGTGCAAAGTAAGTAACTTAATTATAATTGGTTTTGTAGGAGATATAAGATAGCATTTTTCTCATAGTAAATATTTGGGTTAGTATTTAAAACAATAATAAATAATGTTAATTATATCATAAAATAACTTTTGGTTTTGTTTATTTCTAGTTTATAACTAATAATTGAACTAATATTGTAAATAAAGTAAATAATATCAAATTCATTTACAATTAATCTTTAGTTTTTTTAAAGCAGTCAAATAATAATTAAATATTTAAGGTAAATTAGCATTAACCTGTTAAAAGTTTTTCTAATCTAATATTCGTTAATATTTTTATTTGTAGTCATTAAAGTTATAATTAATTAGTGGAGGTCAGGTTAAAGATCATCCCTGTGTGAGTGTGTGTGCATGCATGGAGATATATGAAGTAAATGAATAAATAATTTAACTACAATATTAATTAAAAACAAAAAAAAACAAATGAATGAATAAAATCAGTATAATTAATTATTTAAAAGGTCTATTGATAAATAAAATTGGTTTTTTTCTATTTTTATTTTATGTAATATATTTTTTTAAATATTATATAAAAACTAATAATTAACTTTCAATTTAGAGTTGTTAAACCATGTGATTTTCAAATAATTAGATTAAAATGATGTCAGTTGTCAATCGATTAATTTTCCAGCTGATTTTAAAAAAAGATTAGTTTTAAAAAACAAGCTATATTATTGGTTGATTAAAAGAAATTGACAAAATTTTGGGGAGGGGATAGAAATAATTGTTATAAATAGATTTTATTGTATTATTGGTGTGTATTATTGAATCCTGACTTTTCCTAAAATCTTTCTCCTAAAACAAGTTGTAATTTTTTTAAAAACTTTATTGTTTTTTTAAACAAAAGTATAGTAAATTATATCTTTAATTTTTTCAAGATTATAATGAGCAACTGCTAAAAAAGAAAAGGTAATCCATATTTCTTGGCATTGATTTTCAATTAATACTTTTAAAGCTATAGTAAAAATGTTTTAGGAAAATTTTATATCTGCTATCTTATCTTCTAACCGCTTAACTTATATCTACCATGAAATGAATTTAAGATATAGACAATTAATATATTTATGGCTAGATAACTGTTGCTGTACCAAACTCTGTTGTCAAGAATTACTTATTATTTAAATAGACAAAATTTAAAATTAGGAAAGTGTAAAAACATTTGTAGTAACTTTATTATAATTGAAAAGCCTCAATATCCTTGTTTAAGTTTATTTATAATTGATTTCAAGTATCTATAGTATATTAATTTTGCCTAATGTTCAACTAAAAGAGATTATTCATTATATTAATTGTCTACTGCTAAAACAGTTTGACAAAAATGTTATAAACTACAATTATTTAAGGATGAATTTTTATCTATTAAATATTAAGTATAATTATAATGAACTGTTATATTTGCTTATAGCTATATAAACAAAATTGTGACAATTATTCCTAGCTCCTTAAACAGTTGAAATTTTCTGCTTGCAAAATGCACACACTCTTATGTTAAGAAGAGTTAAAGAGAAATTATTTGGAAGCATTTAAAATATTGTATGCCAAAATAATTTTAAAAAAGAGAAAATCTGTTTAAAAATTTGTTCTTTTAGAAAAAAGATAAACCCGGGATCCCATAATGATATTATCAGCTGAATCATTTGTTTTACTTACCATTTATTGCCGGCTCATCTTTATTATTTTATTATTACTATAATATTTTATTATATTGATTATTTAAACTAAAAATATCTTTAATAGAAGAAATTGCATTAACTTTGAAGAACTATTAAATATGTTTCAGTTGGAAATCTTTGCCATGTTTAAGTTAAATGTTTTGACCAGAAGCTTCACGCTGTCAGATATATAATATCCAATAAATTATATACATGTCTTGAATTGAAAAACCAGTATGGAGGAAGCTAAAGCTATGAACTAAAGTTAATGTATTTTTATTTTGTTTGTTTTATTGGTTTTTAAAAAAAAAGAGAGAAAGAGAAATTGGAAAAATATTTATGCTATATTTACTTTATAAATGTGTAATAATCTTGGGTATAAATATGCCAGGTAATTTAATTTTTATAATTTTAGTCTTAATGGGCTTATTTGAATGAGTAGCCATTTTACCATTCTCAGATATTTTAGTATTATTATAATTGATAAGCATTTCACAAGTTAATGTATATTTAAATCATTTTTATTCATGGAGATTTTAATATCTCATTCATAGCTAATTTGAATGTGGGATATTTCACTCAGTTTTATTTAAAATCAGTCAAAGAGGTTTATCAGAGAGTTTTCCATTCATTTGTTTTATAAATACTACCATTATAATAACTGCAAATATTTTATATACACATTGAGAATTAATTTTCTTGCACTTAATTGGCAATCTTTTAAATGTCCACTAGCCACTATATTTTAATATTTAATATTTTATATGTGTGCATTGTACCTTTGCCTAGGATTTTTATACACATTTAATTTTTAAGTAATTCTTATATTAGTTGGTTGACATAATTTGCATTGTTGGTTCTGACATTGATTATACATGTTGTATTTTAAAAATTCTTATTGATGGCTTAGTCAGTTCAAGTGATGTTTATGTCTTGTTATTAGTTTAGTATTTGGTATCCTCATAGAGCAAGGCTTTGTTAATTATTATTAGTATGCTTAATGGAGTAGACAAGGTCCTCCATCCTTATTGTATTGATTTTCCATGAGATGATAGTGCTCATCCCCATTGAGGTTTATTGTATATCAGACATTTGTATTTTTAGTGATTATAATCACATATTTTGAAGTGCTTAGATCCCATGAAGAGGATCCCACTTTTCTGGTGCGTCTTTTCTGTTCCTGATGTGCTGAGACAAGGTCCAACCCACCACATTCTTAGGAAGTTGTTCAGCTCTGTGGATCATATATGTATTTATTTTGGCCTATTTCTCATGATGTTTTAATGCTAGTTCCACCGCAGTAGGTGATGTTGCATTTGTTTTTTAGATATGTAATGGTAAGATTTGTTTGTTTGAGGAAATTAGCTTCTTCAGGTTGTAGTTAGCTATTTTTAATGCTTAAAGGTATATCAATGTCTGAAATGTGCTGTTATGATAGTTTTATCATCCACAAACCAGCCAACAATAATTTATATTTAATTTTAAGTATGTAAATTATGTATATGGTTATAAGTGGCAATTTACACATACTAAGTAGTTTAATATGTTCATCCAGATTTTTTGCTGCTGGAATTGTAAGTCTTTTAAATTTCAGTTTTTAAAACATTTGGTTTAATAATTTTATGTGGAAAGAATTTTTGAAAATATGTGTATAAATTACCTCTGATGAGTGAGTGACCATGCATCTAATTTAGTTTAAAGTTAGCTAGAAATTTACTTAAATAGTGTCAGTGTAACTAATGATAATTTTAAATATATACTGTATATGCTAGTCCCATCTTAGCGTTTGCTTAGCTTAGGGTAGTAAATATAAGCCTATTAATGTGTTATTCTGGTTGTTAAATGACACCACAGTATTATTAAATATGCCAATCAAAATAGAATTACGTTTGTTAAACTCATACCATTGTAATTAAAGTATAAAAGATTTAGAATCTCTAATTATTTAAAGAAATTATAGTTTAATAGCATATATCCCCTATTTACTCTTGTATTTATTTATTTATTTTTGTGTGTTCATTAAAATAAACAGTTTAAAAAAAATAGTTAAAGAAGAATACTCAGTAACTTTAGTCAGATAAAAATGTTCTAATTTTATAAGTGAAAACAAAGTTTGAGAGTCAAAATGTTTTAAAAAATATCAGCGCTATCTTGGCAATGTTTGTTCTAGTAATTTTTTTTTGTTTGTAAATATTTTTATTCTTTATTGTTATTAATAAACCAAATTATTATTTAAAAGTTTCGTTTCTGTTTACACTACTTCTATATGAAATATTGTATTGAGTTCCAAAGGTTCACAAAAATTTCATAAAGTATATAAAATATATTTTTATACTGATTTAAATTATATAAAGCCATGATAATCTAGGTGATTCTCAGATTGAATCACAGTAACAGATAACCACATAATTACAGATATTTAATAGAATGCTCATTTTGAAGTTGATTTATTTAAAGTTATTATTATATCTTCTTAGACTGAAAATTATGCAATGTGAAATGAAGAATATTAGTGCTTCAGAAGAGTATTTACTATTTATTTTTAAAGCTGCACATTATCTATCATCATCTTGTATATTTTTAAAATTTTCAAATCCATCTGCATTTGAGGTCCTTAGTAGATTGTCTGTGAGTATGGGGAAAGACATAAAAAGTACCCTTGTCCTTTTTCTTGCTTGAGTGATATATTGGGTAATAGGCCATTATTAATCTAAATTTAGATTAATTAATCAATTCTTTGGATTAATATTTTTTGTTTATTACTCCATGATTGAACATAAGATAGTTATCTTATGGTCAACCAAGATGTCACTCATTTGTTTATTTATCCAAGCAATCATTTATTAGGCAACTTAAACTTTTATCTTGCACAAGAGTTTAGTTTTAAAACCCCTGAGACTGTTTACTCTTGTTGCCTTGTTAGTTATAATTTAGGGAGATAGTCCTTCCAACTAAATATCATTTGTTCTTATTCAGAGTATATGATCTGATAGTGGGCCGATTCTAATAGCTATTAAATAATTATTTAAATTATCTTTTATATTGTTTAGTGGTAGAGTATTAATATGCCAGAAGTTATATTTGCATTGGTATTGGATTTGGTCTCTGTCTGATTGTATACCTCTGGATCATTATTCACCCTTGATTTTTATTGTAACCCCACTGAGCCAAGTCATTAGGAGTCCCTAATAGTATAAGCATCTTAGTTTATCTTCCTCTCTAATAGATTACTCTAATAGATTAAGATAGTCTTATTTAATTTCATATCAATATCATTTCATCTATTTCATTTCATCTTTCCCACCTCCTTCCATCTTTTCTTACATCATCATCATTTTCTTTTATCTCATATTTTCCATTTCAGTTCATCTTTCCCATCTTCATTTTGGCTAATATTTTCACCATTTCTTCATCTTCCATCTTTTTCTTTTCAAATAGTTTATATTAGGATAGTTAGTTTATCATTATCTTCATCATTCACCCTTCTTTTATTCCATTATTTTTGTCTCTCTTCATCATTATCTCCCTCTTCATTCCATCATTTCATCTTTTCTCTTCTCTGCTTAATTAATTTGTCTCTGATAGTTTTTACCATTTCATCTTATCTTCATCACCATCTTATCATATATTTTCATCATTTCATCTTTTCTTCATCATCTTCATCACCTACCCCATGTCTCTTCATTTCATTAATTAGTGCCCTCTATCATATCATTTTCCATTTCTCATCCATCTTTCTCTTCCTTTCTTTGGTTTATCATTCATTATTTTCATCTTTTCATCACCCCCCATCATCTCATAAATGGTGACAATATATATATATTGAAGCAGTCAGATCTGAGTTCGATCCTAGCTTCATGACATCTTGCCATAAGTCCACTTCAAACCCTAGTACTAACCTTAAATTTCCGATGCAGTGGGGCTTTATACATTCAATCCACACTAATTTCCATAAAGAAAAACTATTACAGAAATGTGTGTTAAAATTAATTCATTTCAGATTTAAATTGATCAATTCTAGTAATAAATTCATGATAGAATTATTCATGAATTTATATATATTATAACTGCGTGGATTGTGTGTATATATTTGTAAATATTTAAATATATATAATTGTTCGAAAGTTTCATTGCGTTGGAAACGTTTATTTTACTTTTAAATAATTAGTTAAATTTTTAGTGATTAAAAGCTACATTCTTTCGATAAGTTTTCAGATTCTCCCTTTCCAAAACAATGGGTAAAGTTTTATTAATTAAAAAAAAGGTAAGTATTTAAAATGTAAGGATTTTCTAATTAAAATCATTTTTCTGATTTTAAGAATTCATTTTCTAATTAGAAAATGAATTCAAGTTAATGAGTTTGAAAGCCTTATCGAAGGAATGTATCTAAAAACAACCAGTAAATTTTGTAACATTGATAATGAAAGAAGCGCTAGCCCAAAGGCATCAGAAGGCAGTATAAATAGCCCTGAAAAGTTTGGAGAAGGAGAAGCCATCTTTGTTGTAGAGAAGTGCCAGTAAACTCTATGCATATAAAAATCATAAATTTAAATAGTGTTTCTATCATGGTGAAGGGCTAAAACATCAGGAATCTGACTACTGTGCCTGAAGGTCCCTGAAAATCTTCAATGAAGCTGCTAAATCCTTTCCAGACCAATCATGCTGCTAAAATCATGAAAATCCATTAAATGCTGTTCAAGTAATCGACCAAATACATGCCTACATTTTACCAACTCAGACGTGTAAACTAAGGAACCAGCCCCGGAAGAAATGGGTAATATATTTCTGTAATGAACCTTAAACTTTCTGGCCAGTTTCTTACTTTACACTCCCTTTAAGAGCTCTTTTCATTCTTTAATGTAAATCTGTACAAAACTCTCTTTTATTTATGCTTTTTAAATTCATAGTAATTCTCTCAACCTCTAGTCTTTAACTTTCCTTTCTTACGATGGCAGTTAATTTATTATATTATATATATTTGTGTGATTTGTTAATGTTGTTTATTTTTAATTATATGCCAATAATCCTTCAACTCGATGAGCTCCTTTGTTCCATTTGCTTTATGCAAATAATATAATATTAAATCTAATAGTAATTCTCGCCCATTAGAACTAAATTTATACATTCTATTAATCATCGAGTCGAAATAAATTATTAAATGTTTACTATTTTTATAATTGGCTAATAATAAATTATTAGCTCCATTTCTAATCTATGCCCCAGATATTTTCTCATTTCATCAATATTTATTTATTCATATATAATGTAAAAATATTTTTGCAAAAGGGCCGATAAAGGAATCAAATATATTCTAATTCAAATTTCAGTTACTTGCTATTTAGATTCAGGAAGGGCATGATATTTGGGACATGATTAATATAATTTTATAATGTTTTAAAATAGTTTTAGTTAAAAGCTCGTTTGACTTTAATTAATTTGATTAAGTCATCACATAGAGCATTCTATAATAAATTGGGTTTTATTATTCAAACGATGACTATCAAGTCATCATCTTCAAACATTGCTGATGTAGGGTAATCTTCCACCCCATTAGGTTTGTCGGTGGTAATATTTCTGTGATTTTAAATTACCGAGGAAGAAATCACTTCCTCCCCTGCTTATATGATATTCAGAACACCAAAGGTTCGTAGTTACAACTTGGCCTGGTTTTCCCCCTGTTCCACATCTCCAAAGGGCAGTAAGACTTGTAAAATACAAACTGCCATACCATTTAAATCACCGACCAGCTATTATCTTTCAGGTTTACTTTATAGCTCATAATTCGTCAGCACCGTTACCTCTCTGTTCCAGTAAAGCCCGTTCTGATGCTCGTAATTCATGATGAAGTGATTTCAATTAAAGTCGAACAAATTCTCAGTTATCTCAAAGTAAATGTTTTCTAATAAAGATTAAAGTTATGCCCTAAAATACGTATCTTGCTCTTCATGAATGGATTTGCGAATGTGAAAATAAATCTCACATTCTGTTGCAATAAAATTAGAATAATAATTTCCATCACCACTGATACCTTTATCTGCCTTTAGTTTCTTGTTGGGGGCATATAATTCCATAATATTGTGTAATACTCATTGGCATATAATAAGGACTACCACTCTTATTATAATTATAAACTATGTTAAAGGCTAGAGGTGATTAATATAATCATTATTTAAAATTCAAACAAAACAAACTATTATTATTAAATATTTTATAAACACACTTGGTTTCTTAGTTTCTTAATTCTCTTATTCATAATTATTTTAATGTTAATGCTCACTGTCTGTGATGGCAACCTGAACATATACATATGATTCGACTTAAAGTATCTTTAGTCAGTTCATTATCTGATATTAGTGTCAGTTCATTATCCGATATTAGTGTCAGTTCAGGGATCTCTAATCCTCACCAACCATTGAGCTAGTTTCTTGGTGCATAGCACTGTGCCATTGATTTAGATTTCTACTAATCTGAGCTGATGAGTTGGTTTGAATTCAGTTTGAACTGCCTGAGTTTGGATCCGACTTGCATTCAGGTGGTGGCTTTTTCAACTGGTACATTATATATATAGATATATATGCTGTTGCAAGTTTATAAATATTTTTCTGAATATGACAATGTCCTGGATTTATATCTTGATTATCAAATGCTTTAATCAATAAAGAAATACTTATAAAATCAAATGCCTTTTCATAATCTACAAATCCATAACATAATGACAACTGATATTTATTGGTTCTTTCTACTTCTCCCAATACTTGGAAATAATTCACTCTATTAAAACCATTTTCAAATCCAGCTTGTTTTTTTTTCTTAGTTAAAATACAAAGTTTACTGTAGATGAGTAAAAATTTTGTATAGAACTGATAAAAAACTGATAGGTCTGTAGTTTCTAATATCTTCTTTATGACCTTTTTAAAATATTAATATTATTATTGCATTCTTTTAATCATTTGGTACATCTTTATCATTTTAGTATATAATTTTCCAACAATTTTTCTATTTTTTCCACTGCTTCTTTTAAAATATCATGCAGCTTTTCTTTTCTTTATCAATTTAATTGCATGTCTCATTTCTTCATTTAAAATCCTGGACAATTAAGAAAATTTGATAGTTGTAAAAAGTACTTTTATTTATGCTTTATCACTGTATAATTCATAATGTCATCTCTCTTTTTAATAACAGTTCTATTTTTTTAGCTGCAGAATTAAGTTTTCTACCATTATCATGATATGTTTTACACTTCTGAGACATTTATTCTTTACTTTAGCTTTCCTTGATAATTCACAATTATATTTTTTTATATTACTATCAATTTTTTTTCATACCATTTTACAAAAGATATACAATTCTTAAAGCATAATTTTTATATGTTTTCATATTCCTCATCATAAATTTTTTTATCTCAATGAAAACTTTACCTGTCAATTACCAGCAATCTTTATTGCAGTTTTTTAAAAATGTATCAGTTAATTTCCTATTGGTTTTGTTGAAATCTGAACCAAGTTCAAAATCCATTAATATATGAAAATGATTTGCAAGTTCTAAATTAAATATACTGGAATGTTTCTGAAGATTAGGAATATCAACTGTGAATATTGTTTTTTTCAATAATTTTTGTCTCTAAAAACCCCAATTGTGGTTAAAAATCAATTAAGTGAAGTTTTTTTTATATATAATATAGTTTTGATAAGCATTTTTTTAAAAAAAAAAAAAATTTCATTTAAAAAATATTTTGTATTTTTAAATGCTTATAAACACATATATTGTATTACTTTGAATATAAGGCATTTCTAAATTTAAATTGCTATAGGAATTTAAGCTTGGAAAATATCTAAAAATTATTTTATAATAGGTGCAGCATTAAAAAATAAGAAACATTTTTATTTATTTAAAAAGGAACTAATATAACTTTTTTTAAAAATTCAGCATCATATGTAGATCATTTTGTCATCATTAGTAAATATAGGTAATAAAAAAATTAAAAATTAAAATATGCCAGATATCATATGAGCCTACACACTGCTATCAACAGCAACTGAATTAATTCAGAAAAGTACTAATGTGGAAACAGAAATGAACTGCTATCAATGATCATAATATTATGCACATGGGTAGAATCTAAAGCAAAGACATGATCATTGGGAATTGTGACATCAGCAGAAATAAGATGTTAAAATGCTCACTCTGAATTTAAGCTGCACCCAAATTTTGTCTTCAAAATTTGATAAAAAGTGTGGCTTAAATTTAAAGTAAGATAGCATTATTATGTACACATACTAAATA
This sequence comes from Epiperipatus broadwayi, assembly GCA_028023455.1. Lineage (NCBI taxonomy): Eukaryota > Metazoa > Onychophora > Udeonychophora > Euonychophora > Peripatidae > Epiperipatus > Epiperipatus broadwayi. The sequence goes on along the minus strand of JAQFVV010012475.1, from coordinate 5,275,828 downwards.
TAATATATGCATAAAAGGTATATATTTTAATTTATAGCAGAAATATCTATTGATATATATTATTAATAAAACAAGACAAAAATTGTGTAAATTGCTTTTAAGCTTGTATTAAAATGTTCGCTAGACAGCTTACCACTACCTCCAATCAAGCTTTAATTTATAAGTGCCAAAATAAAAAGAATTCAAAATCTCTATCAGAATGTCCTCATCCCCAAACCAATTAGTTTCAAGCTTATGGTTTACCTCAGTGAGGAACCAGAAAGCCAGACACTAGATCTAAAATACCAATTCAAATGTCAGCACTTATCTAATATGTTACTATCAATTTGAAAACCTGAATTTTTCAAACATGTAAATGTGTTCAAATCCAGCCTCACAAACCAGATAGCTATATGGATCTAAACTCAGTTTGGTTTCATCATATATTAATAGCCTCAGCAATATAACATCACCAAAAGCCTTCAAGGATACACTTATAATAATTAATAATTACAAGGGTAAAATTTGTTATGATAATAATCAATAGTAGGTGAACTTGAACATCTCAGGATTTTTAAAAGCATGAATTTTGAGATTTTTAAAATAAACTTAAATATTAAGAATTTAATATTACATCTTAATTTACATTATTACTGTACCAATAAAGTATATAATTATTTATTTTGAATGTAAACAGTTTATAACATCAGATATATACTATAATAATTAGTTTCATTATATTTAAAGTTCTCAAAATTTTATTAATAAATTTATCTAATAAATAACCTATTAGCTAAATTTTAATAATCAACAAACAACTTTCATTTAATCATTTTACATTAATAACTTTTTAAATTGACTATATGTTTTATCATACAAAAATTTATGTCTAGTGCACATATACTTTTAAAAGGAATGTTAAACTTTATTATTCTAGTTATGTGTAATATTAGTTGTTCAATTCTTGTAATATTATTATTAAATTAATGATTCAAAGATTATGTTTTATTGTAGTTAATTAAGTGCATCCAATCTTGTATAGTATCTATACTATCAATTTTGTGTATGTGTTTTCTGTTTGAACATGTAAAAAACATCAAGTGTGCTTTTTGAAAAGGGGGAAAAATTGAGACACATATTTTTATTGCACATTGGTTATAATATTTAAACAGCATTGAACTGTTGCACATGTGCTTTGGATTTTTAAATATAAAATGAATGAATACTAACACTTCAACCACATGATTATCATGTGGTTGAAGTGTTAGTATTCATTCATTTTATATTTAAAAATCCAAAGCACATGTGCAACAGTTCAATGCTGTTTAAATATTATAGTTTATAAAAAACATCACGCTATATAAAATAAATGACTTATTTACACATTGGTTAGTAAATTTTGTTCAGAAGACACTTTGGGTAACTTTCTACCACTCTATTATAATACCATATAATACTAAATTGTCCATGCACTTTACTAATGTTACACAATGCTTTATTTACCACTCTTTTTTACAGTTTCGATTGCCACAGAAATCTTCTTAGAACTACAACATAATACAAACATATGAATATAAATATATATGAAACATATAATTTACATTCTATATATACATCTTATAATATCTGAATTTACATAGTTATTATTCATTTCTTACCCTTTTTTACATTCTATATTTATTAATTAAAATATTTTCTATATATATATATTCGATTTTTATTTTTATTTTATTTTATTCATATAATATTTAATTCTAACTTAATATCTTTTATACTTTTTATTATTATTATTCATTTTACTAACAAATATTATTTATAATTTATTCATTCAATAATTTATAATCTATTTTAATTTATAATATTATTTTGAACACCTTTGATATCTCCTAACTTCAATGCTATATTCAAATTTTAAAAAATTGTACCATCATACTTATAATTACATTTACTAACAATAAATATTTATAATTTAATCATTCAATAATTTATAATCTATTTTAATCTATAATATTATTATTTTACGCACATTTTTTAAACTCATTTTTATATCTCCTAACCTCAACTTCCAAATTCAAATTTTAAAAATTTACCATTATACTTTTAGTACCCCCTCTTTAAATTCTACACTTATATTATTAGTAGTTCCTGCTTCTGATTTTTTATATAACTAAATTTTTTAAATTTTTATTTTATATCAAAAATTTTTTCAGGCCCAAATCTCTATTCAAAACGTGTTTAATATTATTAATATAAATAGCCTCTTATTTTTCTATTCCTTTTATTATCTGTAAATTATATCATCCTTATAGAATCTTTTTCAACTCATGCCCTGTCTCTAAATTATGTAAATATATTGGTGATTTTTTTTAATCATATTTATGTTGTAACAGTCTGTTATATATTGAATTCTTCATTTTTCTAACATAATTGATTTTTATATTATTAATTTGACACTTTTTACAATTAATCTCATATATGCCATTTATTTCCTTATTTAAATTTTTATTGTAAATACTAATATATTTATTTTCTAAACTACTAATCATATTTTTTCTCCTTTTATTAACTACTTTAACATTTAATACATTACTAAACTTTTTATTAATTTTACCTATAACTTTATTAAAATTTTTAATTATATAAAAATTCCCTGTCTTTATATCTATATAATTAACTTTATTACTACTCTTTTCTTCTTCATTATTATTTATAGATTGTATATTTATACATTTATATGGATAATCATTATTTATAAATTGTTTTTAATTAATTCTATCTGTTTGACATAATCTTCTTTACTTGAACAATGATTTACTGTTCTATGAATTCTAGAATTTATTGTATTTACTTTATATTTCATATTTATATTTGAATGCCAATTAGTTATATTATTATCTATATCACTTTTCTTATAAACTGATGTTCCAATTCTGCATTTCTCTTCTTCATATGACTTCAAAATCCAAATATGTCAGTATATTATTCTCTTCTTTTTCTATAATAAACTTAATATTCTTATCAATCTTATTAACATCCTCTATAAATAAATCTATCTGTCTTTGTGTTTTATTAAACATCAATAAATAATCATCTGGATATCTCCTAATAAAGATTGGAGTATTATTATTAACTAACATTAACTTTTCCAATTCTTCTATATAAACATTATTTAATAATCCACTTAATGCTCCTCCTATTAATAAATCTTCCTTTTGCTTATAAAACCTATCATTAAATTGAAATGTTACTTCTTTACAACATAATTTTATAATTTCCTTTAATAGTTTTATAGGTATATTTATGTCCTTATTATCCTTTTTATATCTATTAATTAATATATCTATTGCTTTCTCCACATTAATATTTATATACATTGATACGACATCCATTTTAATCATTGTCAAATTATAATTACTATATTTATTTATTATATTTCTAATATCACTTAATAAAACTTTATTTTATATATATATGATTGACAAGCAGTATAAATATATTTCTTTAAAACTTTATTCACCAACCATTTAGATATTTTATTATAATATGAACCATTACCATATAATATTCAATTAACCAAACACTTTATTACTTTTACAATGCTTTATTATCCACCCTTTCCTGCAGTTTACAGTTTTTATTGCCCCAGAAAGATTCTTCAGAACATTATATCTCCTAATATCAACTGTTACAATCAAACAGTTACAGTTGAGATTAGGAGATATAACGTTCTGAAGATTGCTGGGGCAATTGAAACTGTAAACTGCAGGAAAGGGTGGATGATAAAGCATTGTAAAAGTAATATAGAGTGTTTGGTTAATTGAATATAATATGATATACATTTGGAAATACAATAGGAAACAGTAGTTATTATACTTCTTGAAGATGAACCATTACCATTAATTCCTAGTATAATGGCATACCTTCTTTATAAATTTTAGGTGGTCCATAAATTTTAGCTGCTATACAATCCTTTATCCCTAAATAATCAAATGTTATTGTAATCAATTATACCCTTTTTTAAAGAAATCTCTTACTATTGTATATACTTTTATATATAACACTTTAATATCTTTTTTTAAAAGTGTTTATTAATAATAGTTATAGTATAAAACAAAAGTTATATAGAGATATTTTAAGCATTGAATCAATATTAACAAGGGAAATAACTTAGGAAGAAAAAAGAATTTTTAGAAAATTATATGAGGTAAAGAAGTTATTGATTAATAAAAATACAGAGCATAGACATAATAAGAAAATAAGGAAGTTAAAAAAAACAAAGGATTAAAGAAAGATGAGAAAAAACTGGATAATTATAAGGATAAAATTTATAATATAACATATGTAGAAATGACAAAAAAAAAAAAAAGAAATTATAAGTAAAAGGATTAAGTATATACCATGTGGATGTAAAGGGAATAATGATGTAATAGAATTGAGAACTATAAAGGAGAAAATAGCATAAAAGTATGTAAAAGAGAATTATAAAATCTATTATTATCAGAATATAGATAATAATAAAATTATTAATAATAAAGATAAAGTTTGAATGAAAGAATTTAATAGTGAAATAGAAAATATGATTTTTGAAATAAGGAAGAAACAGAAAAATAAAGAAATTAATAAGGATGATGTTAAAATAAAGGATATTAATTCAATAATGCTAAGTATAATGATAAAATAGTTTTTACAAAGTCAGATAAAGGGAATAAATTGGTTAGGATTAATAAAGAGGATTATATAGACAAAAATGAATAAGATGTTGAAAGATAATATATTTGCGATAATTAAAAAAGATGATACTAAAGTGTTAAATATAAGAGTATATACAACAATAAGAGATGTATATAAAAGGCTTTAATTGATTACATTTGATTATTTAGGTGTAAGGGATTGTGTAGCAGCTAAAATTTATGGAGCACCTAAAATTTATACAGAAGGTGTACTATTAAGATCAGTTATTAATGGTAATGGTTCATATTATAATAAAATATCTAAATGGTTGGCACATAAGGTTTTAAAGAAATATATTGATAATTCCTGTTAATCATATATAAAAATAATAGTTTTATTAAGTGATATAAAAATGTTATAAATAAATATAGTACTTATAATTTGACAATGATTAAAATGGATGTTGTATCAATGTATACAAATATTAATGCAGAGAAAGCAATAGATATAATAATTAATAGATATAAAAATGATAATAATGATATAAATATACCTATAAAACAATTAAAGGAAATTATAGAATTATGCTGTAAAAAAGTAACACTTCAATGTAATGATAGGTTTTATAAGCAAAAAAAAAGATTTACTAATAAAAGGAGCATTAAGTGGAGTATTAAGTAATGTCTATTTGAAAGAAATGGAGATGTTAATGTTAGTTAATAATAATGCCCCAATCTTTCTTAGGAAATATGAAGATGATTATTTATTGATATTTAATAAAATACAAACACAGATAGATTTATTTATAGAGAATGGTAATAAGATGAATAAAAATATTAAGTTTATTATAGAAAAAGAAGAAAATATTATACTGACATATTTGGATATAAAATTATGAAATTATATAAAGAAAGGAAATGTAGAATTGAAATATCAATTTGTAAGAAAAGTATATAGAAAATAATATAAATAATTGGCATTCGAATAGAAGTATGAGATATAAAGTAAATACAATACACTCTAGAATTCATAGAGCAGTAAATTATTATTTTAGTAAAGAAGATTATTTTAAATAGATAGAATTAATTAAAAAACAATTTACAAATAATGATTATTCATATAAATTTATAAATGATAATATTACATGAATAGAAAATAAGATACATTCTATAAATAATAATAAAGTAGAAAGGAGTAGTAATTAAGTTAATTATATAGATATAAAAACTGGGAATAATTATGTAGTTAAAAATTTAGATAAAGTTATAGGAAAAATTAATAAAAATTAAATTAAATTAATTAAATGTTAAAATAGTTAATAAAAAAGCAGAAAAATATGATTAGTATTTTAGAAAATAAATATATTAGTATTTATAATAAAAATTTAGATAATGAAATAAATGGTATATATGAGATTAATTGTAAAAAGTGTCAAATTAATAATATAAAAATAAATTGTTGGAGAACTGAAGAATTCAATATATAGAAGACTTAAATTCATTGATATATTTACATAAATTAGAGACAGGGCATAAGTTTGAAAAGGATTCTGTAAAGGTGATACAATTTACAGATAATAAAAGAGATAGAAAAATAAAAGAGGCTATTTATATAAATAATATTAAGCCAGTTTTGAATAGAGATTTGGACCTGAAAAAAATGATATAAAATAAAAATTTTAAAAAATTTAGTTATATAAAAAAATCAGAAGAGGTAACTGCTAATAATATAAGTATAGAATTTAAAGAGGAGGATACTAAAAGTATAACAGTAAATTTTTAAAATTTGAATTTGGCAGTTGAAGCTAGGAGATATAACAGTGAGTTTTAAAAATGTGTTTAAAATAATAATATTATAGATTAAAATATTTATTTCTTGGATGTGTCATCATGAGTTTTGTGCGGTTCTTAGAATTCAAAATGGCTATGATAACATACTAAATCATTACCAAAAATATTTTATATTAAAACATGTATCCAACTGGGGGCATATTTGTATGTTTGTTGTTTAATGATTTGTAATATATTATTGACAAAGAAAATATTTTTTTTATTATAGCGTATACACATATATCTGTATCTGTGTATGCATGTCTTATTATGACAAGATAATTTTCCTTAGCTAAATAATTATTGAAATATTTTGTATTATCATAAAGTCTGTGCTTATATATGTGTGTGTCATGTAAACTTATATTGATATATCTGTAAATTATAATGTTGTAACATATTTACTGTTATGATGTATTGATAGAATAATTAACAGACCCTTAATTTCATGTTTATTGTTATTATTTGGTTCACTATGCCAGAAAGATTATAAACTTATGACTCCTTTAAAGATTTACAGCTTAGCACTGTTAACAAGCAGGCTAGTCATAATCATAGAACTAATACGAATGTATAGAAAATTGATTTTATAAGTTCATTAGTATTCAAATTTGTAAATTTAAATGTTACCACCTCCATGATAATGCAACATATAAGTCTTTTTTGTTTATCACATGGGTATTATTTATGCTAAACCATGCTTCTTTATATATATTGTTTTTGATCATTGCTCCAAAAAATACCAACTTTATGTTGGGATTTGTTTTGGCTCATTTATATATGTATTTGTGTTGTGCTAATTTACTAACACTTGATATGAGACTCACTCCAGTAAATTGCTTTCCAAGTTGATTCATTACAGCTAATTTTATAAATTATTTGGAGATTTTGAACAGGAGATAACCTGACTTTGGTTGTTTTCATTTTTTGTTCCTTATTTTTAATTCATAAATTTATCTATCATTGTTTTAAATTATTCCAGTGAACTTATTTAATACTAACATAGATTTAAAGTATTATATGTTTGTATTTTCTCTTATTCACAGTCACAATCCTTAGGGTCTTTGCATCCCAAACTAATCAAAAACAATAATGCTTAGTTTATATAGATGTAAGGATATGTGTTTGTAATTAGACATCCAGATAGTTCTCTGAACAGTGCAAAGATAAAAGTAACCTTTAAAGTCAACTCACTTTATGATAATTATTATTTTATTGATGGCCAGTATTCTCAAAGTACCAGGTGGATACATGCATGATCAGCATGCTATCTTGATCTCAGCATTTTAAAAAATGTATATTATTGTAATTTTAACCTTTAATATATGCATGCAAACAATTATTTTATTTTATTTTTTTATGTTTGGTATTGGCTAAAATATTAGCTTAGATTTTATGATCTTTTTAAAGTCCTGTCACAAAGAATGATTGTTGATTTGATTAATGCTGCTGACATTATTATGTTTATAAGTTGTTTATTATTTATTTCCAACTTAAATGCTATCTATCTGCTAATATTTATTTTATTAATCATGGGATGATAATATTTGTCATCATCTCATGCCATCCTTTTTATATATTGTTACAATATATATATATACTGTAACAGTCAAATCTGTACATTCGCGTAATAAAATCCAAACTTTTAGTAAATGATCCCAAAGCTGACCAGTATAGAATGGTACAAACCACGTTGTCTGATATAGCCCCAGTTCCTTTACTAATGCTCAAAGATTTACCACCTTGCGGATGACACATATGATGCCACATCAGCATTTTCATTCATCACGTGCTGGCAGTAGAACATTGGTAAAGGACAAGACTATGAGAAATTGACTTACTAACTAGTATAGCTATATAGACGGTGTGTGTGGCAGAACATAATTATAAAATATGGATTGTGATTCTTAACTAGTGATTAACTAATCAATAATGACTTACCAATGAGCAACATTGAGACATGAAACAAAAGTTAAATTTAAAATTAATTTAATGAAAATCAAATAATAAAATTAATAAATTAAAATAATGATTATAACGTGCCTATATAGGTTGTCTCACATGCAGATGACTAAGGGATACAGTTTAACATTTGAGTTTGGGTTCACTCGCAAGTGATGATAGGGGTTATAATCATTTATGGTTTGCTTAGTTACATGTGGCTTTAATTTACATATACATATATGACAATTTAAATCACTCACAGGTGACATTAACTATTCTGTTTACAAATTAATTTCATTATCTTATTTATTACATATACGTATATCACTCGTAGGTGATGATTTTAATATGAGCATTTACTGTTTATATATAGCGATTTCAATCACACACAGGTGATTGTAGTTTAGCTTACAAATAACTTAATTCACTTTGCTATATATATAATCTATCACTCGCAGGTGATGAAGAAATTATACGTTTAAAATTACTGTTTCATGAGCCTTAAGATTACTTTACAAATCAGTTGATTTGCTCATGACTATCTATGCCTAGTTTATGCTACATAACAGGATCTAGATTCCCTCCAGAGCTAGCAGAAGTGATCATAAACATTTATAAAGAATCTAACAGTTTATTAAGCACGAATACTTAATATTCCCTATATAGCTTATATGCCTATGAAATTAGATTCAAATTCAGATCAAAACTGAAAATACAATTATTATGGCAGGATGAACTGATGTGTGGCAGTCAGACTTCAGATACTAAGGCATATAAAAAATATAAAGTCTGATACAGCCTCTGTGTCTTGAGAGTGCCCTTTCATGGGATTCTTACAACGTAACAGTTCCCTTTCACCATTCTCATTGCTGTGGAAATAGGAGACCTTTTAGTCCGGTGATTGAACAGCTCATGTAAATGTGTGGATGCTTCTGATCCAGTCTTAATCTGAGGTAATGGGATGACCTTCAAAATCATAACCCACCATGGAATGAGAGCTGTCCGAACTAAGAGAGTAATGGCGTAGCCCTTACACATATGCTCATTAAAGAAATATATATACAGCAATAAGAATATATGCCGTAGCATTTATTAAGGACACACTCACATCGCTGACTACATTATATACTAAAATTTTAAGTAAACACTAGTTTCCTTCATAAAACTACCATGGATGAGGTCATTATATAGCATCTATAATTATGCTATCAAGGAAAGATTATAAATCTAATTTCTAAAGTTATCTATATAGTTATTTATAATTCTAGGGGAAACTACAACATATGATGGGTAATTATGATATAAAGTTATAGATGTATGCTGTATTTTATCACTTCAGCCAATATTAGTTAAATATTATCTCTAAAGCAAATCTATCTTAAAATAGCTGTAAGCTTTTAATCATCTGTTAAACAAGACATTTCATCCCTTTTAAAACATGTTTCTTTTGTGCGTTCATATATGCTATATTACATATATGTGTGAAAAGACTTAATAGCTTCTTACTAAGCATTTAACTAAGTGTAAAACCCCGTTTTGAACAAATATAGCACAAACTAATGCATGATGGAAAAATAATAAAATTTGGCATAGATTAACTAGAAAGAAATGTAAGTTTAAAGAGCAGGTTTCATTTAAGTGAAATCTGAAGTTTGGCTTTGTTTTAGCATAGTTTAAAAAGGAAATTGAAACGCAATTAGTTTATAGCTGATTGACCCAGTTCAAGACAAATTTAAGTTGTGTACGAAAATTAATAAAGGCAAATATTATTATTACATTGAAATATGTAAAAGCAAATATAATTAAGTTAAAAGATGTAAAATCAAATATCACTAAGTTAAAATATATAAAATAACTCAGAAACTTAATTATCATTTTAGAATAAAGCATTTAAAATTATACAAAAGTTATGATAAATAATTTAAAAATCAATCGATTTAAGCAAGTTAAAACTAAATAACTTTTAATAACTCAGAATAAGGAAAATACATTGAACTAAGTCAATCAGAGATAAATAAGCAAACCAACAATTAAATCAGTAAACATATTGAGCAAATAAATTAATAATGAAATAAATCAGTTATCAATTCAGCATGTAATTCAGTTATCAAATCAGTTACAAAATCAGTATATAAATCAGTTATAAAATCAGGCAAGATTTAGAATTAAAACAAAGAAAATAAAATTACATTTTAGTAGTGAGTTTAAAGTACATTATTACTATGGCCATATAGTTTAGATTTAGCTAGCTTTATGAACTATCGCATTTTAGTTGAATTATTAGTTTTAAGTAGAGGAAGGTTTTCACCAGCTTTTGTTTTCTGCTGGCACTGGTTTCATGTTGAAAGACTATTATTGGGAATCTGCTTCTTATGGCTCTCCTCTTGCTGCTCTCGGCATGGTAGAACTTCCCGGGTTAGGAAGGCAAGAAAATGCCTTCTACTCAGACTGCATTATACTTAGCAATTTTAACATAAGTTGTCAATGAATTGACTTGAAATAATGTCCGAATGACTCAAAGATGGTTGCAGAGGCTTATATTATCGGCTTACCCCCCTCTCCACTGTCATAGTTAAGTTTTTAACTATTCTTTGCTAATTTTCTCACTGTATTCCTAGAATCGTAAAATGACGCTGTTTTTTATTTCTTACAGCTGGGTTTTACAACTGGTTATCCACGATTTTCTTTGATCATTTAGGATAATTTATTCATATCTTTTTTACAACTTACTGTTACTTTTTAATTTTGTAATTAGGTGAAAACACAGTGAGAAAGTAAGTTTTATGAGATCTTTTTTTAGAAAAACAAATTCACAGGTGAAAACATCTGGTTATATATGCAACTCTATTATTTAATTTAGCAATATATGCAGAATTTTATAATACTTTCAACTATTATTTTTAGAATAATTATTTTAAATAAAGAAATTTATAATGTTTTAAATCTGTTAACATTATTCTTTCCTGCATATATGCAGACTCTTGTTACACATACAACACAATTTTCATTTATTTACTACTAGAAATATATGTGTGTGCACATATGGGTTTTTACATATACAGATACAATTTTTCTACTGTATGCTAAGATATATGCACACATACATAACTAATACCTTTATGTTTAAATTTAGCCTGATTTTAATACAATTTTGACCTGATATACAAGGATTTGGTGATACCTACATATATAGAAATACTATTATAAAATATAGTATGTGAAACAGTATGATTGTCAAAGCTGACTGTTTCAATACTTATATATATGATCACTAGATGGAGCTTTACCAATAGCTCCTAACAAGCCTTTGTTTACATAAATGCTGAGAGAAATAGAATTCAATATCTCTTTCATTGTCTCCAACCTTTAGACCATGGTTTCAAACTAGTTGGCTCACCTCAGTAAAAGGTAGGAAGACTAGAAACTACCCTTTACTGAGGTGAGCCAACTAGCTCATAACCATGGTCTAAAGGTTGGAGACAATGAAAAATATGTTGAATTTTATCTCTCTCAGTGTTTATGCAAACAAAGGCTTGTTAGGAGCTATTGGTAAAGTTCCATCTAGTGATCAGAAAATACAAGCTAAGAGCAAGTTACAAAATTTATAACTTGTTTTTTTATCATATATATATACACCTGGGTTTCATTTTACATGATAGATAGGTTCCTCAGAAAACACGCGCAAATGAAATCACACAAAAATAGACATAACTTACCTTGAAAAAGGGGGGATATGGACTGTGATTTTTCAAAAATCGTGTAAGTGCAAAGCACCAATGTAAAATTATTTTAAAATTCATGCAAAAAAAAATAAGGAAATAAAATATGACTAATAAAAAATTTCAAATTTCAAAAAAATTGATGCAAGACAAACTTTTTAAACTATTTTTTAACTATAATATTTAATTTTATTCAAAACAATATCTATTTTTATGCATACATTTTTTATACACGTTTTAATTATTATCATTATTTAACGGTAAACAGGTTCATTTGCAAAATTGGTTTTTGATTTTTCACAAGAGGAAATACAACTAGTGCCAACTTCACTCTCATGTTGTGTTAATTGTTTTCTGGTGACAATGTAATTAGTAATTAATCTTTGAGATGATGATTTTATTAATTGTTTATGAACGTGATATCCAGACATACAACCATTTAGCTCTCATTGGAATTTAAGAGCATGTTCGTGATTAGTGTCATTTATAAGAAAATAATTTGCCAACTGATTAGAAAGTTGAAGACCTTCTCGAATCATTTTTGCAATGAAAGGAACAGGTTCCACTTCTGTTTCATTATCTTCTTCTACATTTTTTTCTATATCTAAACTTTTATTTTTGTCTTTAATTTTTTAATTTTCAATTCCGTTTAAAAATCAAATTTTGTTTCACTGCTATTACTCACCTTTTAAAAATAAACTTGCGGAACTAAATGATTAATAATTGATTACGTTCTTTTTTAAAAAGCAAAAACAGAATGTGATTTAAAATGCAAAATTAACACGCACAATGTTTGAACAAATTTACATTATAATCTTGTAAAATTTAATATGTGTATACATAAAATGTAGAAATCATGATTTTAATTTCATTATTGCATAAAATCTTATTATTATAAAGCATTATTTAAAGTAAAAGCGCATTATAGGAGTTTGACTTCCAGTGAAACATGAATCGCATAACTTCAAAATCATGTTAAATAAGTCCTTGTAAAAAGAGACCCAGGTGTGTATATATATGTAATGAATATTATTTACGTAATGAATGTGCGTTTAAATAAATTTATAATTACAACTTTAAATTATCGTAATAGATTTCTCACTATAAAATCGTTCCATTGACTCGCAGTAAATTTAAAGATTTCATGAGTATTAATGTGTAATAAGAAATGTGGACTTAATTAGTGAAATATTGAATAGCTTCACACTCTCAGATCAAACTACTTCAGCTTCATCTATTTAAATAGAAAGTCGGTTGAAGTAAAGAAGGGGTTCCCCTCTTTTCTTCCAAGAGTAAGCATGTGGTTTATGACCTGTAGAGGTCCTTACTATCACATTTTATACGCATGTGATTGAGGCTTAAGCCTTAATGAATATTATATATATATTGTAACTTATAAAAATATCAATAAATAAATATATCATCAAGGTTGGGGGAAAATGAGCATTATAATCTCTAGTATGCCTTTTTATAAGTTTTATTATGTGTATATGGTATATCTGGATACTATAGGCTATCTAAACCTAGATAAAGTTACATTATATGCCTACTTATACTCTACTGGGTTTGAACCTCAGTCATTATACTCTTTATAACAGTGTGTAGAATTTTCCACTTTTAACCATATAGTTTGCAGTAATATTAAGAGAGGAAAGATCTTATTATTCTTTAGCTGTGCAAATAAATTATCAGACAAAATTATTATATAAGATTTTAACATCATAAATGTACATTTAACATTTTCATAAGTGTTACTAGTTCATATCAAATACTGTAGATTTATCAGTGATAATCCACTAAACCTTAAATGACATTTGATGATCTTTGATGATAGTCACTATCTCTTATGATGTCTCACAATAATAAACAAACACAGTGAGAACCATTATTTATATAAGACCATTAAACACATTTATTTAGATTATTAATTAATAAGATAATGACAGTGGTAATAATGATACTTTTAGCCACAATTTTAGAACTAACTCACAACATAAATTTTATCTTTTATCAACCTATAATTATTTACCCAAAATATTATCATATTTAAATTATGACTTAAAGATTGATATTCATCAGTGATGATGATGACTACACTGACTTCACAAGACTATGATTAACTCTTAAGAAATATATATTCCTCTTTTAATAAAAACAAATTAACATTTATTACTGATTAATCATTAATAATACAGATGGAAAATTTATATAATTAATGATGAAAAATTACATTTAAATAATAATAACCAAAGATCTTCCCTTCTTTCTCTTAATAAAAGGTAAACTCAATGTTCATATCATATGTCCATATTATATAGCATGATGTGGGAGAATTTATTTCTCTAGTGGATAAATAAAAATCTTATATCCTAGAAATATTTTAATTTTAAAAATAATCACTCGATGCATGCACATACTCTCCTATTGCATATAACGTCTATTTTTACAAATTTAAACATAATATCAATCAAGAAATAAGTAGAGAAAAGTTAGTTACATCATAGACATAAGAACATTGGCTTCAAATTGCCTCTTTCACTTTTCACCAATCTAGATCATTAATCACTTTAAAATCTATCTCCCATAATGCTAAATTTCTATCCTTATCAATTTATACATCCATACTTAACAAATATACATATAAGCATAGTTGTATTACTAAATGTGTGTGTATATATGTCAATTCCAATTATGAATAAAAACTGTATTTTCCTTTACATACAATATAAATCAGCATATTTCATAATACTTGAATCAATAAACAAAAAATACATTTTATAAAAATAAAATACATGTATAAATAGTTACATGTAATGATAATCTAAGAATACATAATATATCAATAGAGCAATATTTATTATTATTGAAAATCTTCTCTAATTATATAATTTTAAAACTCACGTGATCTTTAACGATCAAAGTTGAATAAAAGTTCAACTTTTATTTTATTAAGTAAAAGATTTAATAAGTCAAAATAAAATAATATAATTATTTATTATTTTTAACAAAACATAATCTTTTTTTTAACTTTATCAGAAATTCAAAGTTAACTTTTTTTAACCCTTAATTGACTATTTTAATAAAATATTATTTTTTTAACTATTTAATGGTTAAAATTAAATATTTAGCAATTAAAACCAAGTAAATACAACACACACACACAATTCTTAATGCACACACACGTATCATAAATTTTATTTATCCAAAATAAACTTATTTTAAAATTAACTAATTTAGCTTCTTACACCTATTTCAATATTATTAAACCACATTATTGAACTTTACTAAGCTTTACCTGCAGATAGTTTATATTCTTTAAACTTGCTAAACACAGATTTAATTGGCTTATTATATTCATTAAGTGATTATTAAATAACTGACTTGAATGCTCACAATTACACAATTAGTACTATTTATTTTTCTTTTAAAGTCTGCATAATTAAATAACAACCTTTAGCACCTTAAGCTTACATTGACTTAGATATTAGATGGATATTTTTATACTAGCTATTTATTTTATACTCATTGTAAATTAAATATATAAAATATTGCTACATAAAGTTATAGAACATCCTTTGTAAAATAAATATTCTTATCTTCTTTCATTCTTTATGATTTTTATTTTATATCATATATTTTTTTAGAATAGCACAGATTCAACAGTTTAGTTACTTACTTAAGACAATGTGCAATAGCACAGATATATATATATATTTCTTGGTATTATGATTATCTAGACTTCTAAATAGTTAATAAAATCTAAAAAGTTTAGTATACTAATTCTAGTGCTTAAGTGGAATTAGAGTCCCCCCCCCCCCTAGACTTCTAAATAGTTAATAAAATCTAAAAAGTTTAGTATACTAATTCTATTTTAAGTGGAAGTAGAGTCATCATTTTTTGACATTAAAAAAATGAACTAATTGACAATTTTTCAAATTAAAAAGCAGGAAAAATGAAAATATAATTTTATTTTATTTATTTATTCCTTCTATCTGTTTTGTGAAATTTCTATTAATTTACATTAGAATTATGATGTTATTAGTTTTGTTAAGAACTTTTTTTTCGAAAGTACAAAAAGGTATTTCTATTTTTCTAAGTCTAAATAAATACAACTTATGAATGTACATTGTTCTAATTTTTGGTTTGCTAATTTAGTTCATTAAATACAACAAAAGAATGCATTTATTTGATTATGTGCATTATTTTTGCTATTTTAGATTATTTTAAGTGGTCATAAATTTAATATACCTAATTTTCTTTTTTTAAATAAAATTTTATCTAAAAATTTTTGTTAGCTTTTTTAAATGACTCTACCCCTTTCCCTCCAAAAAAAATCCCTATTTTTCCTAGAGTAAAATGTCTGAATTCACATTACATGTTGGGCCCCAAATACAAATTTTTTCAGAACCTCATAAAAATATAAAGTGTCTCTGATAGAGTGGTGAACATGAGAGCTAATTTAGTGCATGAATTTAATGCTTTAACAACACATGACCATCTGAACAATTAACCTTACAACTATTATTAATTCTATATGAGTGCAATACACATGTAGTTACTGTAGTCAAGTATAGGCAATCTATTTATTTTTTGTAATTTTTTAACATAGTTTAAAATGTATTGTTTTTTTTTTGTTTGTTTCAGATTTCCATACTAATTTTCATGATTTTAGTTAGTGTAACACAAATAAATCCATTAACTATTGTTAAATTAAATCCTCATCCTGATTCCTCACATATGATGAAGTATGAAGAACATGATTACAAAAATGATGACTATAAATATGATGAATACAAGCATGATGATGACCATGATGAATATAAACATGATGATTATAAACATGATGACTACAAACATGAAGATTACCATGATGATTATAAACATGACAAGTATAAACATGATTACAAACATGATGATCACAAACATGATGATTATCATGAGGAACATGATGATTACAAACAAGAAGATTATGGACATCATGATGAATATAAAAAAGATGAGTACAAACATGATGATTACAAGCATAATGATTATAAACATGAAGATTACAAGCATGATGATTACAAACATGATGATTACAAACATGATGATTACAACCATGATGATTATAAACATGAAGATTACAAGCATGATGACTACAAACATGATGACTATAAGAAAGATAATTATAAACATGATGATTATAAACATGTAGAAGGATGGGATAAATATGGAGCTTATATACCAGGAGCTGGTTATATAAAAGGCTATCCTTTTACTTATGTCAGAGGGGTTGGTTATGGTGCTAAACATAAAAGGTGATGAAATAATAAATGCTATACAATTATAACATGAGGTAAGTATTTAATATTTTATTTAAAAACATTTTTAAGACTATTAGACTAAATTTTAAGTTACAAATTATATGTATATTGAATTCATTAATCATTTCATAACAGTCAGGGAAAATTAGAGTTTACTACA
Organism: Epiperipatus broadwayi; assembly: GCA_028023455.1. Taxonomy (NCBI): domain Eukaryota; kingdom Metazoa; phylum Onychophora; class Udeonychophora; order Euonychophora; family Peripatidae; genus Epiperipatus; species Epiperipatus broadwayi. The sequence goes on along the minus strand of JAQFVV010012475.1, from coordinate 5,258,223 downwards.
GCATAACGCATTCACTCATCAAAAACAAGTTAGCCAAAGCAAGGTAAAGTTAAGGATAAATAAATAAAGCATACACTTTTGAAAGCAAATAATATCTAACATTATTAACAAATAGGTATATGTCATGTTATATGTATGTACGTGTATGTATGTCTATACATAATGCTTTCAATTTATTCATACATGTAATATATATATTGTAACAGTAGCTGGGTTCAAACCCTGTTACAAGAAAGGGAAAAGCGCGTACGCATTACCCTCAAATACCAGCATATATTCAAGCGGGTGATAAAGGGTTAAAATATATATAGTTATTCATATATATACATGCGTGAAATAAATTTTAAACTCTTTTTCATTAGTATTTTTTTTTTAAAAAAATAAATGGGGAAAGGATTAATTAGTAAACATTATTTATTTAGAATGTTTTACTTTTAAAATAGTACAAATTAACAAAATTACAGTTGTGTGCAAATATGTTATATATTGTTTATTGATTTAAGTTTAATTCTATTTAAAATTAACGAGGGTAGTGAAGAAGGAATGTTGTTTGTGCCTTCAAGTAGCTTTATGTTGAAATCACAATCGCTAATTACTACGAAAATAAAATTCCAAGAAAAAGCCAGAGAATGTTTGCCTAAAACAATGGAAATGAAAATTTAAAGAAAGAGAAGTAATTTGGAAAGGCAAAACTATTCAAAAAAAAAGACTTAGATTGAAGATCCGATAAGAAAAAGAAAATTTCCTTTGTATGAGAAATGAAAATTAATTAGAAAAAGAAATTAATTATTGAGGGGAATTTGGGAAATAAAAAAGAGAGTGATTTCAGTTAGATCTTGACCGTTGAGAGAGATAGACTTAAAAAGCTATAGAAGATATATTAACATGATGGGGTAAAAACCTTACGTAAAGGGTATACTCACCCATAGCTGATGTGAACTGACCAGAAGCCTCCTGCCACCAAAGAACCTCAGAACCTAATGAATATTCCAGATAGTGGATCAGAAAAAAAATAGAAATGAATCGTACGTATAAAAATATAAATTCAGTTAATTTGAAAGTTACATTAAACAAGACTTCAACTATGACTCCAACATTACTCATGGCAATTTAAACATCGGACTCATCAGGAAAAAATTATATCTTCGCACTTTCATAAAACTACTCCAAATACTACCGGATAGCAGAAATCCATTTGATATGCCTCATTACATTCGGATCCCAGACCGCGGGGTTTTCATCAGGTAAAGTGAACTCTGTTTTATATCTCTGAAAATTGTTTATGGCTACCCTCGAAAATATTAACTTTCTTAAATCATTTTATAACATAATATTATTGTGCACAATTGTATAGTAGACTTTTTTTTTTCTCTTATATATAAAAACTAATATGTGTTCATTTTAAATTTACTGTTATATCGCTTCATTCATAATTTGGGGGAACTGACTATATGTTTTAGAGGGGAGGGATAAGAGTTTATTTCCATAGATGGCAATGAGAAAGTAATAATAAAGTTTAATACAAATTTATCTTTGCGTGAGAATTATTTAATAATTATGGTTTAGATATTTTTTTATCGCTTCATTTGCTAAATAAATTCCAATAATTCAAATATGTCCGAGGTAAGCGGATATATAATAATATATTTTCAGTTAAGTACAAACCTATATATATATATTTTATTGTTAACTCCGTTCATCCGATAAGTTTTCCTCCCCAACCTGGGAGTGAGTTAGCTTGGGTCGGGCACTTCATTAATCAGGAAATATAATTCTCATTGTAATAGTGGGTTTGGTGCTTGAGGTCATTGATAAAGTGACGCTCATAAATATATTCTCCCGTAGACATTTTTTTTTTTGGTATTTAGATTTTATTCAAGGCACCAGGGCTACCGTAAATTTTCTTCATTAGTCTTAAATTCTAATTATGCAATATTTAAAATTTGTGTCAAGTAAACAATATTTGCCTAAAAATTCACATCAGAATTCGCGTTGGTGGGTAATATTTAACTATTACCTACAGGTGTTATGGCGACTAAACAGACATAGAAATTTCATCCAGTCGTCGGTTAGGCTCTTTGGTCCACTTCTTGAAATCTATATCATTTAGTTAAGTTCACCAACGTCGAATAAGACGTGGTAAAAGTTAAAGCCCATTAAAATGGCTTTCCAACATTTGGGGCTAAGAAAGTAGGAGAACGGCAGGTTAATAAAGATAAATTAATTGATTATTTGTTCCGTTTTTTGCATGAGTTTAATTATATTGCCTCGCAAATATTGCTTTAAAAAAAATAAAGCACTAGACAGGGGAGAAAATAGGAGTGAGAGGTAGAGGTTCAACAGTAAGGCAGATAACGGTCAGCTTAGTATTTTGTGAGCTGTGGTGAGGAGCCCAGCACGTTATATAGAAAAAGTCAGAAAAAGAAGAAATAAATTGTCGTATTAGAACGTTATATATATATAAACGAGAATAAATATATAACTGTGTTATTATTTCACTTAGAAACTAGGAAAAATAAAATTCGCTTTCTTAAGGATATCTCATAAAAATAGTAAAATAAAGTAGATGAAAACCCGATCGGGAGAAAAAAAAGAAAGCAAAAATGAGCGAGGATAGCGCAGAGAAAGCAGGAGAAACCGATATGTTGAGTATTATTAAGAGAAAGCTACAGGAGATGGAAGAAAGAATGGAATTGAGATTTGAGGAAATGAGAGAAATGCATAAAAAGCATGAGATTATAATATTAGCATTAGAAAAGAAACTAGACAAGCAAATAGGGGGAGACGAAAGGGAAGAAAGCCCAACCCAAAAAGAAGACGACCCAGAAGAAGGGCAAACGAAAGCTGAGATAGAAAAGAAAGAGGAAGCCGAAAAAAGAAAGAGCAAAATAGTATAGTAGAAGATAAGAAGGCTATAGCGAAATATCCAATATCGCAATCTCAGGTAAATCAGTTTTTAAAATTAAAAGGTTTGCTGGGCAAATGGGAGAGGCACCGGTTGAACATTTGAAAAGCCTAGAAAGGTATTTTGCCATTAACGTGATGACGGAAGAATGCAAATTAGCTATCGCCTGTAGCAACTTGGTGGAAGATGCGCAGTCATGGTAGGATTCGCTGTTTCATCCACCCAAGACTTACCAAGAATACAGAGAAGCGGTGAGGGACACATTCTGGTCCGAAGAGAGACAAGAGATGGTGAGATATTACACCATGCAGGAAAAATATAGTGTGATTAGCCAGGAAACTTATTCTCAGTTTTTCTGTCATCAGGTAGCCAAGTTGCGCACCTTGGATGCATGTAACATGACGGAAAACAATATTATTAGGGTGGTTAAGCGTAACTTGCCTATAAAAATTGGACAGATGCTCCTGGGAAATGGGAAGGCATCCATTGAGAACATAGCAGAATTGCTAAATGTGATAGACATGAGCACGCAAGACCAAGATGAACCGCTGGATAGGAGAAAAGTCGAAAACGCTCAAACGATAAGGCACGAAGAAGTTAGGTATCCGAGAGATATCCAAAAGAGCTACCAAAGGGAAGATACAGGGACATCATGGCATCCACCATATGAAAGGAAAGAGCATCAAACAGTACCGAAGTTCTACAAGGGACAGGGAAAAGGGTCGCATTCCCCATCTCCAACATTAGAAAAATAGACAGTGATTAAAGTAAAGAAGTGTGCCTAAGTTTTTTTTTTGGGGGGGGGGTTGTTTTTCGTTTGTGATTTTTTTTTTTTGACGTCTTAGTCAGTTAAGGTATTTTGTTTCGCTATGGTTGCAAATAATATACTGTTCAACACCCTTATGTGGCAGATGTAGGATAAAGGGGGTATTGGGGGGGGACTTATATTTAAAACCCATGCTATAATGAATCTATTATTTTAGACCTCAAAATAAGTATAACCCATTTTGAAGTCTTTCCGACAGAGGGCATTGTAACAGTAGCTGGGTTCAAACCCTGTTACAAGAAAGGGAAAAGCACGTACACATTACCCTCAAATACCGGCATATATTCAAGCGGGTGATAAAGGGTTAAAATATATATAGTTATTCATATATATACGTGCGTGAAATAAATTTTAAACTCTTTTTCGTTAGTATTTTTTTAAAAAAAAAATAAATGGGGAAGGGATTAATTAGTAAACATTATTTATTTAGAATGTTTTACTTTTAAAATAGTACAAATTAACAAAATTACAGTTGTGTGCAAATATGTTATATATTGTTTATTGATTTAAGTTTAATTCTATTTAAAATTAACGAAGGTAGCGAAGAAGAAATGTTGTTTGTGCCTTCAAGCAGTTTTATGTTGAAATCACAATCGCTAATTACTACGAAAATAAAATTCCAAGAAAAAGCCAGAGAATGTTTGACCAAAACAATGGAAATGAAAATTTACAGAAAGAAAAGTAATTTGGAAAGGCAAAACTATTCAAAGAAAAAGACTTAGATTGAAGATCTGATAAGAAAAAGAAAATTTACTTTGTATGAGAAATGAAAATTAATTAGAAAAACAAATTAATTATTGAGGGGAATTTGGGAAATAAAAAAGAGAGTGATTTCAGTTAGATTTTGACCGTTGAGAGAAATAGACTTAAAAACCTATAGAAGATATATCTAACATGACGGGGTAAAAACCTTATGTAAAGGGTTTCTCACCCATAGCCGATGCGAACTGACCAGAAGCTGCCTGCCGCCAAAGAACCTCAGAACCTAATGAATATTCCAGATAGTGGAACAGAAAAGAAATAGAAATGAATCGTATGTATAAAAATATAAATTCAGTTAATTTGAAAGTTACATTAAACAAGACTTCAACTACGACTCCAACATTATTCATGGCAATTTAAACATCGGAAAAAATTATATCTTCACACTTTCATAAAACTACTCCAAATACTACCGGATAGCAGAAATCCATTTGATATGCCTCGTTACATTCGGATCCCAGACCCCGGGGTTTTCGTCAGGTAAAGTGAACTCTGTTTTATATCTCTGAAAATTGTTTATGGCTACCCTCGAAAATAATAACTTTCTTAAATCATTTTATAACATAATATTATTGTGCACAATTGTATAGTAGACTTTTTTTTTTCTCTTATATATAAAAACTAATATGTGTTCATTTTAAATTTACTGTTATATCGTTTCATTCATAATTTGGGGGAACTGACTATATGTTTTAGAGGGAAGGGATAAGAGTTTATTTCCATAGATGGCAATGAGAAAGTAATAATAAAATTTAATACAAATTTATCTTTGCGTGAGAATTATTTAATAATTATGGTTTACATTTTTTTTTTATCACTTCATTCGCTAAATAAATTCCAATAATTCAAATATGTCCAAGGTAAGTGGATATATAGTACAAACCTATATATATATATATTTTTATTGTTAACTCCATTCATCTGATAGGTTTTCCTCCCCACCCTGGGAGTGAGTTAGCTTGGGTCGGGCACTTCATTAATCGGGAAATATAATTCTCATTGTAATAGTGGGTTTGGCACTTGAGGTCATTGATAAAGTGACGCTCATAAATATATTCTCCAATAGACTTTTTTTTTTTTGGTATTTAGATTTTATTCAAGGCACCAGGGCTACCGTAAATTTTCTTCATTAGTCTTAAATTCTAATTACGCAATATTTAAAATTTGCGTCAAGTAAACAATACTTGCCTAAGAATTCCCATCAGAATTCGCGTTGGTGGGTAATATTTAACTATTACCTACAGGTGTTATGGCAACTAAACAGCCATAGAAATTCCATCCAGTCGTCGGTTAGGCTCTTTGGTCCACTTCTTGAAATCTATATCATTTAGTTAAGTTCACCAACGTCGAATAAGACGTGGTAAAAGTTAAAGCCCATTAAAATATGTATGGTAAGGATTTCTTGAAATATTATATAAGATAATCTTAAGTTGTTGTTGTTGTTATTATTATTATTATCACTATTATTATTATTATTATAGTAGTAGTAGTCGTAGTGGTAATGTATAGTTAATGCTCAAATTAAATTATAAAAAATATAACAAAAGATGATTAATTTCTTAAAGCATATGAATATATTATAAAAAATCATTGTTTTAAAAGAACAAACAGTATAAACATAGATATTGTGTTCTAAAATCACTACAACCATAAAGTTGATGTTTTAAAGACACAGCAGCTATAAAATGTACTTCTTGCCAAATTTATAAAATAAAATTAACTCCTTTAAGAATTCTAGAACCAATTGCAGGCTAATTAAGAAAGTTTCTTTTTGGACAGGAAACCAACTTCACACTGAAATGTCTAAAATATCTTAGCATAATAATTACATTATGAAATGTCTCATCCTCAATAGCAACTAAATATTAAAAAGATTACATTTCACAAAGTTTGTTAACCATGAAATAGTGAATATAAAACATTGAGAAAATAAGAGAATAAAGGATCTATTGTCAAACATCTAAGAAATGTTTATGAGAGCTTAAGAAAAAAACTAATGGAAGTTTCATATCTTTGACTATGGACTTCATAGAATTCAAACTAACATTGTATCCTATATCTTCATCTTCACTCACATATAATTCATTTGAAAATTTTAATAAACTATAATAGAAACTGCTTACAGTTACATATAAAAGTTTTCATATTGAAATCTTTTGTATATATTTGAGCTGGTTTCTATGCTCATCTTTTAGATATAAATATATTTGTAATAATAAAATGCATAATTAACTGTTCATCAAGGACTAGTATAATCACTTATAAATAACAGCCATAGTTCTAAAGATATGAATTGGCAAAACTCTAGAGACATAACATAGTGATTATCTATACATATATCTCTGTAATTGATCCCTCATATGAGAGCAAGTTAACTCTCATATCATGTAATGCTTTAATAATTTATTGTATAAACATCTTCGTGATTGATCTGTAAGAAGAGAGTACTTAACCCCCTTCTCATTTACTATAATGCCTTGTGCATTTGGTATGCTAATATTATATATATATTGTAACGGTATATATATATGCCGTTACATTATTTTAAAACTAAAATAAAAAGATCGTGAATAAAAATTGATTTATTAAAAAAAAAAAAAAAAACAACTTAAAAACTGAAAATTAAAAGTTGTGTAATGTATATATAGATCACACAGATGAGAAACTTTAAAAACTTTTAAAAATAAGTATTTGAAACTATTTTTTTTGTAAAAAAGTAAAGATATAAATATTTGATATTTTTGAAAATGTTGATTTCTATAATCTTAGAAAATAGAAGTAATTGTTTTATATTATAATTAAATGATTGTTCTAAAACACACTATCCTTTGGGGCACTCGAATAATTAAATGGTCAGATAAGAGAATAAAAAGAAATTAAATGACCAATGCAAGCACGAAACCAGCATGGACCATAAATGAAACACGAGAGGATTAGTGACGTCTTGCTCGTTGAATCCAAGGATTTTCTGATAAGAGGTTAATAAAAGTATAAAACCCCAGATTTTTGGATTCAAGATTATGATTATTATTGTCAAAAATGCTGACTATTAAGTGATATATATGAACTGTATTGTGGACTTCACGATGTAGAAGTCTGCAATAAATTTGATTTCCTGATAACCAGCTGAGACCTCCCTATGACAGATGTGAACCAAAAGGGAATGGCAAGAAGCAGCTTCGTTTTTTTTTTTAAAAAGAAAAAAGAAAAGAACAAACAATCTATGTAAGTGATCACGAAGATGGACCTCTAAATCTACAGGATCCGTAAAGTATAAACTTTTACCAATTGAACTTTCTTTTAAATAATTACAGTATCACTTCAATAAGTAATCAATCTAAAAAAAAAAAAAGTAAAGTAAATAAATGGACTCTTATCTGACCAAAAATAATTGTAAATATTTATTTTTATATAAGTTCACTATTTCAATCATTTCCATTTTTTTTTTATGTTTGTATTTAACTAATTTATTTCTATCTGTTAATTAAAATGTATTATATTTAAGTTGGGTATGGATAGCTATATAGATTTGTTAAGTTTATGTTAGTTTAAGGGGGGTTAGTTTCAGACTACTTGTCTTGTGGTTAGATCGATGCTGGTGAATGGATATATAGGTGTTTATATCAATGTAATGTGAAGCATGTTTAGCATACAGGGCAATGTGCCCAAATGAATGCATGACCCCAAAGAGGCAGTCATATTGTTGCAGTGGACGCAGACATATTTTCTGCACCATTGACCCTTTTTTCTTTCAGCTGTATGGTAGGACTATAAGCCAGCAGATGACTGCTCTTCCCCATATGTAGCATTTTTATATAATTATTGTTATACATGATTCCTTCACCAAATAGATGTACATTCCTGTTCTGGATGAGGATCATGTCCTTTAAATAATATCACTCTGTCAGATGCACATTCCTATCAGCGTGGTTTTATGCTAGCACCTTTATATTGCATTGGTTGTGACTATATATCTGAAAGCAAGCATTGGTTTGGCTACAAACTTTTAGTCTGAGATTGAACGATTGTTTTGAAAAGTTTTTAGCTGAGAAATCTATATAGCCTATCTATACCCAACACTCTAAAAGTAAATTATTATTAAAATGTCCATCTGTGCAATCTATTTAAAATGACAATTTAAATTTTAAAAAAATAATGTTAAAATCTAAATCTAAATTTTATTCCTCAATTTTAAAAAAGATTTATATATATGCATCAATAAATGTTTTTGTGTGTGTATAATTACTGGCAGTGGCTTATTTTATTTTATTTTTTTAATATTAAAAATATTCTTAGATAATAATTAATAAAATTTATCATGAAATATAAGTTTCTGCATCTCCTTGAGCTAGTGGCAAGGGTAAATGGCCAATAAAATAAAAGTTGGATTTTTAACTTACATATCGGCCGACTTTATAAATTTTCTAGGTTCGAATGGCCTAGATGACACCCTGTTCGGCAGATACAATAATATGGATTTCATCATCACCCACACCCCGACCGTTATAATATATATATATATGTTTGTCATCCTTTATTTTATTAATTTTAAATAAATGTATGGTTAAATTAATCTGTTTCATTCTCTATCTTGCTATTAATCCAATTCAATCCTAGTTATTTATGAAATCTATATTTCAGAACCTATGCATTAATAATAAGATATCAATTAGCTATACAATAGATTTAGTCAATTTAATAAGAGCATATTCATCCTGAGTTTTATGTTTCTCCCTGACCTATGCTGGCAGTGAAGAAAGATTATGTGAATGTACTCTCAAGTGTGTCATCCATAAGGTATTGAGTTTTGGAGCATGGTTGAATGAGTTGAAATATGGTCAGTCTTAAGATCTCACCACCTTGTACTGATTAGCTTTGGTCTCTTTACCTAAACTCTTGATTCTGTTATGTGGATATACAAACTTGACTGTTACATTATGTAAAAATTGTTGTGGCAAGTGAAATAAAAACATTATTAAAAAGAAGTGTGCTTTAAGTTCCTAAAAAAGTCATGCTTCATCACTGGTATATATATATCGAACCGAGTGGGGTAGTAGATCTAATTCAAAACATATAACAAAAATATTTTTTTTAATCTTTAAAGAAATTATGATTGTGAAAAACATTGTAATCAAATTGTAAGCTAAATTGTTGACTTTCTTTTATATATAAAAATATGATACCATTATTTATTATTATTATATTCGATCTACTTACAAATCAGATAGCTATATAGGTCTATGCTCTGAGTTGGAGTTTTAGATCTAGTTTCTGAAATCCGAAATCTTCAATGAGGTGAGTCATTAAGCTCAAAACCAATTGGTCTGGAGATTATGATTTTCTGAGAGAGATTTTGAATTCTTTCTCTGTTGGCACTTATAATTAAAACTTGTTTGGAACTAGTGGTAAGCTCCATCTAGTGAACATTTTAGTACAAGTTTAAGGCAAGTTGCACAATTTGTGACTTGTTTTATTAATTATTATAAATGTACCCTTGAAGGCTTTTATGATGTAATATTGCTGAGTTCAGATCCATATAGCTATCTGGTTTGTAAGGCTGGATTTGAAGACATTTACATGTTTGAAACTGATAGTAACATATTAAATAAGTGCTCTGAGTTGGAGTTTTAGAGCTAGTTTCTGAAATCCTAACTCTTCACTGAGGTGAGCCATTAAGCTTGAAACCAATCGGTCTGGAGATAATGATTTTTTGATAAAGATTTTGAATTCTTTCTCTGTTGGCACCTATAATTAAAGCACAATTGTTTGGAGCTGGTGGTAACTTCCATCTAGTGAACATTTTAGCACAAGCTTGAGGCAAGTTGCACGATTTGTGACTTGTTTTATTAATTATTATATATTAAATGTAAAAGTATAATACATTATTATATATAAGTAAACAATTTAATGGTAAAAAAAATTGTTTATATATATATATGTATGTGTGTGTAGTTAAATCACTGGATAAATCAGCAATAGCATATGGAATTACTCCTGCGGTATTTTGAAGAATAGTATTTGTAGAAATATATTTGAGGTTCAGTTACAGTAAATAATATTTACAGAAGTTTAAATTATTTGCATCAACCACCTGAGAAAATATATTCATGATTTCATTTGAAAATTTTATTCCATAATAAGCAATTTTATGCTTAATAATATATAACCTTTGTTATTATTTAGATAAAATTAAATATAGCAAATAGAATAAAAGTCATATTTAGAAATCACTGTCAAAATATTGAAATTATTTAATGTTATTTGTAAGAAACTGAAGTAATAAATATAACTAACAATACTCTAAATTAATAGAATTGTTATATTTTTTTGTGTTGTTAGTGTAAATAGAATATGAATTTATTCATTAATTAAACTTGGCTTTCATAATTTATTTAAGATTATATCACTTATCATTTCCTTATTAGTTACATATTATTTGTAACTTTGATAACACTTATATTTAGTTTATATTTACCCATAGATATTTATATTCAGCCATAAAATTTTGGGAGGAATTAGCACTACACATTATGCGTTTACACATGGAAAATATTTATTAGGAATATAATATAAACATTAGATTTATTTACAGTTTATTACAGTCAAATTTAAAGTTAGACAATCATTTATAATATTTAATAATTGAATGTAGTTTGGATTCAATTATATGTACTTTGATTATAAATTATACTAGTGGTTATTTGCGTTCAGTTACATTTGGCTCCTGATGTAGGGTTCAGATTTGTATAGCTATAATTTATTTTTATGTGACCTGATAAATGATTTGTATAATCCTACATTAACATTTTTTATTTTGTGATATGGAATTGTATTTTGATTTACATGTAATATTTTTTTCTGTTTTTCTTTCTCATACATTTAGTGTAATTCATCATTAAAAACCAATCAATGCTTAGACAATATCAATATCAATCAACAATATCAAATTTTTATCAAGGCAACCTCCTTTTAACAATAAAAGAGGAATTCCCAGTGTAATCCCACCTTTATTAATGGTCTGGTATATTGATATAGACACTAAAGATTGCAACTTGGCCACAGAGACTGAAATTATTGATACAAAAAAGTTTGAATAAACTTCTTTAAACCAGTAAATATAACCTGTTCTGGGTGCAGACTAATAAATAATCAATTATAATATTACAAACTGCATTTATAATTTTCAAATTGTTTCCAAATTATTGTTTAAATAATAAGTGTAATAATAATACTCAAGGCTAAATGGGTTTGTAAGTAATCATTAAAAACAAGTCAACACTTAGACAATTTCAATATTAATATCAATCAACAATTTTATGCTGTTATTACAAAAGGAGATTGCCTTGACAACAGTTTGAAATTGTTGACTGATATTGATATTGGGATTGGTTAAGTGTTGGCTGGTTTTTAATGATTACTGACAAACCACTTTAGCTCTGAGCATTATTACATTTAGTGTAATGTATATTGCAGTTGATAATATTTAATTTAAAAAACTTATTTCTCAGAAAATAGTTAAAGATAGATTTATTTTTTATGTGTTTTGGTGGATGATTTTTTTAAAAATAGCAGTGACAGGTGTGATAAAATTCAAGTAAATATTTGTAAAAGTAATATTGTGCATAGTATTTTAAAAAATTGTTATTGAAACAGTAAGATGTGCTCTGCAGATCTTTGTTTCACCTTTGCTTACATCTTACCTACCTCATAGACTATTTCAAATCCTAAACTTATCGTAGTGTGTGCATACTGTGCATATATACCGAAATCCTGCCTAATTTAGACTTCTAATGGGATACCTGTGGGTTTTATCATAATTAAATTTCTTTTAGCGGTTCTATTTTCAAATTGTCGAATATATGTATATTCTCGTACACCAAAAGTAGGTCACATATTCTCATCTACACACATGCTGCGATATGGTCAAATATTTTAAATTGAAATGTTTTAACTTTTAATGTGGGGTTGCTTATGAGTGAAATATATGTTTCTTTGCATTTAAATTCTAATATTTCTATAATAATTTTATAAATGGCCTAAAATAGTTTTAAAACTTTGAAATCTTTTAAAGAGTTTTGAAAAGAGTTTAGTTTACATTTTGTTAAGTTTGGCCTTATTTTAAATAGCAATAAATGAGGGTGGGGAAAGAGAACAATAGTTACTAATTGCCAAGTTTCACTAATCGGTTTTTCACTAATCGGTTATTATAAATAACAGAGGTTCACTAGCAAATTTAATTAAATGGATCGTAATCAGAATATCTGATAATGTAAGAATGTTAAAATTAATTAAAATCTAAGTGCATTCTTTTGGTTTCTGATTAAATTAATGACATTAATTAATGGATTTATCACTGGAGGACTATAGCATTGTATAGTCTAGGAAGATATATAAATAAGGCAGATTATTAAATATTGGTTCTTTAGTTCTTCTGATTCTATTTTCGTTACTGAAGAATTTATTGAATTATTAATTGATAGTCACTTAGTAGGGTTATCAACAAGTTATAAATGTTGTCCAAAAAGAAATCACCTTACTGGATCCTAGATGGGAAATGAATTTTCGTCAAACAGTTTTAGTAATAGCCAAGGCTTAAAATGATGGAGTAGAAAGAGCCAATGGGCTGTTTTCCCTCAGGAAGGGATAGCTTGCTGTCCATCATTTACCATCTGACATCTTGTTATTATACTATCTAACACCCATCGTAACCATCTCAATAGGTCAGAATGCTTCTGGTAAAACATATATCTTTAATGTTGTCTAAATAATGCTGCTGAAGCCCATTAAATCCATAGACTTAAAAATGAACTGAAACTGTTCAAGAAATCCATTCAAGTTTTTGAAAGTGTGCACTGACTGTTCTTAAAAGCTGAGGTAATATAAAAATTAACCTGGGATATCTCATAAATAATTCCAATCTGTAGCTATCTTTTTATTGTATTTAATAATTGTATTTATTCATTTAGTTCTTGTTTTTTAATGCATGTTTAATTTCTACTTGGGTTACTATTTTCTTTATATATTTGTTTAATGTCTCATTTTATTCTTTATTATAATGTGCTTGAATAAACTCTACTGATCAATCCAACTATTCCTTTTTCTAATACTATTTTACAAACTGCCATTTTGATGCGGATTTAAATGTTAAATTACTCCTTATTGTTTTAAAAATCTCAATGGTTCATTCATCCAATGGTTTATTCTCTATAATAGTTTTCACTGAGAATGAAAATATTAATATAATATCCATTCTTATCTAAATATATTTCCTCCATAAATTCTATGTGAACTATTTTAAATTAATCCCCTCAAGCATGTGCAAATTACATAAGGAAGTTGTAATAAATGCTTGGTTGCCTCATTATTTTATTAAGACTCATAACCATGCATTTTCCTACCTATACTTTAGTTGATATTAAAATATATTTATATTTTCACATCTTACATAAATCAATTTTCAGCGAGTCATTTTATTCATTTAATTTTGATGAGAAGTATGCGGGCCATCAGAAAATCATTGTTAAGAGAGAGCTATTCTGTTCATTTATGAACTGTTTCTTTTATTACTTATATATGTTTTATAATTAATTGCATGTTGCCAGTGAATGTGCTGGGTTGTTGAGACTTACTTTGCTGCTTTCCCAAGGGCATCAATAGCTGAGACTGTACCCTTTTTCCTCCATAGTTTCCAATAGAGTGTGACATGGAATGTGTCACATGGGAATGATACATGTACATCCCTACAGTCATGAAGCTCCTGGGTGTGAACCAGGCTTGGGATGTCCAAAGTGACTAGAGATTTCCCAGATAAATGGTGAACTGCCTATCCATGACCATAATTATTTTATCTACTTTGTATTTTTTTTTTGTAAAGCCACAGTTTTAACATACCACACTCCATCCTTAGTATCATACCTCTCTGGCACCACCATGTATTTCATTATGAATTTATTATTACATTTATTCCCATCATGTTCAGTGTAGCTCTGTCTTGTACTTAAAACTCTACAATTTGCCCATGTTATTCTCCTGTCAAATACCAAGATTTTTCCTACTATTTTAATTAGTTTTGATTCATTAAGTTTTCTTTAGTGTTTTGCATAGCTCACATATGCTTATAATATTTAGGCACATTATAATAACTTTTAATCCAAGTATGAAGTACCATAAAAGTCCTCTTTTATATAGCTATCAAATTTGTACAGCTGACATTGTTTATAAATTGATGTCTAATAAATATATTTGAATTGATTAATTGCACTTCTTTTATTTATTTATCCCAACAGTATAAATTACACACCATATCCACTGATAGGTATCTTTGGCACATCTATAGTTCTTGTTAGGCAAATCTAGGATTATTTAATTTAGTCTCTTGTTTCTCCCTGATCACTGGCACTGGTAAGAAACTGTGCTATTTGTAATGTCAGATGTGCTATCATATAGATGGTGCTGTGAAGGTCAGACATTGGATTTGAGCTTAGGATTTCTGGGAGGCAATCTCTTCTAAGGTGTTAAGTTCTGCATGTTAGTGAGATAGGCAAATCTGACCATTACATTATATGTATTAGAAATTAATAATTTTAATTAGTGATATGGATGATACTAACAGAAATATATTGGATGAGTCTGAAAGTAGTAATAATTCAGAATTTGAAAAGATGTTTCAAAATATAGTAACTATTAATGGCTGAATTAAAAAAATTGAGGGTAAGATGAATGCTGAATTTAAAGAATCTAGAGGTAAAACTCAAGCATTAAAAATTAAATTTGAGAAATGAAGAAAAGAAATTAATGATAGACTTGATAAGATAGACAAAAATAATAAAAAATTCCAAGCTATATCAGCAGTTAGGTTTGATCACTTTCAGTAAACATTTTCTTAGTTTAAGAATGAATCAAAGGCTCAATTTACAGAATGTAGAAATGTGCAAACTGACACTGAAAATGGATTAAAGAATCTAAAAGTTGAATGCAAAGAATTAAGGTAACAATGCTGAAATTTTCAGAAACAATTGTTTGTAGATCATAAAACCTTGGATGATGAGCTTTCAAATTTTAAACAGGAGATGAATGTTTGCATCAAACTGTTGAGGTACAAGTCAGACAGAAAGTAGAGCTAACGAATAACAAATAAGAGCTGTTATGAAGGAGATGGAAAAACAGTGCCAACGTGTAGTTGATTAAATTAAATCTTTTAACAGTAAGTTGTGTTAAAGTTTTTAAACAGATTAATTTTACTTCTGTATAGATGGGTGAGATTGAAATGAAGTCTAAAAGTGGTAGTATTGAATATAAAGAAGAAAATAAAAGTGAAGAAATAGAAGATAAATTTATGAATTTTTATAATTTTGAAGAATGTAAACAAGTTATAAGATCAGCAGTAGATAATCTAAAGCAATAATTATTAGAAATTAATGCTAATTTAGTTAAAGTGAATAAACACCATTGTTTGGAAGTTGATTAGGATATAGCAAATATAAACAGTGCACTTGTGGGATTGGAGAAAACAATTAATAGAAAAGGTGAACAAATGTTTTTGATATAAAGTAAATTGATAGAATTACAGATACAAAATGTTTAGGTAAAACAGAATACAAGTAATAAGGTAGAATATAATTATAATGTTATGGAAAGTAATTCTACAAAGAGATCAGAAGATTTGAATCTTAAGGATAACTGCCACAATTTCTTGAAAACAAAGTGAATACTCAAATCGTGAAAACTCAAATGCTTATTGGTTTATACACATTAAGGTTTTCGTATGTAAATAATGAGAAACCAATAGAATATCTGAATGGTTTAGAAAAGTTATTTGCATTAAATAGGTTAGATAAGAAAGAACAATTAGCTATTGCAAGTAATTATTTATGTTCCTCAGCAAAAAATTGGTGGTGATCACTGTAGAACAAAACTAAAACATACAGAGACAATGAATATGTAATAATGTTTGATTTTTGGATGAAGATAAGAAAGATTTTGTATATCACCACATCACTCATGAAAAATGTAATGTAAACAAAAGGAATTAGAAATCAAGTAACCAAATTAAAAATGCTCACAGTATTCCTGCTTTCTGATACACAAATATTTATCATTAAAAGGAACATGCTGTTTTATATTGAACAAATTTTTAGAGTATTAGATTGGCATGCTATGGAAGAAATGGCTAAAATTTTGGGAGCATTGAAAGCTAATGAGAGTTAACCAAATAATATATATCAGCCAAAAAGAGAATCAACAAATCATACTATAGTTAATATACAATTTTCATAAACCTATTGAGGAAATACATTTTAAAAGAAAACCACCATTCCTCAATAATCCTAATGGTAATAGAAATATGAACCTACCCATTAGAGATAATAACTCGTCTTCACAAAATCATTTTATTAATAATGAATAAAATATATCTATAAAATTACTAGGGTTGAAAAAAAAACTTGGGATTAAACTAAAGGATTTATCTCATGAACAAAGTGTATATAGTTTCTATTTGATACAAGTTAAAGAGAATTTCTATAATGCATTATTTTACAATCATAAATTTTGTAATGCATTGATTAACATAAGCAGACTTTAAGGTAAAAAATAAATATATGTAACTTAGTTAGCACATAGTGTTTAAAAAATAAATATTTTTGATTTAGTTATGTAGTTAGAAATAAAGATTTGTAGATATGTTTAACTGTATTTGAATAAAATTAACTTACTTGTTTATAAAATTATGTAATTTTTTTTGTTTTGTAAAATAATCCTTTCTTAGAAAAAACCTTGTTTCTATATTATAATGTATTTAGTTGCTATTAAGTCAAATATTTTTTTGGTAAGGGAAAAAGGAATGTGATAGTTAGATTTGTTACAGACTTTGAAAAAGATAATTTTTTAAAAAAAAATATTTGGATGATATAAATTTGATCTATAAATAAAATGCCTTAACACTTATAAAAGTTATTATTATATTTATATAAATGAGTTATTTATTTTATATAGCATGATGTTTTTATAAACTGTAATAATAATAATCAGCCATTAAGCTAATGCAGATGCGCTTTGTGGATTTTTAACTATAAATGAATACTCTCACTTCCAAACACAAGATAAAGGCTTTGTGAAAAGATAGAATGAATCTGTCTATCCTTTCAACCCAAACATTTGTGTATGGGTAAATCTTAAGCATTTGGAAATGAGAGTGTGAAGATGTTAAGTGATCACTTTAAATTACTTTTACTATGCTTGAATGAATGACGCTTGCAAAATTTTCTAGAATTTACGACATGTCATTCTTTCTTGAAATTAAACATATGTAAATGAGATATTTATTTTATATAGTGTGATGTTCATTCAGGCATAGTAAAAGTAATTTAAAGTGATCACTTAACATCTTTATGCTCTTATTCCCAAATGCTTAAGATTTATCCATACATAAACATTTGGGTTGAAAAAATTGATGGATTCATTCTATCTTTTCACAAAACCTTTATCTTGTGTTTGGAAGTGAGAGTATTTATTTATTTATAGTTAAAAATCCACAAAGTGCATGTGCATTAGTTTAATGGCTGATTATTACTATTACAGTTTATAAAAACATCATGCTATATAAAATAAATATCTCATTTACATATGATTAATTTCAACTAAGAATGATGTATTGTAAATTCTAAAAATTTTTGTGTCATTCATTCAAACATAGTAAAAGTAATTTAAAGTGATTGCTTAATGTCTTCATGCTCTCATTCCCAAATACTTAAGGTTTGTCCATACATAAATGTTTGGGTTGAAAGGATACATGGATTCATTCTATCTTTTCACAAAGCCTTTATCTTGTGTTTGGAAGTGAGAGTATTCATTTATAGTTAAAAATCCATAAAGCACATGTTCATTAGCTTAATGGCTGATTATTACTATTACATTTTATAAAAATATCATGTTATATCAAATAAATATCTCATTTACATCTGTTTAATTTCAACTAAGAATGATGTATCGTAAATTCTAGAAAATTTTGCAAGCGTCTTTCATTCAGGCATAGTAAAAGTAACTTAAACTGATCGCTTAACATCTTCACACTCTCATTCCTAAATGCTTAAGATTTGCCCATACATAAATGTTTGGGTTGAAAGGATACATGGATTCATTCTATCTTTTCACAAAGCCTTTATTTTGTGTTTGGAAGTGAGAGTATTCATTTATAGCTAAAAATCCACAAAGCGCATGTGTGTTATATTTATAGTTTTAGAAAATCTAATGTAGCAATTTTATTTATTGGTGACAGAATTACTTTAAATATTTATAATTGATTTATTTAAAGTTAATATTTTGTTTTGCATTCAAATATTTTTACATGAGCCACTAAAATGCAACTACAAAGTGAATAATATAATAGTCTGAAATTTAGTAATGAGTAATAGTAAGTCATTTACTTATAGTAATAGTAATTGAATGTGTGTGTAAGAATATTTAAATTCATAGAGAAATGCTTATTAATTTCTTTTTATATAATTTATTTAAGATTATTTTATTTATTAAATGTAAATATTTTGTGTTTTATTTTTTGGCATGCATCAGGTGTGTATATTTCTCTTTATTTATGTTATGCATAAAAATCAATTATGTTCAAAAAATCCCAGGGAAATTCCTATATCAATCAGAAATGGTAAATACATGCAAAAATGTTTGAAAATATCAACTGTCACTTGTTACTTGCTACTAAATACTTTCTGCTATTGCTTACTTCTAGTGATAATTTATAAACATTTATTATGTTTAAACAATTAAGAAATATGAGCAGCTAAGTTTCAAAATTGTTTAAAGATTCACTAACAGTTCTATCACTTTGCCAATTTTCCATCTGACATGATAAAAATATCTATGAGTTGTATATGCAAAAATAAACTACTAAGTATCTTGAAAAGAGATTCTTAAAAAAATTTAACTGTTTTAGAATTTATTTAAAGATTCCAAGAAACTACTAATTGATTTCACTAAATTTGTTTAATTACCTGTAAACAATTCTTATGAACAATTGTCTAAGGAACTATTAAAAAAAAATTTTTTTTCATATGTCATAGCATCGGCTGGGACATGAACCCACAAACATCTGTGACCAACTACTTGCTTGCAAGGCAGCTGCGATGACCTCTCGGCTAATAATGCTTGACAACTATTAAAATTTTAACTTTTAAATGCTAATAGATCTCACATGAGGAAAAAAATGCTAGTAGATCTGTTTCTACAATCATCAAAGTTTCTCATGTGTTTAATATTGCTGCAGGAGAAATATACAGACAATACCTATAAAGTTTATATTTAAAAATAACTAAAATTAATGTATTATTATTTCCCTTTTATAAAAATAGTGTTTGGAAGTGAGAGTATTCATTTATAGTTAAAAATCCACAAAACACATGTTCATTAGCTTAATGGATGATTATTACTATTGCAGTACTAAATTTATGTAATATTTTTATTTTATTTCATTATTATTATTTTATTATACTTAGCATTCTCTCCAGAAGCACACAAGTATAAATAATAGGTATACCAGTTTGTTTAATAATTATGAAACTATATTGCATGCAAAACATTCATTTTATGTAAGTAAATTAATCTCAGATAAATGAAACTGAATTTAACAAAGGTTATATAAATTTAAAATTGTACATTTTATGATATTTCTTTAGTTATCTATGTTTCCAAGGATGAAATGAATTTTGGTAAATAATAATCATTCCTTAGTGAAATATTAAAGATGATGTACAAGTAAACATGCATAGATGATATTTATGTTTATAAATAGTGGCTATTTTTTTTTGCATCATAATATATTGTAACAATATATAAATATGTCGTTACATTAATTTAAAATAAAAACTTAAAAGTTCGCAAATAAAAGGAAAAAACTAAACGCTAAAATTAAAATGTTTGTTAAACATATATATATATATATTCGCACAGATGCTAAACTTTAAAAATATTTTTTTTCATAAACAAAAAAAAAAGTATTTGAACGTATTTTTTTTTAATAAAAAAATACAAGATTGAAATATAAAAATATTTTAATAAAAAAATAACGTAAGTTAAAATAAAAACAGGTATTAATTAATTCCTGTAATCTGTAAATGGAAATGATTGTTTATTAATTATCTAAAAGCTGTTTAATTAAAAAGTCAGATGAAAGGTTAGATAAGAGAAGAAAGAGATTTTAGCTTGACCAGTGGAAGCAAATAAAGGCCCGGACCATAACGAAAAAACAGAACAGTGACGTTTTTGTTCATGGAATCCATAGGAGGACTATAAAAAGAAAAAATATTGAGTTCCAGTCAGTTTTTCCAACTTGATTTTGGTGAGTCGAGCGACAAGACGACTTGCCATCCTCACTCATTTATTTTAAAAATGCAAAGACTGTGATACCAAAACAGAACCAGCTAATGCTACCTCCAAAATATCAGACCGGTCTTCCAGGAAAGTCTCTGTGGGAATTGCCAACAGGAACATGGACTCTTCTACCATAGGCTATATGAAATGAACAATTATTGAAATCAATTAAGAACTTTCGTCAAGTTTTACAAATTAATAAACAAGCCAACTTAAATGTTAAAACGGACTCTTATCTGACTTTTGTAAGTTTTTAAATCAAATTAATAATGTTTAATTTTATACGTTTTCCGATTGATAAAAATCATTTCCATTTTTTTTCTTATTGTATAAATTGTTTATTGTTTAAATTTTAAATGATGAAATTTAGGTTGGGTATAGACGTTGCATAGATTCGTTAGCGGTTGATAATGTTGTGGTTTTCACATTCGATTAGAATATATGTCAACGATATCACTGCAAGCATCTTACGATGAATGCTAATGGGATTTGTATATTCCCTATGCAAGTGATGTTTATCGATGACTTTGTATTTTGATCGGTTGTCTTTAATTTGGAATGTTTTTGACCGTGGAATCTGTGCAGCTGATCTGTACTCAACATTTTAAAACAAATTTTATAAAATGCATTTGTGCGAACGTATTTAAATGTTAAATTTAAGTCGGGCGTGAATGGCTATATAGTTTTGTAAAGTTATATTAAGGGAGGGTAATCTTAGGTTATTCATTTCGTATTTGAATTGGTTCAATGGATTGGATATATTTTTGTAATTAGTAGATGTAGTATGAGGTCCGCTATGGGCAGGATTATAGATATACGCCACACACCCTCTGTTTGCCTATGGATGGGTTTGTAAGTCGGCAGAAGACCGCAGTCCATTCCTATGGAGTTTTTTGTTTATTGTTCTACTTGCCAACAGATGTCACATTCCTGTTGGTGGAGAGTCAATGTCTTCTCTATTTCTACTTATTGTTCAGATGTACGTTTCCTGACAGTATAGTATTTTGTGTTGTCGTATCATGCTACATTGAATACATGAATGTATCAGATGGATTGGTGCCAGTTTGGTTGCGAAATTTGTTGCCTAAGGTTAAATCAGGGAAGAATATTTTCTTTTCAAATGCAGATCTATGTAGTCTATTCATACTTGACTATCTAAATAAAATATTAAACTCATTGAAACTTAGTTAAATGTAAAATTAAAAGTTAATATAAAAATCTAAAATGTTAAACTTATTCCTCAAAATTTAAATGTTATTTTATATGTGCGTAAATAAATATTTTTACGTGTTAATTTCTGGCAGTGGCTTTTATTCTTTTATATTTAAGATATAAAATTTATAGATTTTTTATCTCTGCGTCTCCGCTGAGCTAGTGACTTGGGCTAACGATCGGAATATTTAAATAAAGTGGAATCTTAACAGCACGTATCTGCCTACTCTATAAATTTTTCTAGGCTCAAATGCCTAGATGGCGCCCTTGTAGCGCAGATATTGTTTTTGCGGTTAGATTCGATCTTCGCTTTCATTTCGATCGTTATAATATATATACATTATAATAAAAATAATAATTTTAATGGTAACAAACTATTATAAACAATCCTTAAACCAAAAGTACTTCTGTGAATTTAAGGATTGTTTATAATAGTTTGTTACCGTTAAAATTATTATTTTTATTATAATTACAATTTTGTTTTAATTAACAGACATTTTATTTATATATATATATTGTAACTTGCTTTTAAGCTTGCATTTAAATGATCACTAGGTGGAGCTTACCAATAGCTCTAAACAAGCTTTATTTTTATAAGTGCTGAAAGAGAAAGAATGCAAAACCTCTATTGTTAAAACCCTACCTCCAGATCACTAAGGTGAGCCATAAGCTCGAAACCAATTGGTCTGGAGGTAGGGTCTTAATGATAGAGATTTTCAATTCTTTCTCTTTTGGCACTTATAAAAATAAAGCTTGTTTAGAGCTATTGGTAAGCTTCATCTAGTGATCATATATATATATATTGTGACTGAATTGGTTCGAACCCAGTCACAAATAATATTATAGGTGACGGGTAATTAAACGTTTATGTATATATAAATTTAATTTTATTATGTGGTAGTGGTTACATAAATACACAAACGAGGGGGAGGAGCTCTATTATTTTGAAACAATGTATATGTGCATGTGACGAATGTGTGCTGAAAAGAGAGAAATGAGATTTTTATTTCATGTTAGAAAAGCTTAGAAGTTTCCATCAGAAATGAAATTTTACCTTTTTTTGTTTACAATAAAAGCATTGATAAATGTTTTTCACATGTCAACCAAAATCTGGTTAGGCAGCATTGGAAACAGGAAGTGAGATCAAAAGAAACTTCTAGAATAAATGGAGGGGACTATAAAATGGATACTCCCATAATGCACAGGGTCTTGTCCTGGCAGAGTTTCCACCATCAACAGTGGAATCATGAATCCAATTTTAAAAGTTTTAAAATTTTAAACTTACATAATGGTGGATCAAAAGGAAATGTTGGGGTAAGAGCATAACGTATTGGACTCGAACCCCTAATTCCAACTAACTGCAGCTGTTTCATCCAACAATACCAAGATGCCTCAGAATAAAACATAATTACCAATGTCCGAACCATAGTGGAGTCTCATCAAACAACAGCCGTTCATGGACACAAAGACCAGGAATCCTCGCACTGAATTTCATGTTTGTTACCTGCGATGACCGGAACTCTCAGAAATAAATAAATATTCCTCCACAAATTCCCCAGGGAAATTTGGGTAAAGAACTTTACATATTGATTTTTTTTTATGTGAAAGAAATTGTTAACCATTTATAATAAGTGAATATGACAATTCAATTAACTTAATAAAAAAACTTTCTTAAATTCTTATTTTGCGGACATTCAGAATGCAATTAGTATAGAAGGTCACGTGGAATAAACTCTTTCTGTTGACTTTTGCTACTTGATTTATTAGTAATAAACATATTGGAAAGAATATTGCATGTGTGCATATCAAAATGACAGAGTATTAATTATAATTATGTTTAAAAGGGTTGAGGGTTGAATTATATATTTTGTTTTATCTTAAAGATCAAAAGAATAATAATGGTCTTTGAAAGCATTTAAATAAAATCTGATTTGATAGTGAAACTCTAGAATCCTATTATGATATTTTCTTTGTATATTTTTTTTTGTTTCAAAACTCTACTCCCATTCGCATCTACTCCCGGCCGTGATGTCACCCGACCATGAGACTGAGCTAGCCGATGGTCAATAACCTCCCTCACCTTCCTTAAGATAGTGGATCTTGTTGGTAATACATTCACTTCATGTAATTCTTATATTCATATGAGATTGGTGCTTGGAGTCCTATGGATGACCATAAATACACATTGGGAATGTATTACAGTTAATGAGAACAAATTCAGAAGATGTTTTGATCAACAGTAATTAAGTCAAAACCACTTTAGTTAAATTTACATACATAGGCATATATGTTTTTTGTGTTGTAAGTGTAATAGGTGAATTTATTATATAGTGAGGAGGGGGTTTTGTTACAATATTAATATATATGAGGCATTCATCCTATTTATGGTAAAGAAGTATGTGCATATATATATAAGTATATATTTTTGTAGTTAAACCCCTGGATAAATCAGCAATAGCATATGGATGTGTGGCCATAGTATTTTGAATAATAATATTTGTAGAAAGATACTTGAGGTTCAATCAGGGTAAATAATATTTAGAGGAGTTAAGTTTAAATTATTTGAATCACTCATTTGAGAAAACATATTCATGATTTTATTTGAAAATTTTATTCCATAATAAGCAATTTTAGGCTTAATAACATATAGTCTTTGTTAATGTTTAAGTAGAATTAGATATTATAGGTAAGATAAATGTCAAATTTAGGAAGACTGCCTTCACATGTAGAAATATTGAAATTATTTGACATTTCCTGTAAGAAGCTGAAATAATAAATATAATCAACAGTATTCTAAATTAATAATATTATTATATTTTTTGTTTTATTACTGTAAATAAAATGGGAATTTATCTATTAAATAAACTTGGATTTCATATATATGTATATATGTGTGTGTTTAAGATGATATCACTTATTATTTCATTCTTTTTGTCATGTATTTATTGTAAATTTGATAACACATTTACTTAGTTTACATTTACCCTGAGGTATTTAAGTAAAGTTATTTAGAAGAATGATTACAGTTCATATTTAGTCATAATATCTTTGGAAAAATTAGTATTACATATACATATACATATGAAAAATATTTATTAAGAGTATAAGAAATATACACATTAGATTTATTTACAGTTTATTATAATCAAGTTAAAGTTAGTCTATCATTTATAATATTTAATTACTGAATACAGTTTTGTTTCAATAAATTACCCTTTGATTACAAATTACATTAATGGTAATTTTGGTTTGAGTTACAACATATATACCTCTACCCTAATTATATCTCTTGAACTACATGTAAAGTGAATCTGGTCTAAAAGATCTGAGCTCTCTGAACATGTTCATTTGTTATGGTTTGATACTGTTTACCAAGACATGCCACATAATTATTTCAAAGAAAGGTCAAGAATCCAGATTCAAATTTTTATCCATGATATAGCAATCCTATCAGCACACATAAATAGTTTGAGACACCAGAAATTCATCCATGATATTGCACAATTTAATTCTTTATTGAATTTATAAAATGCAAGAATAGTAATTAATTTATTGAGCACACAGAAAACATATGTAAATATTTTAAACAGGCTTGATTATTACGAATTTTAAAGTGCATTGAATACAGGTTAAAACTTGTTTAAAATATTTACATATGCTTTCTGTGCACTCAATAAATTAATTACTACTCTTCAATAGTTTATAGAATTTCCAATATTAACATCATAATATTAACTCGCTGTAAATCACAAGATTTCACGTAAGTCAATTTGTAAAGAAAATAGTGAATTTAAACAGTGAAGAAAACAACTACTTATGCTTCCAAATCAAGATGCTTCAGATTTGCCTATATAAATGGACATTTAGGTTAAAGATAAGATGGCCACTCTTATCTTTATAAAAGTCATTATCTTGTGTTGTGGTTTGGAAGGTTTCCTCTATTGGCAAAATATGCTTGATTATTATGAAATGCAAGAATGGAAATTAAGACAAGCTAAAGTTTGAAAGTTAACAATATTTTATTACAAATAATAGCAATAATATAAATGCATTAATACTCTCCTCTTAAATAACAAACTGCTAAAATGTAGAAATACAACTAAAACTCATTGATAAGACAACTAATATAGTAGAATTTAATATTGCATAATGACTTTAAAAAACTTTTATTACACTCTATTTTTAATTACTTTGAACCAATAAAATACCCCCCCCCATGCCTGATCAATATTTTAATTACACTACATTAAAAAAAAAAATCAAATCAAATTCCATATAAATATGTAATATTATAGTTAATATAAATATGCAGATAATTATAGAATTCATCCTAAAGCAAAATAATCTGTATTAAACATAACTAAATAAATGTCATTTCCTAATTTTAAGCATTAAGATTATCATATATGTCATATATAACAAATAGTCTTATTATGTTTCTGTGTTAATGTAAACTTATATATGTTGCAGTTATATCCAATATTTTAAATATTTGGGTTTTTGACAATACAAGTACAGTTTATTCTTTCAGAGTTCATCAGTTTCTTGCTCCATGTCTTAGCCTCATTTATTATTCAGACTATTTATTAAGTACATTTATTTTTTAGATACAACTATCAACTTTTTATTTTTATTTCAGATTGGTCACAAAAAATTAAGTCTATTTATTTTATTTTTAGGCTGGAAATTCTATTATTCACTCATTTTTCACATTAGGATGGTTAGCATTGATATGTTTTTTAATTTATCATAATCAATTGATAGTTTAATATCATAAATGGGTAGAATTTTGCAGGGAGTCAGGAAATGTTGTTTTAATCTGCAAGAAAACATATTTTGTCTAATAATCATGAACATCACTTTTCTCTTTAGACTAGGATTTGATTTTATAACTTTTTTAGTTTATAGATCTACATCCTAGTAAAGACATAAAAATATGAAAGAGGGCATTATAATTTATATTACAGTAGCACAAACATTTTGCTAGTCATGTCATCTTATAAATATTTCCTTATGACCTTAAGTGTATTCTGTCACAATGTCAAATACACAACTAGCTGGTTTTAACTTCACTATGGAAGGTATAAAGTTTTTGTGACATGTTTCTTGTTCTCTCTGTTAGCAAAATGCATTCTGATTTAAATCAATTATCTTAGCCAATTTATAAATAATCATTATTACATTTTAAAAACATAGTTTTTCAAAATGTGTTGCCCAACACCCCAAGATATCTATCTCCAAAATGTACCTTTTTTATTTTAATCAATCAATCTTTAATTACATTCTTTTTTATCAACAACATATTTTTAAATTTTAAAATATTTCAGACAAAAATCAAAATGGAGAAAAAATGTATTGCTTTTTTACAAATTTGGTTTCACTTTGAAAAAAACTGCATTTATTGATTTGAATAATAACTTGATCACTCTTTATTCACTTTTAAAATTTAACAATTCTGATTTGTTTCTTTTACAATAACAAAATTTTAGTCTATTTTATTTTCTCTTTAATACAATTTTAAGATATATATATATATTGTACTCTCACTTCCGGGAAATATAATATATCATAAAAATGGGTCTAGCTCAGATATTGATTACACTCAGCTAAAATGCATATAATTGACAATAGAAATATTCTACATTAATATTAATTATTCTACTAGCTCAAATTAATAAAAATAATAATAATGGTTCGGTTTATAAAATAAATAAATAAATATTTATTAAATCATGAGACTAGAAAGTGAGATACAAATGGCAATAAAGAATGCATTGAGCCAATATCCCACATGATACTATCTCAATGGCATAAGAACCTATCCCCCTATTACTATCTCAAATAATAAATCTATAGCATTCTTATGACTTCAATAATACTTAATCATTAAGATTATACTAATAAATAAATCTTAATCTTTTTATTTAAAATAATTTAGCTAAAATAAATCTCAGGTTCTTAAACTCATTTAAGTCAATCAAAATTACTGTAGTAAAGCATGATAAGGGATTTCATATCATGCTCAACCACACCTAACTAATAACAATAATAATAAATAATAATCTTCATTGTATGATTTAATCTTACTTATCTTTTCCCCCATTATAATTCTTATTAACCATAATGGCAATAAAAAAAATAATATAACATAATATTTTATTTTCATATGATATCATAATAAATATGTGGTAGTATCTTATAATCTGCAAAATATATGTGTGGCAACAGATAGCATTATAATTCTGTGTAATATTATAATAATTAACTTATGACCATAAAGATAATGTAAATGTAATTTCTTAAATAATTAATCTTAAGAAAATATTATAATTCTTAAATAATACTTTTATTTATTTCTGTGCAAAAGTTATGTTTTGGTTCAAACCCTCTGTGGTTAAAATATTTGCAGAGTGGAAAAGAAATCAACTTAACACACAAATTTTGAAAAACAAGTTTAACAAAATTTTATTACAATAAAATAACAATGATCTATTTACAATATTTACAGTTTTCAAATAAATCTTGCACCATTGCAATTTTTTGTTACTCATAGCAGACTAATAAAATAAAATATAAAATTAAGTCTTCATTCCGACTTTTAAATAATTTGTCTATTTATATCTTCATCAGAATTTTATAATAATGATAAAATTAATCTATATTACTTTTAAATATTATTGATCATTAAGTATCATTTCGATATGCTTCCTTTAAACATACATTAGTTATGAAGCATAAAACAAAAAATACAAAAATAATAATTCGAATACGTATCTCGTAATTTATTCTCAATCAGTAAACAGTTTTTTTATTACAATGTTGTTACTGTTAAACAAAAACATATTCATTTTGATTTATTAACAAAACGAGTGGACACAATTGATAATCAAATTGTCATACACAATATCTCTTACTTAGTATTGATCTAATATGAAATAGTTGCAAGTATTGATGTATTTGTTAATCATTAAATATAACTATGAAATATAGCTCTGCTTTATCTTATACTGTTTTATTTTAATACACTATCAATTAAAAAATATGCAATACCTATAAGTTTTAGAATACTTAAAAGTTATTCGAAATTCGAGAACAACTTCATTTATCGTTTACATACTTTCATCAAATTTATTTTATTTCAAAAAATAAAATATAGAACATATTCTATGATTCTTTATGTTTAATTCTGTTGGATTCTCAATTCCATTTGCATTTATTCTGTTCATCCTCCTAAGTAATCAAACCTGTCTTATTTATTTCAAATAACAATCCTAAATTCTAAATTATCTATCATTTTCCATTTAAAAAATACAATACTGTACGATATAATGCGTTAGAAAATCATGATAGCGAACAGATGTATAGATATAGGGAAAAACTAGAGTCTCAACTCAATAGTACATATATTAGATAGTCATCATGGTATAATGTATGAATAAAATAGAGGCATGACTTATCTGTCTAATAACCTCCACTACAAACAACAATGTCAAAGCTATTACTTCAGCTTTCTGGAACATCAATATTTAATATAAAGTAAACAATGCCCACAGAAAATATACAAGCTACAGGGCTCTGTTAACTGTACCTGCATAATTAATAAGATCATAAGGTTTATTCCTGTTCCCATAACAAAATCCTACATTAAAGCACCTCTTTGGTTTCATAATTACATTACTAAACAAGTCACTATCTTGTATAAATTTTCCTATAGATTTATCAATCTACATCGACAATGATACTAACAACATAGTCAAAATAAATAAAATTCACCTGTAAATATAACGATCTTAACTGATCAATAAGAAAAAGGTTATTTCACTTTCTTATCAAATATTTTTGAACAAAATACAAATGACTATTATCCTTACTTTAAATATCTAAGAAATACTAACTTTATAAGTTTTATGTGTGTATAAATGCGTTCACACGTAACCCATACATTCATACTATAACATTATAATTCGTTGATAATCTACAAAAGAAAAATACATCATAAAAATATCAATATCTACAACTATTATCTAAGTGATATCTACTTGATAGCCACTTATATGATGTCTTTTGGTCCACAATTTAAAATAAACATTGCATAGTATAACATACATTCATACTATTATACTTAAAATATTAACTTACTTAAAATTATTAAAAATATCTTTTATAAAATTACCATATTATTAGTGAATAATTAATGGTTATGTACCTATCCTATTCTAATTATTAAATAACATTGCAATTAATACTAGGGTTAATTTTAAGAAACAAATCCAAAACATATTTACGTATGACTCCGATGTTGTATTTTCTTTACACAAAATAAAAATAAAAAAATGTTTTTATTTCCTTGAAGTTTTTTCTTTTCTAAAAACTCTTGAAGAGTGATTAAAACTGCCAACCCTTGTTGCTATGCTTTTTTTGTTCGAATGCTTGATGATGAAAAACAAAAAAAAACTCCCCCAAAATTAACACATGATCTGTAGACTCCTTATAAACATGATGAATGAAGTTTAAAAATAAATGATAAAATAATATAAAAAAAGTTGACGTCTAAAATCTAAAATTATTGGTAAAAATAATCACTGAACGGTTCTGAAAAAGTTTGTGAAATAATAGTTCATTGTCTATTATTCAGATCAGTGATTATTGAAATAGTTTAAATGTATAATATTTTAAAATAACACTGAAGTTTTTCTTCTTTAGTATCCTATGTGCTTGCAATGTCCTTGACATGGCAATGTGAATTCAGATATCCAGATATGATTTTTGCGCATTTTTTTAAAAAAATATTTCCAGAATTCAATAATTACTTGTTATTCCTAATCTTATCATATATAAGGTTTATTTGTCAGGATAATTTATCATTACTTATCCAAGTATATTTATTTTCATTATTAATTCCAATTATTAGTCTTCCAAAATTAGTCTTTTAAAATAATATAGACTTATTACATACATTTTTAGTAGCTGTCTCCATTTAGCCATTAGTTTATGACAGTTTTAAAATTATTAATAATGTTCTTCTTCAGAAAGATAAACATTTTTGCATTTCTATCTTAACATATTTTTACTTTCCTCTTATTGAAAGATTTTTTAAAAGTTTTATCATATTATTTTTTTCAGTTTTTAATAAGACTATCTTTCCAAAAGAAAATGCATTACTAATTTAAAATCCAATTGGCTTTCCTGTCCAACTCTTCACACAATGTCCAATATACAATTTTAATGAATAAAATAACTCTACCCATTAAAGTTATTAATATTATAATTCTAGGTATAATTTTTACTTTCAAAATCCTTTTAAATAATTCGGTATTTACTCCTGGCACATCCATGTTTTAATGTGATGTTTAAGTAAGTTTTGACAAAAAGTCTGGTAAGGGAATTTAGCTTTTTAGCACTGCATAATTTAGATAATAAATTTTATAATTTATTTATAATACTCTCTTTGCAAAAATAATTAAATTGATATACTTCTCAGTTGCAAATAAATTATTAAAGAACTATTATAGCACTGAATTGACTAACTTTACGTTGATTAAATTTATAGAAGCAGATTTTATAAAATAGAAGCAACAAATTTTAAAAGAAGCACATTGAAAATAATTGTGCGTCAATATTTATACCCAAATAAATACATCATTTAATTGGTGGATTACGCTTTCACCTGACATCTTAATTTACATATAACTTTGGTATTACATAATTAAAATCAAAAATAAAATAATGACTCATTCCTATTTTAAAATATTACTTGAAATATTAATTTTAAATCAATTTTATACTTTATTAAAAAATAACTAAACACTTTAAAATAACTTTTGAAAACAATATTTTATCAATTTATTCCACCTTTTATTTTTAATGTATCTATTTTCTTTAAAACAAAATATTTAACTTTTACTAACTGCATTCATTTTTATAAAACTATTTAAACATTTTATGACAACTAACTTTAATATTTGCTCTCGTGATAGATAAATAAATATCTTCAATTCTATAGTGTAATTTTTAAAGTAATTTTTGAAACTTTGTTAACACAAACACTAGTAAGCATGTATGTATAACTGTGTACATGTCACATGACTTACAACTGAGACAGACTGTATCAAATTCTGTCTGAAAATATTAAATATTTAATTGCAACAATTATTATATTTAAAAAATAATATAATATAATTTTGGAATAATAATTTTGAAACCATAGAATTAAATATAAATTTCTCTACCATAAAGATTACTTTTAAAACATAATATTAAATATAATTATTAAATATAATTTATACTGTAAAATATAGTATTTATTTAATTACAGGTTATTGCTGTTAAAATTCAACTTTTAATACATACTATAAAGATTTACATCATTTAGATTTTGCAGATGATGTAGTTGTTTTTGCAAATAATGCTTTAGCGCTACAGGAAATGTTGCAGGAGTTATCAGATGAAAGTAGGAAAGTAGGACTAAAGATAAATGTTAAAAAGACTAAAGTAATGTTTTATAGATTTTCTCAATATATGAAAATAAAGATTGATTATAATGAGTTAGAAGAAGTTAACAGTTACAAATATCTTGGTCAGATTATTAATACAGATGGAAATGTAATGGATGAAATTAATCATAGAATTAAACTTGGTTGGAGTGCTTTTGGTAGAAATTACTTGATACTAAAAGGAAATATGCCTATGTGTTTGAAAAGGAAGGTTTTTAATAAATGCATTTTTCCAGTTCTTACTTATGGATCTGAGACTTGGACACTTTATAGAAAAGCAATACAGAGACTTCAGACTATGCAAAGGAGAATGGAGAGATGCATGTTGGAAGTAACAAGAAGAGATCGAAAACACAATGTATGGGTAAGAGAATA
Organism: Epiperipatus broadwayi; assembly: GCA_028023455.1. Lineage (NCBI taxonomy): Eukaryota > Metazoa > Onychophora > Udeonychophora > Euonychophora > Peripatidae > Epiperipatus > Epiperipatus broadwayi. The sequence goes on along the minus strand of JAQFVV010012475.1, from coordinate 5,225,273 downwards.
AACAGGTGTTACTGATCTCATTGAAAAAATTAAAAGATTGAAGTGGAGTTGGGCTGGATATATTGCTAAAAGAGATGATAATAGATGGACAACTGAAATTTTAAACTGGATTCCAAGAGATTGTAAAAGACCCAGAAAGAACCACATGTGAGATGGATGGATGAAATAAGAAAGTGTGCAGGGGTGATGTGGAGAAGAGAAGCTAAAGATAGGAAAGGATGGACCGAACTTGGAGAGACCTTCATCCTGCAGTGGACTGATAATGGTTGATGATGATAATGATAAAGATTTATTACTACATTATTTATTATGGCCAGCTTTCCCAACCATATACAATTAATACATTTAGCTTTATTTAACTGCTTTAAATTTATTTAGCACAATTTTAGGCATTTAATAACTTTATCTTGCTTTAATTGAATTTTTTAAAAAAGATTGTCAATATAATATAATCATTGTACCAAGGAAACATATCCTAAATTTAAAATTTTTTAGTAAATTGATATAATAAGTTTTTTCTGACCTAAAGAAAAGGGCACAATATATATATATATATATGTGTGTGTGAGAGAGAGAGAGAAACGGATATATCTAAGAGTCTGTATTGAAGCATTCCATTGCTACCACTGGAATTCAATCTACCCCTCTTTATTTCAGCTTATACATTATTATAATGTTTTTTAATTTATGGTTATCTGTGAAAGACTACAATATACATATGTAGAAATAAGAAAATATTAAAAATATAAAAAGTCACAATGAATGTAAATGTGTTTACATTCTAATTTAAATATTATAAATTATCTAATCTATATATTGAGTGGAAGTTGAATAAGTTTCTAACACTAGAATAAATATGTAAAACACTGAAGTAGTTGCCAATATATCTTGTTTTGCATTAATCTGAATGACTGAACATTAGGTTTTTGTTTTCAAATTTATTTCCAGTTTCATTAACCAACCATATATGTATATGTATATATATATTATTATTATTATTATTATTATTATTATTATTATTATTATTATTATTATTATTATTATTATTATTATTATTATTATTATTATTATTATTATTATTATTATTATTATTATTATTATTATTATTATTATTATTATTATTATTATTATTATTATTATTATTATTATTATTATTATTATTATTATTATTATTATTATTATTATTATTATTATTATTATTATTATTATTATTATTATTATTATTATTATTATTATTATTATTATTATTACAGTATTTCTATATATATACACACTAATACAAAGATTTTTATGAATATATTTTGAGAGTCATAAGAGATTCAGGTGTTTGATATCTCTATTTTACCTGAAGAATAAAGATTATTTATAAAATCCATGCATAATGAGAAATAATGCTTTGATTTTTTTTACTAAGTTGATGATTGCAATATAATAAAACTGAGATAAGAAATACATTGATAAAAAAAACAATTGAAAAAATGCATAAATCATTTGAAACTAATCTTTCAATATTTTTTAAAATCATTAATCTTCAGTGAAAATAAAATTGTATCTATTGAGGTTGAATAATTTGTAAAATAGTCAAAAAAGAAATCTCACAAAACATTATTGATTAATATATCTTAAATTATTTTCAGTCTTACTATATTTTATATTATCATGCACATACATATACTCACCCACACTCACATATATATAAAAGAAAATAAAGTGGAGATGACCACGCTCCTATTTAGTATGAAATAATTAAGCAAAGTTGCCACATTACAGTGTGCTTAATAAAGTGTGATGGGATTTGTTAAATATTTCACTGGTAAATGCAGCTTGATCATATCCACTCTATTTTTATACATATTTAATGCTATAAGAAATTATTATTTAATATATATAATTATTTTTTTTGTAGAATATGAAGCAAGTATTTTTTGTGCCATTCTGTGATAACAAATGTAAATAACAGTTCCCAAGTTTACTAAAAAACCAAAGTTATTTATCTCTTTATTAAATTTATTATTGTATTAGCTTAATTACTTTGTATCTTAATTATACATTTGCAAGTTTAATGTAAAATTTATGAATAAATCATATATAAAACATAAGTGTTTGTATATTAATACAATTTTTGTTATTTTATTGTAAACATTTCTGTGAGTCACATGTGTGTGTATATATGGTATAAATTCCATCTTTTGTTTGTTATTATTTTAATCAATCATCCATATAGTAACAAGGATGAACAGATAGAAATGGTCATTTGCTATTGTCAGAAATTGATGGAATTTATAAAGACTAGAAGACTTTGTAATTATATATAGTTCATGCTTGGAGTTTAATCACTGTAATGTTACACATACCAATGAAATAATGAATTACATATATTCGTACGAATGTTTTCACAGCTTATATATATATATATATATTGTGATGATCGCACATACTGCAGTCACACATATAGATATTTAACATTTAAAGAATATTAAATATTGTGCTTGGCATATTAAAAAGTGAATTTAAAAAAATATAAACAAAGAAATGGTTAATTAAGAAAAGAGAGGGAATTAGAATCGAAAAGATTCTTATCTTTTGCCCTCCAAAATCGGGATTTTGTGAAATGGAAAATAAGTAAACTTAGAAATATTGAAATTATACATTAGAAAATTAAGTGATAAAGAAATATAAATAAAATGCAAACTAAAATACGATTTAGAAAGAAAAGTAAAGTTTGAAAGCCTTAAACAGAGCAAAAAATATAAATTTAAAAACATGACCAAAAGATAAGGATCTGGGTTATAAAAATACACATTTGACGATAAAACGAAATGCGTGTATGGAGTATGTTTGAAGTGGGATGAAGACAGCAATAATTAATGCTTGTCAAAATAAAATAAAAAAAAACATTTATTAAAAATCTGTTTAATTAAAATTAAGAAAATTGAAATAAATAAATGTACATAGTGCTACGAGAGTGGGTAAAAACAAATCTATATATGGCTGAAGGCATAGTAAGAAAGAAAGGTGTGAATAAAAGCTGAAAACAAAGGATCAAAAGTACAAAGGACTGTGGAATTTTATAATTAAAAAGTTTCAGTATACGATTAGAGTTGGAGACTTCATGTTGAGAGGGTGGTGGAAACACTGCTCCAATAATAAGCAGAGAGTTCACAAGATATGATTTCTAACGTCGGTGCCTCATCGAGAATGGCTGGCTAAGGGCTGTCATGATCGCTGGCCAATCCAGACTCTCTATGCTCTAATGATTCCTGTCTAGATGTAACAACTGCCGATGTAGCACCTGCCAGAGGATTCATTTTTGCCTTGTCCTTGATGCCTTAATTGCGGAGGAGTTCCCACAACCAAAATCTAACTTAAGAGTGACCGTTCCCTGTTAAAGAAGTGAAAAAATTCCATGTGGCGGTCAGCAAGACTTCAAATTAATTCAGAGACTTAAAAACCTAGATAAATATGTATACTACATTTTATATTTCAATGTGCACATCTCTTTATTTAGACAATGGTCAAATGCTTACTTTGAATGATAAAGACATTCTTTAACTTTTTTATAAATACCCTGAATGACGATTTATAAATGTACAATCATTTATAGGATCTTTTCTTTTTGTTTTACTCGTAGCATTATAGCATATAATCTGTTTTTTTATTATTATTAAGTGTTAATGATTTAAAGTATTTCTTTTATTGTTAATTTATTCTATTAAATATATTTATTATTGATTTAAATCTGTTTCGTCTCATTCATCGCCACTCCAAAATTAACATAATCTGAGGGTTTGGAAAATAATTAGTACTCATTTTGAGTACTGAAGTAACATGTGAAACTAGTGGTGCAGTATATTTGATCCCATTAAAATTTACAAATATCCAAGCACTGTAACTCTGTTAAATCTTACAGCAGTTGAGAGATGGTTGAGCGGGAAAAATAATCTGGGGCTATACCCATATAGTATACAGGTTCAGCCAATTATGGATATAAACTCGTTTATGTCCGTATGTTCTCTCTGCTTGCGGTAGCGGAAAGTGGATGATCTTGAATTTTAAGAATTCCCCATTATACATAAATAAAAGGGAAGTTTAAGCTTCGATCACCGGGTTTCCATTACAATATATATATATATATATTGTGCCATTACAATTTAGTCATTAGCTAAATTTATTGTAATGTGCATGTAGGAAAATGTAAAACAAAAATCATCATCACATTTTTATCTAAAAAGAAAGCTGTAGGGCACCCAAGTTTAAACCCTACAAGATCAAGTTCTAAAAGCTTTAGACAAAAAGAGAGTCGGTCAACAATTATATTCTTTATCTGTTTGTGTGTTGATAGAAAGGTAATACACACATTTAAACTATTCAATATTTAATTTTTCTGTTAAAAAGCAAAGTTACACATATATAGGCAATGTATGTGTAAGCTATTAAATTGTTTTATATTTCAGATGTTAGACTTTCTTTAAAACTAACCTATGCTTGATCAATTCTAATGTCTTATTCTATACTTCTATTTTTGCTTTTCTATAATTGTAATTGGGATTTAAAAGCTAAGGATTTAATTTTAAATATTAGGGTTATAATTACTAAGCTAGCAATTAGATTATTTAATGTCAGTTTATGAATGATTTGAAATGATAAAAGTATGTGTGTACATTACATACAGAAATTTACATTTATTATATATTGAAAGGAAGAAGGGAGAAAATCTGTTGAATCAGATATATATTTTTATAGCAATTTTGTTTTTGTAAATGATTGTTTGTCATTTTGGAGTTTAAGCTTGGTGGGACTCTAATTTTGAAATTGTCTCATCTTAAGATCAAAAGAAAAAAGCTCCAATTTTAGATATTACAGATATATGTGAGGAAAAGGGATTAAGACTATTTTTTTCTTCAAGACAAAAGTTTGTCTGAAAACCAGGTGTGTGATTTTTTTTAAATGTTCCTAAAAAAGATTGCACTTTCCAACTAAAAATGAATTGGTCAAAAATAGCAAGTCACACTATCACTCTAATTGGGTGAGTTGACTCAAAAATCGGATATAAAAGCAGTCTGGAAAATCGGTTGGGGGATTATTATTATAATATTTGTGATAGAGACTTTTTAAAAATTATTGAAACTAAAGCAGACAAACATTTTTAATTCTGCTAGATAACCCTTTTTTTAAATCATTTTTTATATCAAGTTTTGAATGTTGAAAATATAAGGATGGCGGGGTAAAAAAAATATAAATTTTTCTGTCTGTCTACCAGACTCATCATCAACTAGCACATCATATAGGAAAGAAAAGATGTCTTGTTTGAGAAATAATATTCTACACCTTTCAACTGACTGAGAGAAATAAGATGTTTTTAAATAGAAAGAAGAAAACATTCACCTGGATTTAAAATCAGAAGAAAAAGAGTAATCTACTGATAAATATTAAATCATCAAGTCCAATTAATTGTTCCAGTAACTGAGTTTAAACCCAGAAAATTTATAAACATGAAAACAACTGCTGTACATCATCCACTAAAAGAATCTTGCTTGACAGGAAGGGAAGAAAAGTTAATATAATGATTTCCAAATTGTCCACTAAAGCAAATAACCTCAATAGGATCATCATCATCAAACAATTATACACCTCAAGAAAGAGATTGTTCCAACATAAAACGGAAATGGTAGCTGCAGAAATATAGACATTATACAAGATAAGTTTGAGCCCTTGGAAGTTTGCCACAAAACAAAGGATCGGTAATATGACCTTTTATATCTATTTTCTTTGTGATCTCAGAGTCTTAATAAACTTTTAGCAATAAAGTGGTATATTTTATTTAAAGAACTTTTAAAGACAATTCAGATCAATTAAAACCAATAATTTCTTACTAATAACAACCTTGAGCTTCATAAATGATTTTGAATGTATCAAAATTATTTGTTTATTAATTTACAGTTATGAAATATTACTGTGTAAAATAATTTTTTGTATTATTATTTTGGTTTTAAATAATATTTTTGTTTTTACGGGGTAAACACACACATACATAATAATACTTTATCTGTGTATAATTGCGAGTGAATGTGAAGGAATAAGCAGTATTAAAATATTAAATTATTTTGTTTTAAGAAAGTATAGGTTTCAGAGTGTAGAAGGGAGGGGGAGAAAATGATTTAAAACTTGCTTCTAAAACTTGCTTTTTCCAATTCTACTAACATTTTTTTTAACATTCTGCTTACATGTTAGATTATAAGGTATGTGTGCCAATGAGTGAATATTTTTTTTATATGAAATGCTTTTCTTGTGGATGGAACATTTTAACAAATCGGTTACCCAATTTAATACCATATACATTTGACAGGAAAGGGGGAAGAACTTGAAATTAATCTGAAGATTGCAATATAATCAATTATTATTGTTATTATTATTCATATCAATTTTCATGTTTATCTATAAATTTTCATGTAGACATTAGTAATGCATTAATAAATGTTAATTTGTTTTATTAAACGAGGCGTATATATTTCATTAAGAGTAGTCTTTATGAAGTGTGATCATTCATCATCAAGGTGAATATTAGCTATTTAACTTCCAATTAGATCTAAAATTAAGCAATAATTATGAATTTCTTTATAAAAATTAGGTTTATGATTAGGCTTAGTCCTAAAGCTGTGGTTGAAACCATTATCGTTGTCATTATCATCATCATCATCACACTGTAATTAATGAGCTGTTTAAATGTTTAAAGGCCATAAATAAATATTGATTTTATAGTATTTAGTGATTTTTTAGTATTATTATAACCACCATTTCATCATCTATTTCATGCAAGGATGAGTGAATTGTCATCCTAAATTAATAGTAATCTGAGCTAGTAAAACTTATAAAAAAGTATTGAAACGCATTTATTATGTTAAGATCTGGGAAATGATTTATGTCTAATGAATTTTATATACTCCACTTTGGTTTAAAGATGTTTTATGTTTACCTAAATATTAGTGCATATAGTGATATGGCTCTAAAAGCAAAATCTCCCATTTTTATTAGAAATAAAGTACCAAAAAGGGATTCAAACCCGGTACATGTGAAAAGGTTATTAGATATAACTGTGTATAGATTCAGATAATCTAATGGCGCCCTGCTAGACCATATTCACTTGGTGTTTGTTTAAATATGCACTTAACATCAAACCAAGAAAGGAAAGTGGATAAAATATACTGTCTGTATACCTGAGAAGAAATTTTATTGAGTTACTAGCGTACTCACCTCACTTGATTTCCATATACCTGAGTTATAATAGTTGTTATTAATAATTTATTTATAATTATTGATATTGTGATATCTTGAGAAATCTAATTATAGAAATATGTTTAACTTATTCCTACTCACCATTTTAATATTTATGACCTTATGGCTATATAGCTACTATCCAGGAGTATATTTCATTTAATCCAATGACCCTTAATATGATTGATAACTCAGTATGATCTTTTGTTTAATAGCCACTACTCAGGCTAAATAATTATTTTCTTTTGATATAAACTAAAAGCTACAATGCTTTTTCGTTTATTAAGCCAAATATTTATATTTGAATCTTTTCATAATTATTTAATATACTTGGATCTTTCGATCTCTTGTTTGAGATAAGCATTTTGATGTTTTCATATATTTTTGGCTACAAGGCCTTTGGACTCAGGTAAAAATATTTATAATGGTAATATTTTATCTTAATATCTTTCCGATCTAAATTTAAGTTACAATATATATATATAAGCACCGAATCTACACCAAAAAGTCTGAAAACAATAATCAAATAATAATAACCACTGATCTCAAACTGCTTTAATAAATAAATACTTATTAGTTAATAATTTTTTAGTTCAGAATAATAATAGCAATAATAATAAATTGATTCATGAGATTGTGTTCCCATGCTATGATGTACAAACTGCCTTAAAGTCAAATAAGTATCAAAGACACATACTTGACTGCATAGAAATACCATTTAATTACAATCCTTTAAGAATTACACTCATTTCTCTATGACTAACTATAATAATCCTACTTAAATAAAGCTAAAATAACATTCTAACTAAATATTTAAGAAGAATAATATTAAAATGTATTATAAGAATAAATTTATATTCTAATTTTAATTTGAAGTAAATCTTGATCTAAATCTTTATTGTATTTTAATCTTTATCTCAGGGATATCATATTACAGAAGGAACAACGCACAGGATATTGATAACAAAGGGCAGTTTTATGGAAAATTAATAATCCAGACAAAACATAGAAAAATGTAAAATAATAATATTATTAAACAAACTATAACAACTTTTTTCTGCAATATGATAACTAAACTGTAAATATATCATTACTTTAGGTCTTGTAGAGTAGTGAATTAATTTAAGAAAAATCTCCATTATAATTTAAGAAATCTAATAAAATATAATTTGGATTATTAAAATACTCAGGGATCATCTCTCATAATGATAGTACTAACCTTTAATACTATAAATATAGTATAACTAATCTTATAATGCAAATATTTAAGTAAAGTTTATTATTTTCTTTAATAAATAACTGGCATATGGATATCCAAGTTTATCTCTGCTTACACATCTTTAAATAATAAAAAGTTCTGTATTTTAATGCAAAATTAGTCTAATAATAATAATAGTAATGATTGTTATTAGTTTGAAACAAACAAAAAACATTCTTAAATTTACTATGAAATGAACTTATGTGACCATTGAAGATGATAACTCTTGTGCTTGATTAAATAAATTTGCTTTTAAACAATAGTTTATCTGAATCTATGATAATTTATGAACCAATTCTCATATACTTCTTGATAAAAATAATCATTTTCACAAGTGTAATACATATATTAAATTGAAGGATGTATTATAAGTGCACAATAAAGTAAGTACTGAATTTAATCAGTGTCTGTAATGAATCATAAATAGAAATATGAAAACATAAATAATGTCAAACTACACAATTTTAAATTCTACAAAAATCAATTTATTTACAAAAACAATAAAATTTACAAATAAATATTTAAATTATATTTTACAACACACAAAATATAAGTAATTTTCAATTGAAGTGAAATATTTACAAATTCCAATAAAATAATTTTATATTTATAAATTTTCCAAAAACTCTGAACAAGATCTCAGTTTGATAATACATCCATCTATCCAAAATGAATTTACTTAACCTTTTGTAATAAACTATAACTATTTCTTAATAATACTATATTTCAAAGTGGGAAATATTTGATCTTCTCTTTTTACTTTAAATAAAGCAAAAAAAAAAAACAATATAAAATATTATTATTTGAAAACCGGCACTCTTCACAAGCCTTTGGTGATTGTATAAATTACTATTGACCTTAATGAAAAACAGGTTTGATGTTTTCCATAATAATTTTATGGCTATTTTATTGAGTTAACCAGAAAATAATTAACATATATGTTATTTTAATTGACTACTAATTGCATGGCAATAATTAAACATTTTAAAATATAAATTTTAAAATACTATTTTATATACATAAAACAAAACAAACATTTTGAACTAAAGAACAGCCTAAGTCATATCTCACATTAACATATAAGTTTAAAATTGGCATATAGAAATTACTCCTATTATAATTCCTTTTCTAACAAATCCTCTTTTTCTTAAAATAGCAATTATTAAATATCTTTCAAAAATAATTGCAATTTAATTATCTGTTTCTATTGCTCTCAGGATTATTTAGCAAAATCATGATAATGCACTTGGAAATACTTAAATATTTATTATTAAATTTTGCTTATGTGTGATGCTAACTAACATTTATAATACTAACAACTTTATACTCATAGAAGTCATAAATCCTAGGTTTTATATCTATGTGGATGGAATAACTTTTCTCAAGATTTTTGAATATATATCATTGTTATATTAGATGTAATGTCTGTAACCAGGTTCTTTATAGAAGCACTTTTAATAATCCAGATATACGAATTTCATGGGAATTATATCAATTGGCCAATCTACATTCATGACTAGATGATCTATGTTCTCCCTACAACTTGCATTATGTGCTACAGAAATAAAACAAAGATTGAATACCCATGTGAAACCAAACAGTTACATTTGACAAGAAATCTTTAGGTTTAAATACCAAAAGCACATTTCACACTAAACAAAAAAATAGAATATCTTAATACATTTTATCATAACAGCTGATATGTTCCTCGGAACTAAACACAAAATTCCATCACAAAAATTAATAAATGCAATGGTAGGACTATATACTCTAAGATTACTAGAATGTGCTAGCATAACTTAATAGATAATAGCATACATAAAGAACAAAAAAAAATTAACACATGTAAATAAATATTTCATAAAATAATTCATTATCTAAGATATACAAATTATGACCATGCTAATAATTAATCTCCAAATAAACACCTTTTATTCATAAGCATATATTCATTATAACTTTAAAATAGCAATTTGCAAGATATGAAGAATAATTTTTCAGAACAAAACACTCTAGGTTATTTAGTCTATTTTACATTTGAAATAGAATAATATTAAACAAACTAAATAAGCATATATTAAAACAAACAATAAAAATTACCAGTGAATGTTATAATTCAATAACACTTATCCAGCAATGTTCCATTTGATTATAAAAATAAACCATCATTTCCCACACTTTCATTATATCTTAAAATATAGATAATCTATTAGTTACTAAATTATAGTGTGCCCATATATATATAATACCAATTAAAATTTGAAATGATAAATATGAAACATTAAATGTAAATTTCTTTAAATATAACAATCCCAAAAAATAAAATTAATATTTTTTTTTTTTTTTTACTAAAACAAATTCTGAAATGTAAATTTAAACAAAAGTTTGAACAGTCAACTCATTTATTAAAATCTTTTTTTTTACTCTGTCTGTTTGCAATGAAGAAAGTAAGCTTAAAAATTAGAAATGGCAAAAAAAAGACATTTTCTCTTAGATAAAGTTAATTAATTGTTCATGCGCATATTCTTGTAATATTGCAGTTCTTTTAATATTTAAAAAAAAACACAATAAAAAAAACTTTCCTTTTATAAGTGGTTCCAATTGGAATAAAAATGGATTCTAATCTTTAACTTTACTGCAAACAGCTATATTAAATCCTGAAATATTTATGTCTCAGAGTGTAGTCTTAACATAAATTTCCATATTTTTTTCTTCTTTTAAAAATAACAGAATGATACACCATTATAAGTATTGGTTTAAATATAATATATTTTAGCAGTTCTGCTATATAATATCCTAATATATTAGATGAATAAGTTAGTCATTCAAGTTTTAAACATCTTATATTGTAAATAATTAAACTACATTTACAATATTATCAGGAATAAATAGAATAACAGTTCTGCAATTTAAACACTAATGAAGAAGATTAAATAGTTCAATTCAGGAATTAATACTATGTTATTTTAGAATCATAAAAGTTTGTAAGCAAATAGAAAAATATTTATATAATATGATAAACAAATTCTTATGTAATACACCATTGCATGGTCCATTGTTGCTATAAGGGGAATCTTTTCTATAGATTAAAATGAAAATTCCACTAATATTGCAACTTTGTCCAAGCCATTCATGTATTTTTCTTTTCTCCAATTGCTCCAATACGTAAATATCAGTGTGGATTTTTTCTTCTTAGAGAGTTGACTGGTTATTTTTTTATTTTATATTAATGTTGGTTTAAATAATGATAAAATTTGAAACATTTTTTTAACAAAAATATTAACTGTTTCTTTTAGCAAAGTAAATTTTTAAATTGTTTAGTACTTTATTTATAATTTTTCATGCACTCAGTCTACACATCTGTTCTCCCTCTCTTATATAGCCAATCCTAATTGATCAGCTGACTACTGAAATCAATCATCCATTAAACTGGATTTCCAATTACCAACTTTTAAGTTCTATTTTTAGATTTAATTAAAGAATGATAGAAAGATAGAAAAAGAAAATATTCTAAAAATAGCACTTTAACCTATGTAATATCTAAATTTGTAATAAATATTTTTAATGTAGTTATTTAATAAACTAAATATTATTAAATAAACATTGCATAAAATAAATTATTTCTCATATCTATTTAGTATTTATTAAATACAAGTTAATCCTTTAATACTTTTACTTAAAATGATAATTATTGTTAACAAATTAAATACTGCAAAATAACATACATACAAGCACAGACCAACACATATATCACTATAACTGTTTTAATTAGATAATTTTTTGTTTCTTACATAATATTATCTAATGATCTATTTAAAATATTTTAAGTTAACTAATCAGGTACATTTAATTGATAATTATTAAAATTTAGATTTACTTACAATAAAAACTACATTATTTTAATAAATATTAGTATATTATTTATATCCTAAACAACATGTACTTATAACAGACTATTAATATGCATTTTAAATATTACTTAATGCATTAATAACATTATATAAGGTATTTTTAAGTGCAATTGTTGTAGTTTAAGTTTTAAAAGGTTATAAAAAATATTACTGAATTGAAATTTAAAATTTTTAGTATTTTGTCCATCTAACTATTTTAATTAAGGCACAATTAAAATGTTTACAATATATATATATATATTGTAACGATATATAAATATGTCATTACATTAATTTAAAATAAAATCTTAAAGTTCGCAAATAAAAATAAAATCTATTAAAAAAAAAAACTAAACGCTAAAATTAAAATGTTTGTTAAACGTATATATTCGCACAGATTCAAAACTTTAAAAATATTTTTTTAAAAAAACAAATAAATAAGGATTTGAACGTACTTTTTTATAATAAAAAAAGTACAAGACTTAAAGATAAAATATTTTTGTAGATGGCACCCTGGTAGTTGCAGATACGATTGACTGCTGTCACCACCTTCATTTGGATCGTTATAACTGGCTACCCAACTTGGGCCGATCTTTAATAAACACGAGTGCCCTGAGAATTTTAAAAGTGAATCATGCCCGTAATATTTTTTCTGAAATTAGTATAAATATATTTGTTGTATTGACGTGGAGTTACAGTTTGAAATTTTGTCTTAAAGGTACTGCCAGTAAGAAAAATTGCGCATATGTAAATATTAAATGCGAGGAATAAAATGTAATAATAAATATAAATCATAATTTTTTTTTTAAAAAAAGTCTTGTTTAAATTAAAATCTAATCGTTCAACTTACGTAAGTAATAGTTAAAAGTAGAAGAAAAGAAATTTGGAAGGGAGGAGGCAGAAATTTAGCTGGTAATAAGGAATCCACAGTCAACATTTTTTTAATCATTATATTTGTGTGTAATTACTGTTTTGTCTTTTAAAAAAATAGTTTTGTCCTTTTGAAAATTTCATATATAATCAATTTGTGTAACGTAATTACTAACACTAAGTAGTCTTTTTTTTTTTAATGTTTTTGTTTTTTTGAGGAAGTTTACTGATATGTAACTATATATAAATATGTCATAACATTAATTTAAAATAAAATCTTAAAGTTCGCAAATAAAAATAAAATCTATTAAAAAAAAAAACTAAACGCTAAAATTAAAATGTTTGTTAAACGTATATATTCACACAGATTCAAAACTTTAAAAATATTTTTTTTAAAAAAAACAAATAAATAAGTATTTGAACGTACTTTTTTATAAAAAAAAGTACAAGACTTAAAGATAAAATATTTTTGTAGATGGTGCCCTGGTAGTTGCAGATACGATTGACTGCTGTCACCACCTTCATTTGGATCGTTATAATATATATATTCTACACTCACCATTGTTCACTCAAGTCCATAAACATAAATAAATAGATGCTCCGGCTAAAACTTTCAATCTTCATATAATAAAATTGAGTATTAATAATATCATATACTAATTTTGATCACTAGACTAGCTCAAATTTATAATAAAGAATATATGGTTCATTTAAAATAATATAATAATCATGAGACATTTGGTGAAAGGTAAAGTAGTAGGATTGCATTGAGCATATTTCCCAAAAGATACAATCTCAATGGCATAAGACCACTATCCCCCTTTTATTTCAAATAATCATATAATCTATAGCATTCTTAAGACTTTAAAATATTATAAATAATCAAATCTAATATTACTAAATAAATTCTAAAAAATTCTGTTATTTAAAATATAACTATCTCAGGTTCATCAAATAAAATCTCTAATTAGTTGATAATATCTTGTAGCCAAATATGATGAGGGATTTCATATCATTCCTAACTACACCTAAACAACAACAATAATAATATAATATAATAATATTCCTACACTTAATTTAATTAACAATTGATACTATATTTACTGCTCAATAATCTAGTCACTAATAATAATAATGATAACAATAATATCAATATGGTTCTCTTATTTATCATGTGGCATATTAAAAGTATGGTATAATCTGAACAATATGTGGTAATAAGAAATGTATTTAATTATATGTCAGTATTTTAAATAATAAATCATGACTAAAATAATCTTATATTATAGGCCATTGCTGTGTCATATTCTGAATAATAATTATCATTACATAAATCATTTTAAATTTATAATGTGCAAAGTATGTTACATGTTTAATTCTGAATTCTGTGGATTGAAACGTGTGGTATTGAGTAGATCAATAATAACATGGATAACAAGTTTTATAAAAACAACTTTAACAAATTTATTTTATTCTATAAAACAATTATGTACAAAAATATTTACAATCTTAAAAATTCACAAATATTATATTTAAATTAAACAAAATTAAAAATAAAAGATAGATTCAGTTACAGGTTTTCAATCTAAAAAATCATAAATATGTAAGACTTCACTCTGGCTTATGAAATTTGATTTAGGAATACATATCATGTAGAATTGCTATAATTCTATTATCCATCTACAATATCATATTAAAATAAGCAAATAGTTTATACTTTGTGGCTAATTATGAATCAAAATATATAAAATGCACTAACACGCACAAGCACACAAAGCTAAAAACAAATAAAGCAAATATATATTATTTAATATCTATTCATTAAATGGCTAAGCGCAAGCACACAAAGCTAAAAACAAATAAAGCAAATATATATTATTTTAATATCTATTCATTAAATGGCTAAGCGCTTTCACCATTTAATGAATAGATATTAAAATAATATATATTTGCTTTATTTGTTTTTAGCTTTGTGTGCTTGTGCGTGTTAGTACATTGTATATATTTTAATATCATATTAAGTCAAATGACAAGATTCTTTGAAAGTGCTCAGCTAGTTTATTATTTTTAGTTATCTATTTTATATTAATAGCTTTTGGGAACAGTTGCGCCGCACACGCACTCATGCTTGAATATCATATTAAGTTTATTACTAGATCAATTAATAATTAGTATTAATGTACTTTCAGTAAATATAAAAAAAATATTTAGCATAAATATTTATTAACCAAAATATATTTCTTCATGTACTAAATAATAATTTCTACTTGGCACCATTCTAAGTTTAAGATATGTGTTTTGTGTTCAACAAAAAAAGCATAAAATATAAAAATTAAATAAAATATAAGCATTCATCATACACTAACATACTTCATTTGATGTTTCATTGTAAAATGTGCATTATTCTACCAAATATTGTCTATTTATGAAAAATTGAAAAGTATCACAAAAAAAGTATTTGAAAAATATAAATTAGGAGTAGTTATAATTCCTTTATCATCAAAAATATTTTCAAAAAATATAAAGCAAAATTATGATTCCTTGATTATTTCTATCATCAGCATTATGCATTCAATATCATTTGTATTTTTGTCTCAATACCAAAAACCTATCTTGCCTTCTTAAAAAACAATTCATCTTTCTAACTTTATCTATTATTCATCTTTCAAAAATACAAGACTACACAATGTGTTACTAATGAAATTCAGATAGCGATAGAATGCATAGGACATGAAGGAATAACTAGAGTAAACACTCAATAGTATAAAATAATTCAATATTTCACATGGAAATCAGTGTTTCAGCCATTACAAAATTGGCCAATAATTAAGACACACTTAACAAAAACAGTTACTATATTGTTCCATGACTTCACGTGATGATGATCAGCAGACTGATGCAGACAATTTATTGCAAGAGCATTTGATGGCAGAAGCATGTATTACAATGTTCTCACCCTCCAGAGAATGATTCTGATTTTTTTGGTATCCACTCATTTTTTGTATTGTTTACTGGAATAAAATAGATTATGATTCATTATATCTGCTATTATATTCTTAAAATCCTTTCAGTATTAATCTGTGTAATCAAATTTCTAATAGAATAAACTCCACCTGGTCAATTGATTATTGGTGAGGTAGCTATGGTTCAGGAATTTGTGATCTATGGTCATAATTATCTCTGACCCTAACAGAAATTGGTGTACTAGACACTCATACTACAGCAAGAACTTATTCAGTTACCATATAAATAATTCCAGGACCTTTCAGTAGACAACTAATAAAGTATAGAACTCCATGTTAGACATCCTCTTGGATTGTCAGCCTGCATGTAGAAGGATCTTCCAAAATCAGAATATAACTCATAATTTCAGCTAGAAATTTATTTTTATAAATTTATACTTTTATTGTTTTGAGATATCTTTTTTAAGAAGCATGTCTTTTATTATTAATGATAATAGTGGCTCCATATAAAGTGTAAAGTTCTTATAGAATCAATTGCAGGAGCTACCTAACTCTGGAAATGACCTAATAGTCTTTTTTAGGGTAGGAAAATCTTGATGTGCTTGGATTTTTTCATATGTAACCTAAAAATTTTATTTCAATTGTGACTAGAATGCTTTATATTTATTTAAATTTCCCCTTTTTCCAGTACTCCTGGATAAAAAATATCATGTGTCTGAAATACTTCATCATAGTAATTGATGCTATTACTATGTCATTAATGTGCATAACTATCAGAAGTTTGAATCCTTCAGACAGTTCTTGATTGAGACATTGTGACACTGAACAGTTATTTTTAAGACCAAATGCCAATTTTTAAAAAATAGTAAGTGTATCTGTTAGTTGTAGAATCAGTATATTAGTGGTCTGCAGAATGTAGCATTATTTGACAGTAACTGAAAGTCAAATCAAATGTTGAGAAAATCCTTTTATTTTTTGAACTTAATTAATTATATGGCAGATGTGTCTGGCACATACACCTTGTTCAATTGTCATTTATCCAAACATAAATGAACTGATCCTATATTCACTATTTCAAAGGAGTTGTTAAATGGTAACAAATGCTTTGATGTTATTCCCCATTATAACATCTGTGCCAACTCTCTCTCTCAACATCAGTTTTATATTAGTGAGGTATGAGATAAGCTGAGCTTAATATGAAAACCATGAATGATATATGTGGGAAAACACTGGTTTGCACTCCAAAAATAAATGTTCAAACTGATTTCAGTATTCAGGGTTCATATGTGGAGTCTTCTGTAATTTCAATGTGACTTCCAGTCATTAGTCATTGCTCTGCACACAATATGTGGTGATTTACTGATATAGTACTTCAGAATAATGATATTTCAATATAGATTATGATCAGACACTTATGCTAATCCAGGATGCATTTCTACCCTATGCATAAATTTATATCTGATGATGACTGTATAAATAAATTCACTAAGAATTAATAAAATGGCCAAAGTGTCTTGCACAGTCTCTAATGGAAATGTTTAAATATGCAGATTGACCTAAATAATTTAAGTGCATAATTCTTCAGATATTGCTGATATTTGTCTGAATCCTTTTAATATAATTTTTATCTTTGGGAAGTTTTAGGTTACAAATATAGGCTCTTTTTTTCCAATCTCATATCAAACTTTCTGTGTTGTAGATATATTTATTTTTAATTATGATGCCCTCCCATGCTGTCTCCAGTGACAAGGAACAACTTACAAAGGTCCCATCTCATTTATCTATTTTGATGATTTTATAGCTTCTTCACTACAGTTCTGCCAGTGCAAGATGATTGTAAATTCCATATAAATCTGTTTTGGTTTTTGCTTGTGTTCATGTTAGATCTAATCATGGTGGGTTCTATAACTCTTATTCTTTTATGGCTTCCAGTGGAACTTTTTTTTACTATTCATATTGATGTGACTATCCCCTTTGTGAATCTCACAGAATTTATGTATGGTTTGCTTTGTTTTCTGTACAATTGTTTTAGTTGGGGTTTAAATTTGCTTTCCTTTTTTGCAGGCTTACTGCTATCAAACACACTAAAAAATTCAGTTATCTGCTCTACATTTTTCCTATCTTTACTAATAAGCATTTCATTTATAAGACTTGAAACACTATGCCTCACTATTCTAATGATTTGAGTGAATAGTGAGTCAGCTGTCAAAACCCACACTTTTCTTACCCTGCCTTGTGAAAATGGTGTTTACATCTTCCCTATTCAGAATTTCTCTTGTGATATGTGATGTTTAGTACCCTTTTGATAATCTTCATTCCAGAAGGAGTTTAACAACTACTCATAATTTTGAGGCTTTTTAAATAATGAGACTCACCAGGCTTGGGGTGCACCTATAGATGTTTTCATGCTACAATTATTTTCACCTCTTCAGATAAGAAATTCAAGCTAATGTATCTCTCTAATAAAGTGCTGAGATACTCAAGTGGAGATTCTTTTACATGCCCCATAACAAACCTTATTTTGAAAAACTGGTTAATTATACTAGATAGATTGTGATATATAGGGTATATGAGCACAGACTTTCACATGACCCACCACTCTCCACACTATCTCATAACACTGATACACTTGAACACATATATGTCGAAAAGATAAATAATCACCAATATACGTATTTCATGCTAAACCAGCAATCATCAGTTGGTCCAGATTACCATCTCTACACAGATATGCTATAAATGCTCAGATATATATTAAGATAGCCAATCCTCATACATTAATGGACAGGCTTCAATCCACTCCACACTCCAACTCTTCAACCATCCATCCAGTTGAAAATGTGATGATGGAATGAATGCTCAAAGGCCACCTGAGGCTGAGATTTTTGTCACACCCATGTTGACCTAAGGATGGTTGAAGAGTTGGAGTGTGGAGTGGATTGAAGCCTGTCCATTAATGTATGAGGATTGGCTATCTTAATATATATCTGAGCATTTATAGCATATCTGTGTAGAGATGGTAATCTGGACCAACTGATGATTGCTGGTTTAGCATGAAATATGTATATTGGTGATTATTTATCTTTTTGACATATATGTGTTCAAGTGTATCAGTGTTATGAGATAGTGTGGAGAGTGGTGGGTTGTGTGAAAGTCTGTGTTCATATACCATATATATCACAATGTATCTAATATAATTAACCAGTTTTTAAAAATAAAGTTTGTTATGGGGCAATCTCCACTTGAGTATCTCAGCACTTTATTAGAGAGATACATTAGCTTGAATTTCTTATCTGAAGAGGTGAAAATAATTGTAGCATGAAATCATCTATAGGTGCACCCCAAGCCTGGTGAGTCTCATTATTTAAAAAGCCTCAAAATTATGAGTAGTTGTTAAACTCCTTCTGGAATGAAGATTATCAAAAGGGTACTAAACATCACATATCACAAGAGAAATTCTGACTAGGGAAGATGTAAACACCATTTTCACAAGGCAGGGTAAGAAAAGTGTGGGTTTTGACAGCTGACTCACTATTTACTCAAATCATTAGAATAGTAAGGCATAGGGTTTCAAGTCTTATAAATGAAATGCTTATTAGTAAAGATAGGAAAAATGTAGAGTGGATAACTGGCCTTTGAGCATTCATTCCATCATCACATTTTCAATTGGATGGATGGATGTTTGAAGAGCTGGAGTGTGGAGTGGATTGAAGCCTGTCCATTAATGTATGAGGATTGGCTATCTTAATATATATCTGAGCATTTATAGCATATCTGTGTAGAGATGGTAATCTGGACCAACTGATGATTGCTGGTTTAGCATGAAATACGTATATTAGTGATTATTTATCTTTTCGACATATATGTGTTCAAGTGTATCAGTGTTATGAGATAGTGTGGAGAGTGGTGGGTTGTGTGAAAGTCTGTGCTCATATACCCTATATATCACAATCTATCTAGTATAATTAACCAGTTTTTAAAAATAAGGTTTGTTATGGGGCATGTAAAAGAATCTCCACTTGAGTATCTCAGCACTTTATTAGAGAGATACATTAGCTTGAATTTCTTATCTGAAGAGGTGAAAATAATTGTAGCATGAAATCATCTATAGGTGCACCCCAAGCCTGGTAAGTCTCATTATCTTTACGACATATATGTGTTCAAGTGTATGTGCTCATATACCCTATATATTACATATCTAGGCACAGGTATATAATAAACCTGTGTGTTTCAGTTATTAGATAGATTGTGGAATGTTTTCAAATTAATCTCCCCTGTGTGTTCAGTTATTAGATAGATTGTGGAATGTTTTCAAATTAATCTCCTCTTGCAATTATTCATTCAAAATATTATTACTATTTTTTTTTTTCTGAGATTTTTTTTTTTTAAGTTAGGGATCATTTACAAATTTCTTTTTGCTCAATCTTTATTTTATGGATTTCCCTCACTAACTATAACCATGTTTTGTTCTGGATTTCATGCTTTATTTGTAGTTTTTCCATCTGTTGAGCCAAACTCTTATTTCTTCATGAACTTGTGCCAGTGCCTTGTTGTTTTAATTTTTTTCTTTAAACTACCTCTTGCACATATTCCATCTTCCTATCCTGTTTTACTTTGCACAGTTGGATATCACATCATACTACTTCTACCTTTTTTTAAAAAATATTATACATCTCTTTCTAATCAATCTCTTCTCTCAACTGGTCCTGACTCTAATATTCTACACATAAATTTTCTATTTGACTTTTAATATCATTAGTTTCTATATATTTATCCATTCATACAACTATCTATGTATTCATCTATATATTCTATCTATCTATCAATCTTTTTACTTTCCTATTTATCTATCTACATATATTTATTTACCTATCTATCTTTTTTTTCTCATCCATCAATCAATCTATCTATATATCTCTGAATGTATCTATCTGTCTTTCTATCTATTTTTATCCTCCAATTATTTAATTGTCTGTTTACCTATCTACCCACACATCCATTCACCTGTTGGCTATCTATCTATACACTTATTTATTTATGTATCTATCTATTTATACCCATCTTTTTATATACTTTTCTGTTGATCTATCCATCCATCTATCTATTTATATATTTAGTCATCCATTAATCTATTCAGATAACCATCTATCTATTTATTTTATTTCTCCACCAATACATCCATCCAAATATCTATCTATCCATTCATTCATTCTAACTACCTATTTATTTACCTATCTATTTATTTAACTATTCATTCATCAATTCATAAATCTATCCATTGATCTGTCTATACATCTGTCAATCCATTTCTCTATTTACTTATCCATCCAACCATTAATTTATTCAACTATCTATATACCTCTTTATCATTCATTACCTATCTATTTACTTACATTTCTATCTATGTATTCAGCAATCCATCGATCCATCTATCTATATATTCATCTATTATATCTATCTATCTAATGGTCATCTTTCCTATCTGTGTTAGATAGATAGAGAAGAGCACTATTCATTCAATCAGCCATCTATTTAATTATCTATTCACCCACTCATCCATTCATCTATTAGCTATAAATCAACCTCTCCATCTAACTACATTCCTAACTATTTATCTATTTATTTTTCTGATTATTTATCTATCAATTTATCTATCTATACATTAATTTATTCACAAATCAATCTATCCATCCAGCCAGCCATTTATCTATCTGTCAGTCCATCTATATTTTTATCTATTCATCCAACTGTAGATAAATGGATTTAATGAGTAGGCAGATAGAAATTTAGACAAATACAAAGATAGAGAGGTAACCAGATAGATCGATAGAATTGATGAGTAAATAAATAATCAGAGATTGACATCGCTGTTATATAAAAATTGTAACAAAATTCTAAAAAACCCAATTAGCAAATAAACAATATTTATAGATTAAAACAAATTTCAAAGAAATTCATTTAATAAATAAAATATCTATACATTAAACATTTTTTTTTTTAAAAAACAATTAATAAAAAATAGGTGGTAGTTAAATTTAATCCCAATCTCAAGTTTTTTCTTTTGTCTTTAAAATTTGGAGTTAATTAAGATTGAAACAGATGATATGGAGTCAATATTGCTAATGCGTTACAAAATGAAAGAAAAAATAACATATTAATTTTTGGGTTGTTTTTATTTAACCACTACCCCACTTTAATTTCTTTTTTATTACTTTAAGATCATGAGATCTAACTTGAAGAAAATTGTAAAGATTTTTTTTCCTATCTCTTTTATTCCAAGCCATACATGCAAGCATGATACAAGTTCTATATTTTTCCCCACTTTCTGGTAATATTTATCATGCAATTATTTTTCAGATTAATATTTTTGTAAAATAAATAATGTATTAAACTACATATTTATTTTTATATTAAGTACATTATTTTATGACCCTACTATTTTAGTAGGCATTTTTATTATATATTTTGCCACAATACTTTTATTAATACTTTTGATAAAATTTGAAAATTATTTTATTTTGCTACAATACTTCCAATAAAATTTGGATTTGTTTAATTTTTTAATTGTTAATGGTAAAATTTAATTCCAATTTTAATATCTGCTATTCTTTAAATGTTTTTTTTTTCTCTCATTTATTATGCTTCTACATTTTTACTTTCTCTTACATTAATTTATTAATGTATTCTGCAGCTACACTTTGACTAACATTTGATAAAATTTGGAATTTTGTTTTTTATATTTTCTAATTATAGGTAATATTATATTTGTTTACAGTTCAAAAATGAAGAAATAAAATACATATTTTTTATATTTTTTTTTAAACTTTTTTTTTTACTTTCGATGAAACTTTAAATCCATGACAGTTTATAGATACTTTCGTCAAATGTCTAAAATTGTTTTGATTTTAATATTTGCTAATTACAGATATTATAATTATTCACTGTTCAAAAATGAAAAACATAAAATAAGTATTTCTCATGTAATTGTTTTTTATATTATGGTTATGTATTTTACTTAGTCAATTTTTGTCACTATATCTTTTTTTTTTTTAAATTTGATGAAATCTGAATTATTATTTTTTTTTGAACTTTCAAAGAAATTTATAATTTTTATTTGCACTGTACAAAATATCTGGAACAGTTTACTGATATTATGAACTTGGTTTGGTAGTTTTCTCTAGTATCAAAAATGATTCTAGAACATCTATTCAAATGGTATCAAAAGAAGACTTAAATTTAAACATATATTTTATTAATGAACTATTTTTTTTTTACATTTTAGTTAACACACAGACTCATCTTTACATTATATATACATATATTAGTTTTTATTGTCTATAATCTTAACTTTTTTTATATACGGTACTAAAAATTAATAATGAATTTATTTCCGCTATAACCTTCGCAATCCCGTCCATTCTAAACATTAAACTCCATAGTGTTAGCCACTTGATGAAAATAATAATAGAAGAAAATATATTACCTTTGTCATCTTTACCGTTTGGTTTAAAATATATAGAAGATAAAAACTATTTTCCTAACAAATAGATTAGTCGTTATTTTTATAAGATCAAACTTTTTGATTTAATAAACCTTTTTTATAAATCATTGAATGCTAGCTTATCTTATAATACCAAAAGATTTTTTATTTGCACATTTTTATATTTAATTAAATTATAGACAAAGCAAGTGTATGCATTAAAGTGGTGCAATAGGCTTTCATCTGATAAGCATATGACGAGTTCGAATCTAAACCTTTTAATTTCTAGTCAGATTTAAAAAAATATTTCAAATAGAAGGCGAAGCCATTCTAGTTAAATATCTAATATTGGTTAGTATCTAGATGTTAAACCATTCTTAGCTCAAAATACTCACCACTTAGATTAGTCTGATAAGTAATATTTTCTCTTTAGTGTTTTTTTTTTTTTATGGATAACTGCTGAAGAACCTTTAAATTGTAAAGAGTTATTTAAAGGATGCAGATAATTTTTTGAATTGATATTTTAACTGGTATTATATTACTGCAATTAAGAATAAAAAATTTTGTTTGATATATTATTGCAATTAATAATAATTTTTTGTTTGTTTAATATTACTATAATTATTGTTGTTGTTCTTGATCTAGCTTAAAGTCACTTGTTTTTAGCTTTGAATTTGCATTAAAAAAAGTCCTTTAATTAAATAAGATGGATTTTGTATAAAATTTTAAAATGGATTAATATTATGTACCTGAAAGTCATCAGAGTAAATAAAAAGAAGTATCATAATGTAGGTTAATATAATGTATCTATATACGCACATCTTATTTTTTAATGGTGAAATAAAAATGAAAAAAAAAAAATAGAAAGTACAGCAAAGTAAATGTTATTGTATTTTTTTAATATTTATAAAAGATTTTATTTTACGAAATACAATATACATATCTTTGGTATCAAAAGTAGTATTTTCTTATTTAATACCTTTTTACAAAATATTTTTTTGAAAAATATTTACTTAAAAACTAAAATATATAAGGAATTCAAACTCAGACTTTCATACGACCCTCAACTCTCCAAGCCATCTCATATTGCTGACCACCTGATTACACACATACTGGATAGATAAATAATCACCAATATACATATTTCATGCTAAACCAGCAATCATCAGTTCGTCTAGATTACTATCTCCACACATATATACAATCACTGCTCAGCTTTATATTAAGATAGCCAATCTTCATACTTTAATGAACAGGCTCCAAACTACTCCAACCCACAACTCTTTAGCCATCCATTTCATTGAAACTCTGATGATGGAACAGAAATCCCATATTAATGCCAAGATTGTCATCCTACCCATGTTAACTATTAGTCATTCTGATCCCTCATGTACTAGAGAATAATCCATTTACATACATGTGTGAGGGATGTGCAGACCTTTAATGCACTATGTTTCAATATGTAATTTAATATAGTGTATAGGCTTACACACACCATATAATGCAATATATGAGATTCAAACTCAGACTTTTACATGATCCTCAACTCTCCAAGCCATCTTATATTGCTGACACCCAACATGGACTTTGAATGTTCCACCATCAGATTTTTAATGAAATGGGTAGCTGAAGAGTTGTGGGTTGGAGTAGTTTGAAGCCTGTCCATTAAGTATGAAGATTGGCTATTTTAATATAAAGTTGAGCACTGATTGTATATGTGTGTGGAGATAGTAATCCGGACCAACTGATGATTTCTGGTTTAGCATGAAATGTGTATATTGGTGATTATTTAGCTTTCCAACATGTGTGTGGTCAGATGGGTCAGCAATATGAGATACTTGGAGAGTTGAGGGTCATGTGAAAGTCAGTTTGAATCCCTTACATATTACATTATATGTGCAGATGTATGTAAGTCTGTACAGTGTATTAAATTAGTACTAAAATGTAATTGTATATTAAATTTTCTGATCAAAACACATAAATATCACACATACACACAATAAAAAATATAAGCACTAACATTCTTTATTTAGTTTTACAAAATGCATTTGTTAAGTATTCGATATTGTGCTGAGGTTACTGGTTTGTTTCATAGTTAATGGATTGTGGAATGGTCTTTTGACATAAAGGCCAATTATGAATAATAAGTAAATAGTGGCTGACCAAGAGCTTCTGCTATCTTGCAGGATAGGAAATTGGTTTATTGAAGGCTAGGTTTTCCCCACTATAAGCAGTCTTTCCTGTCTTCTTCTTTCCTTCTTTAATAACTTTAGTTATTTTAGGTCCTGGTTTTTGAAAGCATTCTTTGCCATTGAATATCTTGTTATACTAACTGTGACAATGGAATTATATGTTTGATCAACAACATTTTCCATCTTTCAACTACATGCCAAGCATATTTCTGATTCAAATTCGTTTTTCCTTTATATTTTTTAGCTCAAACCCATGAGAATGAAAAAAAGAAATGGAAAGAACCAGCTTAGTAGATTGGTGATAATTAATGGTCATTCTTGCACAAGGCAACAAATCACTAATGAGTTAGTTTGGAACTCAATTTAAATGAGACAAAAGTTTTGACTAGCAAAAATTGTATGTCTAGGCAGCCCTATTTAAGGACAGCCCTGCCTACACACAGAAATGGAAGAACTTAGGAAATATGGTCTAAAATGGCCTGTCTTTGTCAAGCATTAGTGGTCAAGTGGTCAGCACAGCTGCCTTACAAGCAGTGGTCCTGAGTTAGAGGATTTGCATCCCAGCTGATGTTATGATACAAGGAAAAAAATGGTCTGTCTTGTCCAGACTGGCTAGGTTATTATAGCAGGCACATTTCTCATTTCAGCAATAAAAATAATATTAATAGTAATAATAATAGCAGTAGTGATAAAGTAAGAAGCAGTGGTATTGGTAAAATATATGTAATCACATTGTTTTTTTACTAAAAGTAGATACATACTATATACAAATTTTAGTTGACATAAACTCTTCAAGACCAAAATGGAGGGCTTCATTAATGGTTAAGGAGCTATCATGATTTAAACTTGATATATATGTTCTTAATAAAAAATATCTTCCCAAAAAAAATAAAGTTTAACATAGCAGCTGAATGGATACAAGTTTTTTTTTGGAAAGGTAAGTTAATTAGGAAAAAGAGCATGATCAGTGTTGGATTTGCTTTAAAGTCTAATTTAATATCTTCTGTTGTTGGAATTCCAAAACTTACCTTTCACAATGGTACTAGGTACTAGTGTTTATATTATTAGTGCCTATGCTCAATCTTAGTGTTCAGAGAATTAGTGAAGAAAAGTTTTTATTCTTTATTGGATATGTGATGTGATGCCATGTGACTTCTTATTCAGAGTCAGGAATCTCTCAGTAACTATGTCCAGAGAAACCTGTTAGCCACTCAATCTTCTCTTTCCATTCCCCACCCTCTTTTTTCATATCTGCTCCATACTATTTCCACAACAAAATCTTTGTCAATTCCATAGTCTTTATATCTAATTTCCCCTTATCTTTTCCCAAATCCAACATAAAAATCAATAACCCACTGATTACATGTAATAAATCCCATTATTAGATGCACATTTGAGACACAGACTCAGGTTGTGTAATTTTATAAATGCTATAGTATCTGAAGTTATATTGCTAAATACCAATTCATCCCTCCATAATAGTTAATATTTCAGCTTTGATCTGAACTTAAGTCTGGTTTTAGCAAGAAAGGTTTAAGTCATTAAAATAATATAAAGCTAATTGTAATTCACAATAATCATTCCTGTAATCTAACTATTGCAAATCTTATAGGTTATAACACAGCATAATTGAGGCATAGCTAATCATAGATTAAACATAAATAAATTTTCCAAAAGTGAATGATAACTTCCCCAATCTAAGTAGTTTCTAACTTATAATATTTTCAAGTGCTTGTGAGATAGCCATATATTTCATTTTGTATATTTTCTTTCTTATTTATTTTTCTTTAAATTTTGACTCATATTAAAAGTTATAAAATGTAATTATGCTTAGTGTCTCATTTCTTGCTCATTATTTATTTTAGAATCAGTCAAAATTAATGATATCACTTTGTTACATCATTTCTCCTATATAGCTATATTCTATGAGTGTATTTGTTTAATTTAAGTATAATCTCTGCTAAATAAATTTTTGATCTCATGTTCCACCACTGTGTTACTGCTGGCATGTGAATTAAAAAAATATTAGGGTAGCCTCATATATGTTATCCATAAGTTGGTAAATCTCTGTACATTGGTGAAGATACTGGTGTGAGATTGGATTCAAGGTTGCCACAACCTCATCTCAATCAGCCTTGGGATAATTTGCCAAAACTCTAGATTTTGTTGTGTGAATGTACAGATATGACTGTTACATAATATTTTTTTCCAGAGATAGTGCCTAATGTGGCACTTGTTATTTATTTCCACACCCTGAAAAGATTGTTGGTTACATAGTATTTTTTTCCCAGAGATGGTGCATCAAAGTGTGGCTAAATTGTTTTCTGTATGACCCTGAGTTATTTATTTTCCATGCTCTATATCATAATTATAAGTGTAATTTTTCTTTCTGGGTATGACTCATAAATTCTGATATCATATATGTATTCCTCACCTACTGACAGCTGGCACCCAAGGTAATTGGAGTAGGTTAAAATTAACCTCATATAAATGTGCTGTCAGATGGAGAAAGTTTTAAAGAATTCACAAGTTGTGAATTTTATTATGTGATTTGAGAATTAGAATGAATGAGAAATAATAAAAAAAAATTGGGCAAAATTGTAAAGTCACTAAAAATAATCATGGTTTAATATAAAAAATAAATAAATATATAATAAGAATAATAAAACTGTAAATTCTGTAGACATGAAAAGAAGCATGGTAAGTCAAATTTTATTTATTAGCATTTTAGTATTAAGTTTGATTATGTTACAGAGGCATTTTGGGCTAAAGTAAATTGAAGGACAGAGTTAGAAAATGTACACAGTTTTTTCAAGAGGGAGGATGACAAGTCAGCCATTATAGAAAAATATAATAAACCTTTGTAAAGTCAGCCACTATAGAAGAATTATAATAAACTTTTGTGAAATCAGTCAAAGCATAGTAAATAATGGATATTAGTATGGAAGAAAAGTAAGGGAAGCAAATTGAAGGAGGATAGAACAAAGAAAAAGTTTAGAAATAAAAAAACACTCAGATCAGGGAGAGAGATAGTAGGAGATAGAAGAAGAAGTACAGAAGAGGAGATAGAGGCAAGCATAAGTGGAAACATAAAAAATGAACCTATGGAGAGTACAGCATCCATGAAGGAACCATTTAGGAAGGCGGAGCATGAAAACATAGAACAGATGATGGTAATTATAATGAAACATGAGAGAAGCAGAACAAAAAAGAGAAGGGAAAGAAAAATGAAACAAGAAAGAAAGAGAAGAGAAAGAAAAAAGTGAAAAAAGAGAAAAGAAAAAAGACAAAGAAGAGAAAGAAAAGAACTTAAATAGAAAATAATAATTATTATAAAAAATTACAACTTTAAGCAATTAGATGAATAAAACAAAAACATTAATAATCAATTTCATACTCACTTATTAACACTCTCTAGACTTAATCAAACAACTATTTTTATACTGATTTGATAATCTCACTGGTTAATTCTGCTTTCAAATGCATATTAATTTACATAAAATTAGATTTCATCTCGAAAAAATAAGTTTTAAAACTATGACTCATCATTTATTAAATATTATACGAAAATTATTTAATACTCCTAAACATTAAATACCTTTATTAAACAATTCAAAATATTTTAATAACCTGAAATATTAATATTAAAGCAAAATATTATTATTCAAACAATACAATAACATTAATTATTACATCTTAAAAATATTATCTTTAGACTTAATCTTTGCAACATTTAAAATTTGTCTAATTTTATTAACAAACTACAAATCAATATTTCTTGTCTAGAAACACAGAATCTCCCATACTAACACAAACATTTTTAAAACATGGTACTTTCAGAACATTCTAGACTAATATTTAATTATTTATTATATAAATAATAATTTAAACAAATAATTATTTAAAAACACATTAAATACATTATACAATATTTATTACTGACATTTTTAACTTGTTTTATAATTATATCTGCTAACTATAATAAACACAAATTTATTTTATCTTTTAAATGATACACTACATTGCTACTAAGATAACTTTAAAATATCTTTGTAAACTTCTTATTTAGTGAGTTTAAATCTCTACTACCTATAAAATCACTATAACATAATATAAACTAACATAAATTTAATTGTTTTTAAAACTGGCTATATTTTAAACTCTACTTAAATTGACTGTACTAAGTACATGGGCACAATATATATACATATTGTACCCTTTTGTTTAGGCTAGACAGGCTAAAAAAGCCAATTTCTTTAAAAATTTTAAATTAAGATCGAGTACAAGTGTTGTAATTGTAATAGTAATATCTAAATAGATTTAAAACTTATTAAAATTAATACATAGTAAGTTAGAGAATATTTAAAGCTATTTTAATTGATAAAATTGCTGAAAGCAAGCAGAATAATTTAATATTGTATGGTTAAAATAAATGGTATTAATTATACTTGAAAAATATAGTGAATATCCTGTTAAATAAACCTTTAAAAGACACTTATTTTTAATATAATGCTAAATATAGTTGAATAAATTAATAAATTTATCTTTAAAATCAGTTAAAATTGTGTAATAATTATTTATTAAAGTTCTTCATATTTTATTGTGTATCAAATGTTTCAATTTAGTAGTTGTTATTAAAAAATATCAAAATTTACTATTCTAAATTTTAATATTACATTTAATATTTTTAATATGTATTATTTTTATGTTTTATTTCAAACAGTAAGTTTCAAAATTGCAACATTTTTCTGAAAAAAATCAGATCACATGACTAACAATATGTGTATTATGCTTGCATAAATTCAGAAAGTTTTCAATTGCTTTCTAAAAATTAGTCATAAAATAGAAACATTTGTACATGATAAAATAAATCTAAAATAAATCTTTAATTTGAAAAGATATTTTCAACTAGTGAATGTAGTCTAAAATAGATACATTTAGGTGAAAAGTTTTTTTTATAATTTTATAAACTAGTAAGAATTAATAAAATGTATCATTTAAAAATATTTTTGTTTAATTATAAAATAAGTTGGGTATTAAATATTTCTTATATTTATTATTTTTAGGATGACTCATTATTTTATTCATTTAAAAAGTACTTAATTGTGAAATATGTAAATGAGTCTGTAGTCTGGTTATTTTTATCCAATCAAATCTTTTTTAAAAAGCAGATTTAAATACTGTATGTAATTAAGTTGGGAAAAGAGTATTTTAGTAATTGTTGTGTTTGAAAATTATTATATTAAATAGTATTAAGTTATATTACTATAGGTTAGTAATATAAAAAAAACTAACAGTAAATTATTTAAATTTTTAATATATTTTTATTTTTTAAAAAAGTCAAAAGAATTAAGAAAACTAATATTTAGTTCAACAAAATATGCAAATAAATCCACTAAATTTCCTATCAGTGCACTATTGTGAAGTGTGGTTGTTATTCATTGGTAAATTAAGGAACAGAAATCTATGGTCTAGTGTATGGGAGGATTAGTGATTAAAAACAAGAATTTGTAGCAGCATGGTTTTTCCAGTGATATATGAAAATTTATATATTTATTTATGTGGAGTATTTCAAAATTATATGCATATATTATCCAGAGGTATGTTACATATAGTGAATATGTCTGTATTTATAAAGTTAAAAACTTTTAAAAAAACATTATTTGAAGAGAAATTATTGGAAAAGACAGAAATGCAATTTACCTCTGAATATTATAAGACATTTGAGATGAGCTATAAAATATATCGGTCTCTATAATATTTATGACATTATTTTGAATGATTACAGTTTAAAAATATTTATCTTTGAAGCAAATTTTATATTTGGACTTGTGAAGGAAGTTATTCTGAAGATAAATGCTATGAAAAATATAATTGCCAAAAAGAAAATTGTCATATTAAATAATTGACCATTAAAATTAATAATTGATCTGCTGTTTTAATTGCTATGATTCAATTTTAAAGAAGAAAAAAAAGTTAATGAAAGTAAAAATATATTTTATCAAGAATAAATAACCTTTTTAGTATTTAAAACCTGAATTTGTTTATTGCCTTATTATGTGCCTTATTGGAATATGAATTGAAAATGGAAAGATATCTGTTTTATCCCAGAATTCCATATTAATAAATATGACCATGAATGATGCATTTGTTCCCAAACAAATTAGAAACTAACTATGTGGATGGAAAAAAAAGATTTACCTTTCAAAATGGATTTTCAAATGCTATTGAATAAATAATTATTATCCTGGAAAGATTTACAGAAATGGACTGTATTGAATATCGTTTAACAATGGGATGAACAATATTTTCAAGGATTTTACCAGATTAAAATCTGGTAAAATCTTTGATTTTATTTTATTTTTTTATTTTTTGCATGCCAGGGAAAAAAATTTGAAAGAGGAAAAAAGCTTTGGACAATACTCATTGTTTAGAGACTGTGCAACTCCCAGTTTATTAACAGAACTTTTAAATAAGGACTTGTATGAAGAGGAGGAATATGTAACTTTAAATTTTATTATTAGTTCTTATTTATTATTTTTTTAAAAAAATACTAACATTAGAATTACAATTTACTTTATGTTACATTATATTAAGTGCATTATTAGACACTTTTAATTAGCATAATTTTAATTTTAAAATCATGTAACAATTTTTAAATTTTTTGGTAAATATTTCTTTTAAAATATGTTAGCTTATAATGAGTGCTGTGTAAATGCAATTTCTGATTTTTATATTATTTGTCATTAGACCAGAAGACATCAAAATGTGATAATGTTTTAATCACATAGGTAATTTAAATTGTTTTAATTATCGTATGATATATATTTTAAAAGTTGCTTGGAATTTAAATATTCGAATTATGTTAAAAGAAAAATGAATATACAGATGTGTGAATTAATAGCACATACAAATTTTTTATTAAGAGATATAAGCTATAAACAAAAATATACATATATTTTGTTTTATATTATAAAGTTCACTATGACTTTATTAATTACCATAATTTTGTATGATTTTTTGCTAAGTAAAACCATATTATATTTATTATAAATATATGAATATTGATCGTATATTTTAATCAAAGTCATTTGTATTTGTGGCTAAGCTTAAGTGTGTGAAACCATTTCTTAAAGTATTCATGGTTTGATGAATTAATGTGTTAACTTTGTTTATTATTGGAAAAATTGTTTAGTTTATTTTGTGATGTAGATTGTTAAATCTATGTGAAATTTAGGTGATAGTGAACAGGGAAGTAGGAAATGAAACCCTGGATGTTTATATTTGTAGAATGTGTCAAGAAGATAGGAGAATTAGCTTATATTATATCAAAGTAGATGTTATACAAATACAGTTAATGTAGTCCTGTATTATTGTATTTATTTCCATGGGCAGGGTTTGATATTTGTATTTTAATGTTCTGTAAGTGCTGAAAAGAAAGCCTAGACATTATTTCCTATGGATATTAGATTAAGTCATGCCTCTTGCTTTACACTGCTTTCCATATGGATTAATGAATTATTTTATACTATTGAGTCTTTACTGTAGTTATTTCTTCATATCCTATACATTATATCACTATCTTAATTTCATTAGTAATGCATCGTGGAGTTGAGTATTCTGAAAGTAGAATAATGAATAAACTTAGAATGATGAATTGTTTTAAAAGAAGGCAAGGTAGTTTTTGAATTAAATAGAAATGCAAATGATCTTGAATGTTTGATACTGATTATGAACATGATAAAGGAATCATAACTATTCCTAATATATTTTTAAATGTTTTTTTTATATTTTTCGATTTTTCATAAATCAATATTTTTGAAATAATGCGTATTTTACAAAGAAACATCAAAATGAAGAATATGAAGTGTATTATGAATGCTTATATTTTTATTTAATTTTTATATTTTATGTTTTTTTTAACATGAAACAAACATTGTTTTTGTTACTTTATATTTTATTAACTTAAAATGAACCTGAAAATATATTTTGATTGATAAAAATATTATGCTAAATATTTTTTTATATTTACTGGAAGTAAGAAATAGTATTTTCTTATTCATTTAACTAGTAATAAACATAATATAATTCTGTAAGGTAAGTGATAGAATTTAAATATTCATACATGACAAGTATTCCTAAGTAAAAGTTCATAAGCAAAGTGAAGGATTGCATATTAATGATTTTTATATTGGCAATCTGTAACTTATTATTTTTTTGTTTAATTTTTTATATATTTTGTTTTAACTTTAGTAACATATTTGCTTTTTCACCCAGCGTGTTCTCAATGCAGTCCAAAAACTATACCTTTCACCAAATGTCTCATGATTATTATTAAATTTTATTTATTTATTTATTTATTTAATCAAACCATATATATTCTTTATTATTAATTTGAGCTAGTCTAGTGAAAGAAATTATTTTAAGATAGTGTTAATACTCGTTATTACTAAATTAAGATTTAGAGTCTTAGCCAGAGTGTTTATTGTATATACATTTGATTGATTAAATGGTGAGGGTTAAACCATGTATTATTTTGCATTAATTCCCAATATTTTGACAAAATATCTATTAATTGTCAAGGCTAAATGTTTAAAGAAAACAACAACTTGAAATCCTTCACTGGTACACAGTGTATATATATAGTATTTTTGGGGGTTAAACTGTGTATAATTTTCTATGAATTCCCAAAGTTTCAATGAAATTACATTTATCATTGTCAAGGTCTAGTTTTTAAGGCGAAAGTGTTAGATCTGAAGTTGTTGTTTTCTTTAAAAACTTGACCTTGACAATGTTGGATGTTATTTCATCAAACCATCAGAAATTAATACAAAGTAATATATGGTTTAGCCAAAATATATTTTATTTACATTATATAACTGTGAAAACTATATATTATACAGGTTCATCCCTACCCTGATAAGTTGAGCATGCGCACATATCGAACATGAAACAAATATGGCGGCATGCCAGGATAGGAAGTAATTTCAAATCTTTTTTATGATCGGTTTGATACAGTCATCAGTATGTTTTTAAAAGTATTGACTCTTATATATCTTTGAAAGATTTCTTTAATTTAAATCCTTCGCGCCACTCCCAAAAAGAAAAAGATTAATTCCCCCTCCTGAAAGGATATGTAAGGCCAATAATAATATAAAATAAAATGAATCAATGAAATCTAATAAACACCCGATGACCAAAGATTCAAATCCTGATAAGGGAATATTCCATATGCTAGCTCATCATTCTCTTTATCTCAGGTAAAGAAATCGGAGACTAAAACTCGCACAATTTATCTAAATGTCTTATTATTTTAGAAAAAGAAATATGAATAAATTCTCAAGGCAGTAAAGTAGCTTTATAAATATTAAATAAATGTTTATTTAATCCCTTCACCAATTATCAAGATAAATATAATAATAATAAGCCCCAATACATACTAAATAACCATAAAAAATATATATGAGAGTATTATAGATATTTTGCTTAAGAAATATAATATTAAAGCATAAAAAAGAAAAAAATCAATTACTGAGAAAGTGGTCTGAAGTTCATACACTTGCACATGAATACATTTTACAAATACTAATTATTACATTAAATAAGTACAATATTTTACACAAAGAGATATAAATGAAGGGTATGTAACACACAATAATATATATGTAATTAATAAAATAGAGTGTACCATATAAAGACTTTTTTTATATCTCTGGGCTCTTAGTAGGCTATTCATCTGTTCATCCAGGACAGTGAGGACCTCTTTCAAACATGGCATAACATAGCAGCTTTCAGCTTCAATGGATGGCTGGAATCAGGAGACATTTCTAATGTGGCTCAACAGCTTTCACAATCATTTTATGGCTGGATTCAGGAGACCTTGCTGATGGCAGGAGTGGAGTTGGGTGGGCATGCTGACTAGGGGTTCCTACCCCATGATCATTTCACTGATGAGAGTACATTTGTGCTTGAGGTTTAATTATAAATTTCTTCTTTGTTTTTGTTTTCTACAGCACTGGTAATGATTCCTTTACTTTTGGTTTTCA
Source organism: Epiperipatus broadwayi (assembly GCA_028023455.1). NCBI lineage: Eukaryota > Metazoa > Onychophora > Udeonychophora > Euonychophora > Peripatidae > Epiperipatus > Epiperipatus broadwayi. Next base: position 5,189,302 of record JAQFVV010012475.1, on the reverse strand, counting down.
AATACAAACACCTTCTTGCAAACACAGTTCTACACCGCACTAATATGAATTGTCTAGTTGGAATCCATCTTGAAGCTTATATCAGCATGATTTGAGAAAATAATTAAAACTGGGAATTCTTTAACTTCAAACAAGCAAGTTCAGATAAATCCAAAAAGTTAGCATAAGTTAGTGAATGATTGACTTAATGACTGCTTGTCTGCTTGTGTCTGATTGAATGCCTGTGCTC